>JASKMD010000153.1:0-34029 GCA_030144725.1 Haematococcus lacustris | reverse complement strand
AGGCCCCAGGCAACACAGGCCCCACGCAGCAGCCAGGAAGCCACACCGGCAGCAGCCTCAGAGCCTGGGCCCAGCACTCCCCTGCCAGCCAAGCGCAGCAAGCGCACCAAGGCTGAGCCAGGGGCAGCTGAGCCCACCAAGGGCAAAGGCAAGGGCAAGGCAGCCAAAGCCAAGCCAGCACCACAGCCAGGCAGGTGGTTGGACAGGGACTGCAATGCAGCTCTGAACATGCAGCGCATTGGGGAGAGCAGGTGGCGCCCACTGGAGCTGTGCTTCTGGCCAGACCAGGGAGCTCTGCCAGCCAAGGGCAAGGAGTACCCTGGCCTGGGCTACAAGCGGCTGCGAGACAAGCCCCCCAAGGCCCAGGAGCAGCAGCCTGCTGAGGCACAGTAGTGTGTGCCCCCCCCCTTTGATGAGCTGTTATCAGCTTACACTTAGTGCATGTTTTGTCATGCCAACTCTACATCATATAGCCCTCGGGTCAGGCAATATTGTAGGTGGTAGGCGGCTCATGTGCCATGTGCACTGGGTTTACTCCACACAGCCCAATAACACTATTTTAGTCGGAGCTAGTTAGTGGCTGCTAGTGGCTGCTAGTTCCGGCTAAAATGGAGGCCCTAGTGAGGGACAAGGGGGCTGAGAGGAGCAACCAAGTCTTGTGGCTCTCGTGACTCTTGTGGCAGTGGTGGGGAAAACCTAACTCATGCCAGCAACATCGAAACCGAGAGCAGCTAAGTTGAGAAGGTTCCTGCCGCCCTTGCAGCCATTGCTGCCAAGCCAGGGCAGCAGGGTGCAGCAGCAGCAGTGGCAGCTCTCGTGCAGGTTGTGCAAGCACGTGGTTCCCAGGCAGCGCAAGGGCATGCTGTGATGATGTGGCTTACACCGCTTAAGCCGTCAGCCATTAGGCTGCTAGGCCGCCCTCCCCCTCTAGGGGTTCGGGACTTTCTGTAACGCACTTCAAAGCAAGGTGCACATGGGCTCAACATGAAGTCATGCAAGTTCTCATTATTGTTCTGTAAAGTCATGGCAAACTCCGGCTGCTCCCTGATGGAACTCGTGGCAGTGCACTCAAAGATGAAATGCATGGCGTCATCCACTACCCCCTCTGTGCATCTGGTGCATGTGCGATCAATGAAAGTTACCCCCTCAAACCGAGCCTTCTCCACCCCCAGACCGCTGTTGCCTAACCTGAACCTAGTCAGGCTCGTGCGAACTTCTGTAGAGAGCTGTCTGTTAAGCAGGTGTGGTGCCATGTGATTGATGCCAAGGCCGTCCCCATGCTTGAACCATGCAGCATACGAACATCTCTCCCGATGCACCCTCTCAGGCAGTTTAGGGTCTCCCTCAAACCCAACCCAACGCCTCCCCCACCTCTCGAGCCACTTGACTTCCATAGCCTTGGTGCCTAGGTCCTAGGCTAGGACCATGTCCGGGCTCAAAGTAAACTCACCCCCCATCAGCTCTCTAACGGCCAGCTGGAACTGAGCACTCCAGCTGGTCTGGCAACTCCTGCCTAACTCCACATCTGCCTTGATGACCCTCATTAGCAGGTCACTGTGGGATAGTTTGGCAGTGTTCCGCCGGGGTGGCAGTGTGCCGCCCCAGCAGCAGCTGGCACCACTCGTCCCTGTGCACCAGACGTGCATTACCTGGTGCGCCCTGATGGACTGCACATGCTACAGCTGGGAGTAGCTGCACTTGCCACCCAGGGCAGGCTGCTCTGGCCCTGGCAGCACGCTTTGCAAGCGTACTGCACCTGCTAGGTTAGGGCTCCCACAGGCAACATTTACACGATAGATAGCCCATCACCGAACAAGGTTGTGGAGTGCGCGGCCACCTCTCCCAACAGAACCTGCCAAATGCCTCTGTGCCACATTGCCACACACATCCTCTCGATTCCGACTGCTGCTTATCAGTGGCTTTGATTACTCGCTGAGCAAGGCCCACTGAGTGGAAAGTTATGCTCAGATGGCGAGAAGGGTGTTGCGTGGGTTGCCTACCGTGTGGTGTGACTAACACAATACTTGATGCCGTGAGAGGAGAATCACAGCCGTCCTCCTGCCAGGGGCTGCCTGTCACCTGGGGGCGCCGGAGTTTCCTGCGCATCTGCCATGCCTTCCATCCATGTCCGTAGCTTTTCCGCCCGTCAACCGAATTGCGCCACCCTGCACCGCACCGTCCCGCGCACCAACCTTTCCCTTGGGACCTCAACACAATGACAAAGGCAGAGGCAGAAGCGCAGGAGCAGGTCGAGGTAGGCAGGAATGCGGGTCCTGGTTGCAAACTGGCGGCTCTGACGGTGCATATTTACACAGGACGTGGAGGACGACGATGACGATGAGGACGAGGAGTCCAGCGACGAGGACGCTGATCTGGACGAGGGAGGTGGGTGCGGAGCTGCGCGTTGCAGTAAATGCACGGCACGCAAGGCAGCCCACCAATGCCTTGCCACCCAAGCCAGCACAATTTGGCGGTGCAAGCGCGAGAGACAGTAATGTAGCCTTATGTCGTGCACTTGCAATTCCCAGATGCCGGTGGCCGTGGCAAGCAAAGTCGAGCTGAAAAGAAGAGTCGGAAGGCTATACAGAAGCTCGGGATGAAGCCAGTGCCCGGGGTCACCCGGGTTACCATCAAGAAGAGCAAGAACGTGAGCATATAGCGCAACCGAGATGAGCGGACGTTACCGCACTGTTCCTGGGCCGCCATCATGCCCGTCTTCGGTTGTGTGCAGATTTTGTTTGTGATTACAACGCCCGACGTCTTCAAGAGCCCTGCATCGGACACCTACATCATCTTTGGCGAGGCAAAGATTGAGGACTTGTCTGCCCAGGCGCAGACCGCCGCGGCTGAGCAATTTAAGCAGCAGCCAATGATGCCTGACTTCTCAGAGAGCAAAGCGCCGTCAGGTGAGCTGCACTGAATGTCTTCCGCGGCTGGCGCACTGGACCTCATGTTTTTCTGCGGTCATGCGCAGCTTCTATTGTCGAGGAGGATGATGGCGAGGAGGTGGATGCCTCAGGGGTTGAGGAGAAGGACATTGAGCTGGTGATGACCCAGGTGGGTGTAGTGAGATAGGGCAGGGTGGCAGGGTGCTGCCACGAGCAGAAATGGCGGCCCGCTGCTCAACTGAGCCTGAGAGCAGCACAGAAGCAATGACAGTGCCATGGCTGCTGGGCAGCTGTGAGCGAGACACCACTGAGGATGGTTGAGCAGCAGCAGCAGCAGACATGCAACTGATGCCACTGATGCATGCGACAACAGCGCTGGCTAGACATGTGTGGAACCAACTGCACACAGCTAGTGGCTGCGACACAATGGCAGCCAGCTGACGTGTGCAGCAAGGCGGGTCAGCACACTGGAGCCCCAGCCCACTGGACCCAGCAGGCGTGTGTCAGACACAAGCTCAAGCAGGCTGCACAGCACAGCACAGCACATCTCAGTACAGCGCAGCGCAGCTACGGCACCTGTGGACTTGCACAGGCCAGTAGCCCACTGAGCTGGTCACGATGCATGCCGGGTCTGAGCAGCGTTGTTCAGGACGTGAGGGTGGCTGTGCAGACCAGCGGTGTGCGGCAGCACAGTAGCTGTGTGGAGCAGGGCAGGCTGTGGCTCCCCTCCCCCCTTCCCATGGCCCCCTGCCCCATGCCCTTCCTCCTGCCCCGCCCAGGCTGTGGGCTGCAGCTGATTGAGCACAGGCACATGGCAACAGGCAGCAGACAGGGCAGTAGGCATGCAAATTGTTACAATGGGGGTCAAGGGTTGAGAAGGTGGGCCCGGGGGCCGACTCCCGCTGAGCTGGACGCTGGGGTGTGAACCAGCTGGCAACCCCTGACCTGCAGGGTCGAGCAGGAGGCAGGCATAGGGACTGGTTGCTGACGTGCTGCTGCTGCAGCTGCGGGAGGAGCCACTCAGGGGCTGCCTGTCTGGTGTGCTGGGCTAGCAGCTGCAATATGGGTTCACCAGCTAGTCCTTATAGCTGATATGCCAGCAGGCGCTGGTGATGGCATGAGCGGCCTGGCAGTCCTTGATGCTGGAGCATCAGGCTACACCAGCCCAGTGTGCCTGCCATGCCTTCTCCTGTGGCACCTCTGCTGTGCTCTACTGCTGATGCTGCTGGTGATGCTGAAGTTGTCCACTGATGATGATGGACGCTCGGTGTCAAGCATGTGTGCAATTGCTGCTGATGCAGGCCAACGTGTCGCGCAGCAAAGCAGTGAAGGCACTGAAGAACTCCGACAATGACATCGTCACAGCCATCATGGAGCTTACCTGCTGAGCCTGAACTGCAACTTCAGCCTCGATTGCACATGCTACCCCATGCATCTACCCTATAACCAGCCCAAGCTCCGTCCTTCAGCTCTATAGATGCCATGCTGCTCCATAGTTGCGAATCTGCCAGGCCGCTTGTGTCCAATATTGCCTCACTGCCCGTTGGCTTGCTTGGCTGGCTGAGGTCCTAGCCGCAGCTGAGGTCCTAGGGTGCTGGGCTCCACTGCTGTCCTCATGCCCCTTTCCTTTGCAATTGTCTTCGCAGTTTGTGCGGCCAACACCCCGATCAGGAGCGTAAAGAAACATTGCATTGCCCGACATTGAAAAGGATAGGATGGCTTTAGCTCGTTTGAAACGTTAATTGAGGCTAAGCGTTCAAGGTGCGCACAAACTCAGCAGCGAGCAAGACCTGGTCACGTTGTCATGTGGCGCTGCAAAAAGTAACGACGAGTTTGGTAACACGCTTTACCTCCTGGTGCATGAGACGAACTTCTACGTAGTAGATAGTTGGCAAACATGGAGTGTTAAGCCCGCCTAAAGACGCGAGGCCGAGGTCCGAGCGCGTAACAGCCCGAGACCGAAGCCAGAGGCCGCGGAGCGTAGCGACGCGGCCGATGGCTGAGGTCGAGGGCTGTTACGCGCGAGGACCGAGGCCGAGCGTCTTTAGGCGCGCTTAACACGCACATGTTTGCCAACTATCTAATGTAGTTGGGTGTTACGCGCGTTTTAACGTCCGTTGACGCTAGTATGGTCGTTTTCCACCCCGCTCAAATCTCACTCCGAAGAAGTGAGGCGCAGATCTGGAAGCCTGGCCTCTCTTTCCGACCTGTGTTGGCGGCATGGAAGAGCTGACGGAGTTGCCCAAGGAGTTGTTCGCTGGAGTCTACTGCTCCCGACTTTTACGACGAAGCCACCCGCCAGTAAGCCACCCGCCAGTTTCATCAGCGGGTGCAATGCTATTTGCGTTGCTTAACCTATATTGCTTGCCATTCGCAGCCGCACCCATTCCCAGCCCGGCCGACAAATCAGCCGCTGATTCAGTCGCTGCTGGTGAGCTTGTTGCCACAGCTCTTGTTGTGCTTTAGTCTCCTAAAGAAGCTTGTGTGCTCGCAGCCGCTTCCACCGCTGCTGCACAACCTGCAGCGGGCCAGTCCAGCGATGATGTCCGCCTAGCTGCAGCCACTAGACGAGCAGGTAGTGTGGTTCGGGCTGGTCTGTGGGAAGGCGATCGGTGGCCAACTGTGTGCGTGTGTTTTGAATGGCAGGACTCTTCACGCTGTTGCGTTCTGACCTTGCCATCACCAAGGCTCAGCAAACAAGCACAGTAAACAAGAAGACGCTTTTTTAGCGGAGTAAGTTGTATGCACAGCCTAGGGAGTGCTAGCTTGCATAGCCCAGGAATAGTTGCCATGCTTGCCTTAGCTTGCCTTTTCTTGCTTTGCTTCTAGCCTTCATGTGACGGTAAGAGTTGTATGCTTGGTGTGTGCGTGAACGTGAACGTGCGTGTGCGTGTGCGTGCGTGTGTGTGCGTGTGCGTGCGTGTGTGAGCTTGGTGTGTGTGAGCGTGTGTGTGTGCATGTGTGTGTGTGCTTGGTGTGTGTGTGCGTGTGCTGCGTGTGCGTGTGCTGCGTGTGTGTGCGCGTGCGCGTGTGTGTGCATGGTGCATGTGTGCGTGTGTGTGTGTGTGTTTGTGTGTGTGTGCGTGTGTGTGCGTGCGTGTGTGTGTGTGTGCTTGGTGAGTGTGTGCGTGTGTGGCGCATGTGTGCAAGGGTGTGTGTGTGAGTGCGTGTGTGTGTGCGTGTGCGAGTGCGTGTGTGGTGGGGCTGTTTTCTGGGCTGTTAGGACTGACAGGGCGAGGATTTAGCATGCAAGCCCAGATGCAAGTGCAATAGCTATAAGCGCAGATTCAGTTGTTGCAGCATGCTTTGTTTATGCAGATCAGGCGTAAGGATTAGAGAGCTTTTGCTGGTGCAATGTCTCTTAAACACGCATGTTTGAATTTTCAAACGGTTCTTAAACAGCGAAAAGTGCACCTTAAACAGCGAAAAGCGTACCTTAAACAGCCCTCACCCCCCTATTATGGCCTCCTAAATGAGCCGTAAATGAGTCTTTAAACGCTAGTAACACCCAACTACAGCCGAATAATGGAAACACTGTTGCTGTTCACAATGGCAATACCTTTACACGCGGTTCAAAACAATAGGCACCGACGAGGCAGTGTACTTATGTTTATTCTAATGCATTAGCTTATTGCCTGGTGACAAGGTCAAGGGGTAAGAAGCAGAACACCTCGCTGGCAGCCTGTCTACTCCGTCGCATGTTTCAACTCTAGCGATGCATCCTGCTCCTCTGCCCAGTGCGATCTGCAGCGCGAGTGCCGTAGTCGCTATCTACCGCATCCATCTCCGCGTGGGTGCTATCGCGCGTGGCCCAGCAAGGACCATCACGTTGGGCTGTTTGATCGTTGCTTTCATCTATCCGCAGCAGTTCCCTCACAGCTAGTAGTCGGCTTGTTCACTACCTTGTCGCCAAGTGTGGGGCCGGCGTCGCTGCTCGGCGAGCCGGTCGCGGGCATAGCGAGCATTACGCGAAACGGCTGGGGCCAAGCAAAGGCATACGCTCCTTGTCTGCGCTTGACCCGCGCACCTGCGATGCACAGGAACGCAAAACCCGGTCCCAGCTCGTTTCACCCGTCGAGCAGAGCGCACTTCACACTCCTGTGTGACATTCAGAATATGAGATCTCCCTATCCTGACTGAGTGTTTACTTATTTGTCCGTCCTAGCCGACTGTGCTGATGCCACCCGTACCTCTGGTGGAAGGTGCAGCTGACTAGGCAGGCGCCGTGGAGGAGGAGCCCCAGCCTGATTACAACATTCCTGCACACAGCAAGTAGCGCCACAGCATAACATAACACAGCTGTGCACAGAACTCAGCCACGCCAAGCCAAGCCAGGCCCGTTCAGGCTTGCAGCTCCAGCCAGGGGTTGTTTTGATGCTCGACACACATGCCTAGATGAGCGCTGCGTAGTGATCAGCAGGACCCCAGGCCTACCCTGCTTCCTGGGTGCAAGCCTGGCTCCATGCATGTCATTCTGCTTTCCCTTTCCATGCATGCAGCTTTCATGTCATGAGGTAGACACATCCCCTGGCCTTCACCACCACCGTCAGCTGTTTGAGTGTCAGGCAACATCCGGCAAGGAGTCACACCAGGCAAGATGTCACACCAGGCACGATGTCACACCAGGCAAGGAGTCACACCAGGCAAGGTGTCACACCAGGCAAGGAGTCACACCAGGCAAGGAGTCACATCAGACACACCATAGCCCTTTCCATGGTACCATTGTAGGGGCTGAAGCCAGGAGTGCATGCTCAACGTCCATGCCCACTGCCCATTGCCCAGCAGCCATACCAAGCTGACGCCTTAGCCACATGTGACCAACAACTGGCCGTGGCAGAGGCCCTTTCTTGTGTATCACACGTCCCAGAGTGACCACACCTGCTGCAGCTGCAGAGGCAGCTGGTGGTGAGCCAGCACTGGCATGGGACATAGCGGTTGCAACCACCACCAACCACCCATAACCACCAACCACCATCACCAACGACACCAGCGTCCTCTGGAGCGGCCAACAGTGGCCTTCATCTCAAGGAAGGTCGTGTAAGAGAGGGTTCCCAAGGCCATGTCCAGGAGGAGCTAACCACAGCGCCCTTAGTCTGCGAGTCTGTGAGTCTGTGAGAGTCGCAGGGCTGCCTCACCTGCTGCAGTGCCCCTGAGGAGCGACTGCTGCTGGGCTCTGTCAGCTCGTGCTCGTAGCTGGCCACGCGGGACAGGTTGCCAAAATGGGTAACATGTGTGACTACTGGGTGTGCCAGGTGTGTCTCACCCTGCAGGTCAGGGTCAGGGTCAGGGTCAGGGTCAGGGTCAGGGTCAGGGTCAGGGTCAGGGTCAGGGTCAGGGTCAGGGTCAGGGTCCGGGTCAGGGTCCGGGTCAGGGTCAGGGTCAGGGTCAGGGTCACGACCAGGTTGGGTGCTGCTCTAGTGGTGTCACACAGCGTGGCGCTCACCATGGCATTGGTGGTGGGCCAGAGGCAGTGGTGTTGATCAGCAGGCAGAGCAACAAGGGCAGCAGCACATAGCAGGTCAGGTGGCAGGGTTCAGGTCGGGTGCTGCTGGCCAGGTCAGGTGGCAGGGGTCAGGTCAGGTGCTGCTGGCTACTGATTCAAGCATGCCCCGAAGTTGCCGAGGTCAACCCTGCCTAGGGCTGCCACTGCCATCACACTGGCAGCACCTTGGCATCGTCAAACTCAACACGCAAGCACCAGGCAAAGGCAGCACAGCAGCTTGACAGCATGCTTGCATGCATACAAGTCATACCTGGTCATTGAGCAGGGCCTTGCGCTCTGCCTCATCATCACTGTCATCGCTGGCAGCTGCAGGGCTGTTGGCTTCACCGGGGCGAGAGGTCAGCCGCCGCGGCCGCTTGCTGGACCTGCTGGAGGGGTGTCCAGGAGGGCCGAGGGGAAGGTGCAAAAGGGGCAGCTGAGAGAGGGGGCAGCAGGGCAGGGGCAAGGGCAAGGGGGCGGAGACAGCAAGGTGGGGCTGGGGGTGGGGATGAGGATGCTTGTGGAAAGGGACCAAACATGCAGGACATGAAGCAGTGTGAGGGTCCAGCACTGGCTCAGCATCAACATAGGGCAGCTGCGGGTGGTCACAGCCCAAACAAGCTGCCAAACCCCTCCCTCCCTTCTAATCTACCCCCATGGTTCATGTACTGAGCTTTGAAAGCCCATGCGTGCATTGAACACTCATGCAGCTGCTTCTCAAGCCCTCTCTTGAGCGCAAGCTCACGGCTTTCTCATGCTTTCATAGCTGTTGTGGCGAACCCATCCAAACATGGCGGACAGGCGGGCAGTACCCTTGCGGCTGGGGAGTGGTAGAGTTGGCAGAGTAACAGAACAACAGGCCCAGCGACCTATCCGGCCACTACGCCCGGGTGACCTCTTTGCCCTCCTCCTTCCCCACCCTCCCTCACGCCCTCTCACTTTTTCACACCATCCGAAGTGAGGTAGTTCAACAGAGACTCAGGCGCAGCTGCCGCCTTGGCCAGCCCCTTAACAGCAGCCTTGGGTGCTACAACCAGCACAGCGTGTGTGGTCTCCTTCACCGCCTCTGTGGCAGTGTCCACGTGGCTCTCTACTACATCGCCCACATCGTGCACCACGTCACGCAGGTCAAACATGTGGTGCACATTGGCCAGGAAGCCCTTTGTGGGGTGGGCAGGGTCCATGTAGTCCTGTGGGCAGGGAGGACCCGACAAGGGGTGGGGTGGTTTTGCTTGTTTGACAGGAGGTCGGGTGGGGGTGGGAGGTGGGAGGTGGGAGAGGGGGGTGAGGGGTGAGGGGTGAGGGGTGAGGGGTGAGGGGTGAGGGGTGAGGGGTGAGGGGTGAGGGGTGAGGGGTGAGGGGTGAGGGGTGAGGGGTGAGGGGTGAGGGGTGAGGGGTGAGGGGTGAGGGGTGAGGGGTGAGGGGTGAGGGGTGAGGGGGTGAGGGGTGAGGGGTGAGGGGTGAGGGGTGAGGGGTGAGGGGTGAGGGGTGAGGGGTGAGGGGTGAGGGGTGAGGGGTGAGGGGTGAGGGGTGAGGGGTGAGGGGTGAGGGGTGAGGGGTGAGGGGTGAGGGGGGGTGAGAGCAGACAAGCTGGCGAACAATGGCCCATCAACACTGTGAAGGGCGAGCCTTGTGTCCTATGGCACTTGCCAGGCATGGGATTTGTGTACACAGCATGCATGCTGCATGCGCATGCACTCCATGTGAGGCTCAACAAGCCATGCAGGGGGAGCCCAGCCGCTCACGCCCCTAGGCGTCATGCACAACCCTAGGCCCGCCACCTCTGCAATGAACAGCCTTCAACGCAACCCACACCCAACCACCTAACCACCCAACCACCCGGCATCACTTGCCTTGGGAGGGAAGGCGTAGGCGTGGGCCAGTGCAGCGACAAACATCTCGATGCAGATCAGGAAGTCCTGTGAGGGTCACACTCAGGTCGACAGCTGAGGGAACAAGGCAAGGCATGGCGGACAAGACCTAATCTCACATCTGATCTCACACCTGATCTCACACCTGACGCCCTGCTACTCTGGCCCCTGCCGCTGTGCCTGCCCTAAGCACCATGCCTACCCGACCCCTACCCCTGTCCCTATCCCCGACCCCACACACCCCCTCGCCCCAAGCCCTACCTCTCATCTTTCCCTAGGTGTGACCTACACTGACCTGAATGCCGGATGCCACCCCCAGCTGGTCGTAGGTGGACCATGACTCGTCTGTGATGACTCCTCCTGACACCAGGATGGCCAGCAGCACACCCTGCGACACAAAAAAAGAGGTCGGCGTGCAGGAGTTGAACCCAGCACCTCCTAATCCGCCCAGCAGGCTATTGACTGGCCAGCTGCGGGGCTGCTGTCAGGCCACACAGCGGCCAGTGTCACCACCTTGCCAGGTGCGGCGGCGGCGGCGGCGGCGGCGGCGGCAGGCAGCAGCAGCAGCAGCAGCAGCAGCAGCAGCAGCAGCAGCAGCAGCAGCAGCAGCAGCAGCAGCAGCAGCAGCAGCAGCAGCAGCAGCAGCAGCAGCAGCAGCAGCAGCAGCAGCAGCAGCAGCAGCAGCAGCAGCAGCAGCAGCAGCAGCAGCAGCAGCAGCAGCAGCAGCAGCAGCAGCAGCAGCAGCAGCAGCAGCAGCAGCAGCAGCAGCAGCAGCAGCAGCAGCAGCAGCAGCAGCAGCAGCAGCAGCAGCAGCAGCAGCAGCAGCAGCAGCAGCAGCAGCAGCAGCAGCAGCAGCAGCAGCAGCAGCAGCAGCAGCAGCAGCAGCAGCAGCAGCAGCAGCAGCAGCAGCAGCAGCAGCAGCAGCAGCAGCAGCAGCAGCAGCAGCAGCAGCAGCAGCAGCAGCAGCAGCAGCAGCAGCAGCAGCAGCAGCAGCAGCAGCAGCAGCAGCAGCAGCAGCAGCAGCAGCAGCAGCAGCAGCAGCAGCAGCAGCAGCAGCAGCAGCAGCAGCAGCAGCAGCAGCAGCAGCAGCAGCAGCAGCAGCAGCAGCAGCAGCAGCAGCAGCAGCAGCAGCAGCAGCAGCAGCAGCAGCAGCAGCAGCAGCAGCAGCAGCAGCAGCAGCAGCAGCAGCAGCAGCAGCAGCAGCAGCAGCAGCAGCAGCAGCAGCAGCAGCAGCAGCAGCAGCAGCAGCAGCAGCAGCAGCAGCAGCAGCAGCAGCAGCAGCAGCAGCAGCAGCAGCAGCAGCAGCAGCAGCAGCAGCAGCAGCAGCAGCAGCAGCAGCAGCAGCAGCAGCAGCAGCAGCAGCAGCAGCAGCAGCAGCAGCAGCAGCAGCAGCAGCAGCAGCAGCAGCAGCAGCAGCAGCAGCAGCAGCAGCAGCAGCAGCAGCAGCAGCAGCAGCAGCAGCAGCAGCAGCAGCAGCAGCAGCAGCAGCAGCAGCAGCAGCAGCAGCAGCAGCAGCAGCAGCAGCAGCAGCAGCAGCAGCAGCAGCAGCAGCAGCAGCAGCAGCAGCAGCAGCAGCAGCAGCAGCAGCAGCAGCAGCAGCAGCAGCAGCAGCAGCAGCAGCAGCAGCAGCAGCAGCAGCAGCAGCAGCAGCAGCAGCAGCAGCAGCAGCAGCAGCAGCAGCAGCAGCAGCAGCAGCAGCAGCAGCAGCAGCAGCAGCAGCAGCAGCAGCAGCAGCAGCAGCAGCAGCAGCAGCAGCAGCAGCAGCAGCAGCAGCAGCAGCAGCAGCAGCAGCAGCAGCAGCAGCAGCAGCAGCAGCAGCAGCAGCAGCAGCAGCAGCAGCAGCAGCAGCAGCAGCAGCAGCAGCAGCAGCAGCAGCAGCAGCAGCAGCAGCAGCAGCAGCAGCAGCAGCAGCAGCAGCAGCAGCAGCAGCAGCAGCAGCAGCAGCAGCAGCAGCAGCAGCAGCAGCAGCAGCAGCAGCAGCAGCAGCAGCAGCAGCAGCAGCAGCAGCAGCAGCAGCAGCAGCAGCAGCAGCAGCAGCAGCAGCAGCAGCAGCAGCAGCAGCAGCAGCAGCAGCAGCAGCAGCAGCAGCAGCAGCAGCAGCAGCAGCAGCAGCAGCAGCAGCAGCAGCAGCAGCAGCAGCAGCAGCAGCAGCAGCAGCAGCAGCAGCAGCAGCAGCAGCAGCAGCAGCAGCAGCAGCAGCAGCAGCAGCAGCAGCAGCAGCAGCAGCAGCAGCAGCAGCAGCAGCAGCAGCAGCAGCAGCAGCAGCAGCAGCAGCAGCAGCAGCAGCAGCAGCAGCAGCAGCAGCAGCAGCAGCAGCAGCAGCAGCAGCAGCAGCAGCAGCAGCAGCAGCAGCAGCAGCAGCAGCAGCAGCAGCAGCAGCAGCAGCAGCAGCAGCAGCAGCAGCAGCAGCAGCAGCAGCAGCAGCAGCAGCAGCAGCAGCAGCAGCAGCAGCAGCAGCAGCAGCAGCAGCAGCAGCAGCAGCAGCAGCAGCAGCAGCAGCAGCAGCAGCAGCAGCAGCAGCAGCAGCAGCAGCAGCAGCAGCAGCAGCAGCAGCAGCAGCAGCAGCAGCAGCAGCAGCAGCAGCAGCAGCAGCAGCAGCAGCAGCAGCAGCAGCAGCAGCAGCAGCAGCAGCAGCAGCAGCAGCAGCAGCAGCAGCAGCAGCAGCAGCAGCAGCAGCAGCAGCAGCAGCAGCAGCAGCAGCAGCAGCAGCAGCAGCAGCAGCAGCAGCAGCAGCAGCAGCAGCAGCAGCAGCAGCAGCAGCAGCAGCAGCAGCAGCAGCAGCAGCAGCAGCAGCAGCAGCAGCAGCAGCAGCAGCAGCAGCAGCAGCAGCAGCAGCAGCAGCAGCAGCAGCAGCAGCAGCAGCAGCAGCAGCAGCAGCAGCAGCAGCAGCAGCAGCAGCAGCAGCAGCAGCAGCAGCAGCAGCAGCAGCAGCAGCAGCAGCAGCAGCAGCAGCAGCAGCAGCAGCAGCAGCAGCAGCAGCAGCAGCAGCAGCAGCAGCAGCAGCAGCAGCGGCAACATGGACTGTTGAGGGATGGAACCAGCTGGCTTTGCTAAGGCTGACGACTTTTGCACGCATCGGGATCGACTCCTGCTCCCGCTACTTCCTCTACTCGTGCTGCTTTGGATGTTGCTGCTGCTGCCCTTGGCTCACTTGTCTTGATGCAGAAGGATGATGACCACGTCCTCCAGCCTGGCCACAGACTCTTCCACACGCCGGCTATCCAGCTGGCTAGGGTCAGTGCAGTCCAGCACACCATCAATTGAGGTCGACACCTGCAGCAGGCAGCAGACCACGCAAGATTGCCGGGGTGTGATGTATTCTAAGTCAGTCACTCTTGCTTGATGTCACGGTCTCAAGGTCAGATACCTGGTTTGAAACTCACATTGGAGTACAGCTCAAGTGCCACAGCTCTCCGGCCTTCCCTTTCTGGCCTTACAGCAAGAACAACGAGCTTAGGACAGGGGGCGGTCAAAAGAGCAGGCTTTCGCGTTCAAAAAAACGAAAACAGTAGCCACGCAGTAGCCCCACCGCCCCACCACCCCTGCCCTGCTGCCCCAAACCATGCCCTGACACTCCCACCTGTAGGTTCAGGATGGCTGCCAGCAGGCTGAGATACGCCCTGAGCTTGGCCAGGCCCGCAGCCTCCCGTGTGACGGCCAGCATCTGAGGGGCAGCAGTCAAGCAGCCATGCGCGTCTGTGCAAGGCTGTCATGGATTGCCTCCATGTGGTATGCCCCAACAATGATGCAGACAGGATGCCTGCTTTACTTGGCGTGGCAGCTAAACCTTTTTATTTAGTTGCAAAAAGAAGTGCTCCGTGCAAAGGAGTGCAAAGAACTGCCCCGCGCAAAGGAGTCTCAGCTACACTGTGCGTTGCCACCCTACCCAGCATGGCTCAACAGAAGAAGGCCTGGCGGTGAAGAAGTGGGTGAGGGGAAGTGGTGTGGATGTGCCCAGCTGCAGCAGCAGCAGGCTTGCCGGGCAGGGCCGGGCCTGGCCTCCACCCGGTAAAGCTATAGCCACCCCATCACGGTTGAAGGGCTGGACAGGGAAAGAGTGCGTGTAGGGTGGAGGTGGGTGCAGGTGGGCCTGGCTGCCCCACACAGAGCTCCAGCAGCACGGCTTGCCCTGAAGGCCTGGCAGGATCTGCAGTGCAGCCTGGTGCCTCCTAGGGGCATCATGCCAGTCATAGCTATGTGAGCCATGTCAGGCTTAGCAGGCACTGCGTGCCTGGTTGCCAAAATACTTGCGCCAACCACGTGGCTGTGTATGTGAGGCATGTGAGGCTTGGCTGCCAACCACATTGGCTGTGCTTACCAAGTGGCAGCTGCCTCAAGCAATCGTTACCCAACTGCTGACTGTCTCCCCTGGCCCTGCTGCCTGTCCACCCCTCCCCTCACCATCTGCTGGCACGCCACTGCTCTCATCCCTCCCTCCCTTCTTCCTTCCCTCCCTCCCTCTCTTGCCCCGCCCATCCTCCACCTTGTCCTGCAGCAGCGAGTCCTTGCCCGACTCAGCCAGCCAGGCCTGGAAGTGGGGCAGCATGTACTGGGCATGGCGCCGCACCACGCTGAACAGGTACGTTTGCAGCACCTGCATGCAGCACACGGCACCCGCTGAGCTGCGCCTGCACAAGAGGCCGGGCAGACCGGGGCTGGCTGCTCAGCAGGCGGCCTTGCCCAGAACCTCCCTGTGCTGGGCTGCTCTGGGCTGCTCTGTGCCGCCCTGATAGACTCTGGCCTGCCTTGACTCTAATGTAGGCCCTAGTGAGGGATGAGGGGCTGTCCTGGGGATGCTACCCTGCTGCAGTGCGCCACCCCTCAGCCCAAGGCATGAAGGCAACAAAGCACAGGCCAGCCTAGTCAGCTAAGCCTTGTTGACCAGCAGCTGGACAAGATCAGACGGCAGTGATGAAGGGGTCACATCAGGGGCAGCATGGCAGCATGGGCCCATCCACCAGCCCCGCCCCTCACCTCAGCCTCATCAAACTCCGCCTTGGCTTGGGGCGGGGGCAGCAGGGCAGCCTTTATGTGGTCGCGAATGGGCATGCTGTTCAGGGTGGCTAACACGAAATGCTCCAGAGACAGTTGGACCACGTCAGCCACCTGTAGGGCAGGAGGGAGGAGGGAGGTTGGCAAGCAGGGGGCGCCAGAGGGTAAACAGCATCATCATCATCATCATTACAGGGCTTGTGCAAGTTGGCATTGACCTCGACCCAGTGCCCTTGGCATCCCCTTGCACTGACGATGGGTAGGTGGTGAATGGTGAGTGGATGGAGGGTAGCCACCTAGGTGCACTTAGCACCTAGCTAGGGCAGCTGGGAGGCTGGGCCATGGCTGCGATGAGGATGGTGGGCGGACCTTTAGGAGGGTGTTTTGTGAGCATCCTTGTTAGTTGCTTGGTTGGGTGTGGTTTGGACAGTGTCGGTGAGGGGTGAAGGGGTGAAGTGGATGATTAGTGAACTCCACAGCCCCTGTTTGCCTCATTCCAGGCTTTGCAGGGTTTGCAGGTTGCAGGGAGGGGCAGGGGTGTGTGGCAGGGTGTGGGGTGAGGGTCGCGGCAGGGGGGTGGGCAACGACTGGGGCAGGGTCTGAGCAGGGGTTGGGGCAGGGGGTGAGCAGGGTGTGTGGGGCAGGGGTTGGGGCAGAGGGTGAGGGTGTGTGCTTTAGCCAGCACCCACCACGACGCTATCTGCAGGGACATCCTTCTCCATGGCCCCTGCCAGCTGCAGGAAAGCGTGCTGCACCTCCTCCAACACCGCGGCAGGCGTGGCGGCCGGCAGCATCTGGGCCAGGTAGCTGGGAAGGCTGCTGACAGCCACCTGTGTATGGCCAAGCAAGCGCATGGATCACAGAGCAATAGCTATGTCCATGACATGACATGGACAAGAACATGACATGAACATCATCCAAGGGCACGCTCAAGTATCCGGCACCACAGGCCCCCCCAAGTAGCCCCTCGTGCGAGGCTGCTGGTGAAGGAAACAGCACGAGGCTGGTGAAGGAAACACTTTGTGCTGGTGAAGGAAACAGCAGCTGGCGCACCCTGAGGCATCTCTCTGGCACCTGTTCAAGTCCACATGGCCTGGTTCATGTAGGCTGTAGGCAGGGGATGCCACTGTGATGATGCAGCCACTGTGACGCATGGGGCCCACGGGGCTGAGGAGTGAAGTGCTGTGGCTGTGACTGTGTGCATGCTCGTGTCAGAGTAATGGTGGCCGTATGCCCCATGTGATACATCCACACTTACAGTGACATCCCATGCAACACCAGTCGACTGTATACTGCCCACCTCTCCCTTGCGCTCCACATCCAGCCGGGCGAACTTGTCTTCTGCTAGGGTGGTGATGAAAGTGTTGATGCGCTGCAGCTCTGAGCACAGCAAAGAGATGAACCTGCGCCAGGCAGTGGCACACAGAGTGCAGGGTAGGGGCAGGGAGCGGAGTGACAGCACAGCAAAGCACAGTGACAGCGGAGGCTGGGCAGTGGCTAATGAGTGGAGGACAGGTGAGGTGCCCCTGCTCTTGACCTTCATTGCCATATGGTGAATGATATGCTCCCCTCCCTGCCTTCCTAGCTGAACCTACTTGATGCGCGGCAGGTTCAAGAATTGGGCGGGAACAAGTTCGTAGCTGAAGTTCCCACTTGATGCCAAATGACCTACTTGATGCGCGGCAGCTTGAAGAATTGGGCGGGAAGCACCTCGCCCTCGAAGCGCTTGTCCCTCCTCACCTTCACCTCCACCTCCGCATCGTCCACCTGCTCTCATCAACACCAGCACCAGGACCTGACCAGGCAGCAGCTATTGCTAAGAGAGGTAAGGTACAGGGCCAGAGGCAGCATGGACTGTCTTCATAAAGCAGTGCTGTCTGCATGGGAACACAACCCTATGCATGGGAACACAACTCCATACGGACAAACCACCACCCCTAATGAGGGTCCTGCATGTGCGCTGGGCTGATGAGAGAGGTGCTGCCAATCATCATGCCTTAGTGCTAGGGCCCTGGCCTGGGGCTACCTGAACCTGGCATGCATTGGGTACCCCATTTGGTACTGGTTGGGAGGCCAAAGACTGGGCTACACATTTGTATTGCATTTCCACCCCTGCCCTCCATTTTCAGTGGTGGGTGGGCTGCTTTCATAGCGACACTGCACTCAGCTGACACCAACCCCAGGCAACTGACCTGCACCGCTGCTTGTTGCACCTGGCCAAGGAAGCCTGAGCGCGTGTCTGGGCTGCGAGGGCCCATGAGGTTATCAGCCACACTGATGCACCTGCAAACACCCATGGCAGCAGCCAGCAGATCGAAGGACTTCGGCGACACCCCCCTGCCGCTAACCATTAACCGCATCCATCAGCCTGCAGTGCGCCTGCAGTGTACAATGGTGTGCAAGGCATGGCTTGGATCAGGATGGTTGGGTGGGCAAGGTGGTTAGGGTGGTTAGGGTGGTTAGGGTGGTTAGGGAAGGCTGGTCAGGTCAGCTGATATTATAGACACTGATACACCTGCAGTGCATCATGGTGCCCTCAGCTGTGCCCTCTGCCTGCCTTGCAAGCCAAGATGACGTCAGGAGATGCCTGTGGGCATGAAGGTGGTGGTGGAGGTGGTGGCGGTGGTGGTGATGATGTTGGTGGCAGATCTCACTTGTATAGGTCCAGCCAGGCGTAGGCCTCGTCTTTGCTGGCTTCACGAGGATACTCAATGCACACCACCTTGCTTGGCTGCAGCAGCCCACGTCCCAACGCAGAAGCAGTGAGAGCGGGACCAGCAGCAGCAGCAGCAGGGCAGCAGCCAGCGTCAGGAGCGGCGACAGCCACAGCAACATATGCAGCACATGTGGCACTTCTGACAGCTGCATCTGCAAGGAGGGGCCCAGCATGAGGTAGGGAGCCTGCTTTGCCTCAGGAACTGCTGGTGTGTGGTTTCAATGCTTGGGTTTAACTAGCCAGCAACAGCACATTAGGGCACCACATGATGGTGGCTGTGATGCAGTGTTGCTGGGAGTGGGAGCGGGGGCCGCACCTCCAGCAGCATGCGCTGAGCGGTGAGAAAGTCACAGAAAGTTGCGAAATCTGCAAAAGGTCAGGCGGGCAGGTGATGCAGCCATGTGAGATGAAGCAGCGGGCACATGCATGTGGGTGTGGACCGTGGAGTCAGGCGAGTCAAGGGCGCCTGTTGCGCAATGAGACATGACTCAAGGCTTTGCAGCTGGGAGGAGGGAGGGAAGGAGGGAGGGAGGGAGAGCAAGGACACCTGCTGCAGGGTGAGACCTACTGCCCTTCCTCCAGCACAAGTGACTTATTGAATCTGGCCCAGCAATTCACAATCCACCCACCCCATGCGCTTCCAGCCCCAGCCACCCACCCCATTCTTCTGACAGAAAGCGCGCAAACACTTCTAGTCGCAGGTCGCTGGCTTTGTAGAGGGTCAGGGTGTTGACCAGGCTGCCCACCTGCGCGCGACAGGACCAGGAGCAGCAGCACAGGAGATGCAGGCACAGTGTCATTCCATGCTCATTCCAGTGTCATTCCACACCCCAATCTCAACCCTTACCTTGCCCAGCATGGTTCCAGCACAGCACAGTTGGATAGCCTAGAGCCTGAGGCAAAAAGAAGAAGAGGAAGAGGAAGAAGACTTTGTTGCGGCAGGGCTGGCGTTCCGCCTAGAGGGGGCCTGGCCTGCTCCCACCACCTGCCGAGGCCCATTCAGTGCTGGCTTGGCAGCCTGCTGGCTGAGGTGCATGTCCAACCACTGCTTGGCACTACGTGGCGCAAATCCACACACTGAAACCCTGTGTACAGGGTTGGTGGGCTTATGTGGTAATGCGCGGGAGCATGTAGGAGTCACTCTTGACACCTAATTGAGGGGAAGAGGTGCATGTGTGAGTCAGCCATCACACCTAACTGAGCAGCTGTGGCATTATGAAAGCATGCATAATGACTGCATGCTATGACGATATCTTCACGGCTGATCACCAGCTGCAGTGGTTGACACGAACGTTGCTTGTTGTGTATGTGATGCATGGCTGCTGCCATCTTTATTGCAAGCATGGTATCAAAGCACCATGGGCTGAACCTGGCTGCATGCCCTGCCTAGCATTGCCAGACCAAGGCTGTGCAGCCAAGTATGTCACTCACATATTCATTCACCACGTTCTTCTGGCCGTACCTGCACGATGCACGATGCAGTGCGCGCAACATGGCTTGAGCTCAGCCTGGGAGCTAAGGCGGAGTGCCAGTAGGTCACACAGAAGGAGCGGTTAGTAGTCAAAGCATGCCAAGGTGCTGGTTGCTGCAGATGGATCCAGTTCAAGCCTCACCAGCAGCCACGAATGCTGAGGCAGCAGAAGGAGTTCTGTCTAATCTCTACCAACCCCAACTACCTGATTGTCTACAAGGCCTCCCACAGGCAAACCGCCACACAACCAGCAGCCTTAGGGCAGGTTGAATATGTGAGACTCCATGCAGACCAGTAAATCATCATATTTCATGCCCGCCCGCCTGCCTGTCAGCGAAACTCACTTGTTGTGGAAGTAGGCAAACACAATCTCCGGCACAGACTGCTTGCGTAGGGCCTCTAGGCGGCCCAGCTTTTTTAGTATGGTCTCGCCTGCAACGTCAGCCACGTATACCAGCCGTGTCAGGTGCGGTGGAGTCAGGTTGCATGGGCTGCTTCTGCTGCTTGCACTGGCTCTCGCTGGCCTTTCCAGCCGTGTCAGGTCTGATTGAGTCAGGGTGGGTCAGCTGCTCTAGCACTGACTCTCGCTGGCCTTGGAACTGAGGCCAGAGGCACCAAGTAGGGCCACCCACCATCCTTGTACACTGTGTCAACCACTGCCATGAGCCAGTTCTTAGGTTTTGGCTTAGCATTCTTGTGTTGCGCCATGGCATCTTTCAGCCGCTGGTTCTTTGGCAGCTTTCCCAGCTTGCTTTGTGGCTCTACAGCGCCTCCCCTGCATGGGGCAAGCATGTTTGCATGGGGCGCCATCACATGTCGACAGCCAATCCCACACCCCAACCTCCACCCCATGGTTTCTCACACTGCCATCACACCACCTGACTCAGCACCTCACAGCAATGCTTAGTGGTGCCATAGAAGCAGACACACACACCCGCTGCTCTCCAGTGCCAGAGTCCATGCGTCTTCGCTGACTTTGGCGGCCTCCATGCGGGCCTTGGCCGCTTTCAATGCCGCCTGCCCTTCTGCAGAGCTCTTCAGTGCTGCACGGGCTGCCTTGACAACCTGAATAAAAAGACAACCTGTGTTCAGCAAAGGCAGTAATGTCTAGTGCTGGTTGTCCGCACCACACCATAAAGAACGGCAAAGCGCACGCATTTGGCCGCGATCTACCTTTGTGTCGGCGGTGACGTCTGCGGTGGGTTTTCCGGTGACGCTCATGCGGCTCGGCCCTTTGCCCCGCGGAGCACCCCCGCGGTCGGACTTGCTTCTGCAAGGCGCGCAGCATACGTACCAGGTCATCAAAGAAGACGATGTACTCCACCGGTGCTTTAGCTCACTTCACCAGCCGACGGCGTGGAGCAGATGGCGACCCGTTGACGGCGGTGTCTCCCGGGGCGTCTGAGAGTTGTTTCCGCGCGCCGTCACCTGTTTCAAGCGCTACTGTAGCGTCCGCTTCTTCTTCCTCTTGGTCCTGCTCTTCCTTTTCTTCTACGTCCTCTCGGACGCCTTGCAGACTGAACCGTCTTACATCGCCGGGTTGTCCGCCCCCTTCTTGGTGGTGGCGCAGTGTTGACACCAGCAAGTTCGGCGAGCTTCTGAAGTCCGAGTCTCCTTCCTCGCCTCTGCCTGACATGGACAACCTCCGCAATGAAGCGGCACTCACGCCTTCTGCACCCGTCTCGCTGTAACGGATGCCCCGACGAGCTCTTCCGCCTCGCTCCCGGGTGCCAGCGCCTGAGCGAGACGTCTCACCCCCGTCGTCCACATCAGCCACGATGGTGTCCACTGCTGTGGCATACGCTTCCTCCAGGATCACAGTCCTGTTGAATGGTGCACACGATACATCAGACTAACGGTTTCAGGACGTCGAAATGTACCCATCCGTGCAGCAACTTCGCAACTTCTTACTTTGCAGTGTCGATGTCGTCCGGCACCAGCGTAGACACGCGCCTGCCAACCTTCTTCCCCTTCCGCTTGTCGCTGCCAGCCAGCTCCTCTGCGCTGCCGAGTGCCTATGACGGGCGCACACCACAGTGACAAATGCACATGTAGCGTTTTAACCAACGCCGCTCAGGGTCAGGGCTGCGGCAGGGCTGCGGCAGGGTTGAGGCGGCCGCTGGAGTGGGGTTCTGCGGTACAATGCATGCCAGGTTCCATCGCGGGGTGAAAGGCCTTTCACCCAAGCACCCTCCCACTCCACGCTTCCTCTCACCCTTCGCAGCCTGAGCCTCTCTGCTTCAGTCAGGGCATCTGCCACCATATTCAGCCCAGCGTCACTCAGCGCTGCCAGCAGGGCCACTGCGTCCGTGGCGGGCATCAGGGCTAGCATCTGCACCACTTGACCCGGCTGTAGGCCTGCCAGCAGGCCGGCCTTGTCCTGCACTTGCAGGATGGCCACAGCTAGGGGTGAGGAAAAGAGGTAGTGTAGGCGAGGTCATGGCAACCAGTGTAATTGGCGCGACTGCAAAATAGCAAATGCCTGGACTCGAGCCCCCGACCTCGCTCACCTGCAAGCCCAAGAAGGCCAGGATGTTTTGGGCTGAGGCTGACGGCATGCTGAGCAGGGTGCTGCCGACCAGGCTCCCCTCTTGGGGAGGTGCAGCGGCCAGATCTGAGATGGCATGAGGCTTCACAGAGCTGGGATCAGCCATCAGCTGCGGCTGTGGCGGCAGGTGCTGGGGCTGAGCTGCAGCAGCCTGTGTGGTTGACTGTAGGTTGGCCTGCTAAGCAAGGCAGCAGGCATAGGGTGATGTGTGGACAGTGGCACCAAAGCCAGGGGCATGGGAACAGGCTCAGCACATTCACTATCTCGCCTTATAGACCATGGCGGTGCGGGTCAAGTGACACCAGAGCAGCACTGCAACAATGTTGACAGCTGTTGAGGTCCTACTTGCAGGCAGCATTGGAAGGGAGGCGAATTGCCAGCACTGGCCAGTTATGCCGCACATGTGAAGCTACACTGTCCTAATCACACAAGCTGGCTACAGCCACAGCAGCACCATGTTCCTTAGTATATGTAGCAGGCACATCCACATAGACTCACCCACATTCATCCACATAGACTGCCTATCAGTACCTCCACACTGTTTGCAGCTCAGTGCATCCCATAGACTGGCCTTGATAACCTTGATTGACAGTGTTTGCGCTACACTGTTGGCAACTCAGCGCACCAGCAGTGGTGGTCAGGGTGGAGGGCCTGGGTCAAGGCCTTGGCATGTGAGCCAGGGGGCCAGGCCTCGCCCTAGAGCACGTCGTGTTCAATGTGTGCTCACTCCCTCACCTCAGGACCAGCAGGCTGCAGCGGCCCAGCTGAGCTCCTGTGGGCCAGGGCTGCGGCCTCCCTCCCCAGCTCCTCCATGGTGAGCAGCACTGAGGCAGCCAGCTTGGGGGGCAGGTGCTCCAGCACGGCCTCATGCTGGCCTAGGGCCTTCAGCTTCTGTGCGGCCAGGGGCAGTAGGCAGAAAGGGCAGGGGCTGTGGCTGACGCAGCTGCAGCTGACAGTGGCGCATCACACAAAACGTATACATGAGTCACATGGAGCACAGCAAATCTCCAGGGCAATGCAGGGGACCATGTGGGATCCAGGGGAGAGTCCATGCAGAGCAGTAAACCACCCTACCCCATGCCCACCCGCCCGCCCGTCTTACCATCAGCTTGCGAGCAGCCTGTTCTTGACTCAGTGCCTGCAGCACTGCAGCGGCCCGGTCCGGTGCCATGCTGCCCAGGATCCTAGCCTACAGCGCAGGCAGCTTTGGGGCAGCTCTTACTCAAGTCCTTGTGCAGCCGAGCGCATTTGGGCAGCTCGGTGCGTGCAGGTCCTCCCTACACTGCCCTACACTACCCTAGCGCTGACAGGCTGTTGCCTAAGCAACTCGACCTGCAATACTCATTTTTGCTGAAGAGGATATAAACTATTGGCGCGATGGCAGGCAGCTGGAAAGATGTATGTCTTGCAGGGCATTGGCGTGAGATGTGTGAGCATGCTTGCACCAGGCTCACCTGCGTCTGCTCTGACAACCCTTCCAGCACGTCAATCATCTGCTCAGCAGACCCAAGCATCTGCAGGTAGGAAGGCGATCGGTCGGTCGATCAGTTGATTGGACGTCGGTAGTCTGACGTTCTGTTTGTCAGAGAGTCAGGCTGCAGGAGGCTGCAGGAGTGCCTAGGCTGGGCAAGGGGTTAGGAGGAGCGCTATGGATGCTGGCTGCTGGGCTGAGGCAGTGGTCATACAGGTACATGGAGCAACCAATGATGAGGGTGAGTAGGCCTAGCTGGCGGGCAGCAGGGTGCAGGGGGAGGGCGGTGCAGGTCCAGGTATCAACGTGGCTGGTGTGGCCCAGGCCCAGTACTACCCCAGCAGCCTCAGGCGCGGCCACCAGGGGGCTTGCCAGGCCAGCAACCGCTGGTCAACAGACTACTTTTGTATGCAACCAACTATTCAGGTAGACAGTGATGCTGCCGAGAGGGCCCCTATCTGGGCAGGCTGTCCAGGAGCAGCAGGCAGCGGCAGGGCCAAAGCGATGGAGGGCAGTAGGGAGGGGGTGGAGGGGCGGAGGTAGGGCTGGGAGTCCAGGGTACCTGCAATGTGCGGGCGGCCATGGCCGGGTCACACTGGTTGAGCAGGCTGCGCCGCATGTTGACAGGCAAGCACCTCAGCACCTGCGCTGCGGTGTGCCAAGCTGCCTGGCTGTCCAGCTCCATCATCACCTGCAGGGTCAAAACAATGTGGCTTGAGCAATGGCAGCAGGGCCTCTCCCTCCTGCCGCCGCAGGGCAGTCACAGCGTGACAGGTGCAAGGGTGGCCCCTACCAGCATTTAGGGGGTGCAGCCACGTCATGAGGAGTGTAACCTGCAGGGATGTCCTCTGTACCTTGTTGTGCATGCTATGTATGGTTCCCCAGCCCATCAGGGTGACACAAGGAGGGTGGGTTGAGGAGGATTTGAACCCCTTACCTCCAGCTGCTTTTCCGTGCTCCAATTGGAAAACTCCAGCACTGCGGCGTGCGTGTCCACCACCCTCAGCAACCTACGCAAGGACTCCGCACGCAGCCTGGCGGGGTCTACTCAAACTGCTAAGCCCAGCACAGGGCAAGCTTGCCGACCTCCTCCTTGCCACCCTGCCGACCCTCCAAGGAACCAGCCTGCTGCTGCTCTGCTGCAGCAACAGCCAAGTGCTGCGACAAGAAGAGAGGATGGAACGAAGCCTGGGTAGGAGAGGACAGTGGCCCACAGGGTGAAAGCAGCTGGAGGTCAGCTCTCTCTACTGCTGCAGCCCCTCACCTCCCTCTGCTGCTGCAGCCCCTCACCTCCCTCTGCTGCTGCAGCCCCTCACCTTCCTCTGCTGCTGCAGCCCCTCACCTCCCTCTGCTGCTGCAGCCCCTCACCTCCCTCTGCTGCTGCAGCCCCTCACCTCCCTCTGCTGCACCATCCCCTCACCTCCCTCTGCTGCACCATCCCCTCACCTCCCTCTGCTGCACCATCCGCTCACCTCCCTCTGCTGCACCATCCCCTCACCTCCCTCTGCTGCACCATCCCCTCACCTCCCTCTGCTGCACCATCCCCTCACCTCCCTCTGCTGCACCATCCCCTCACCTCCCTCCGCTGCACCATCCCCTCACCTCCCTCTGCTGCACCATCCCCTCACCTCCCTCTGCTGCAGCAGGCGCTCAGCCTGAGCCTACCTAGCAGCCAGGGTGCCTGAGGCCTGAATGGCAGCCATGGTGTCCCTCCAGGCGCTGGGGCCCACTGCCTGCTTCGTGACGCCAAACATCTCCCGGCTCATGGCAACCACCAACTGGCGGGACAGGCAAGCAGCACAGCAAGGTGAGAGCATGCCATGCCCCAGGCAGAAGCTGCTCCCTTCATGCTCGCTGGATCTCATGAGAGTAGTCTTTTTCTTCCTTTTGTCGTCAGGCAGCACTGTCCAGCAGGCTGGTGACAGCCAGCACTCTCCCATAAGCCATGCAGGTCATCGTGTGACAGAAGCTAACCAAGCTCATGCCACCTGCTAAGCTAGCCAATTCTAGTTCAGTGGGGCCATTAGCACCGAGAAGCACTTCAGCAGCGCCACTCAGCGGGCGGTATGAAGTGCCAGCCTCTAGGAGCCTTTAGCTTCTCGTCAAGGTGCCCTAGCCAGCCTCTAGCCCCTAGTCACTAGCGGGGTCAGCCTCTAGAAGGTCTCACCCAGCCAGGTTACACTGCTTTCTGTGTGTTCGGGTGTATGGTATGCAGACCAGCCATGCAAGCCAGTCACCGTAATTAGCCCTGCTGTGCATATGTGGGTGTGCAGGCTGGGCACTTCAAGCAGTCAGGGGACAGCCAGGGGGGTATACCTCGGCTCGTTGCTCAGCGGTCATCAGCCTCAGCACCTCTGCCCTGATGGCATCCTTCATGCTGGCCAGCACGAGCACCTGCCAGGGGCAAAGGGCACACCAGCCTGGACCTGCCAGGCATTTGCAGACCCAGTTAAGGCCCAGGCATCAGGACCCTAGCAGCTCAGCAGCAGCCCCAGGGGTAGTCAGTCACATGGGCATGGTCGCATGATCACATGGTAGTCTCTGTCTATTGTTCTTTCGTTTTTTATTGTTATTGGTGATAAGTTTGTGTGTATCTTGCATCATGTCACACTAGTGAGTGCTGGTGTGCTGTACCCGTGTGCAGATTCTTGACTACAACAACAACCTGCTGAATAACCCAGTGTCTCTTACTTTCTGCTGCCCTCTCAGGCCTCAACCGCTGCCACCTATCCTTCTTTGGGCAGGGTCCCATAAAATAGGCATGGGAGCACCTCAAGCACCAGCCAACAGCACAGGTCAACAGCCAGCTAGCCAGCCAGCCAGCAGCAGCAGCGCCAGTCAACAGCCAGCAGCAGTTTTCATTAAGGGGAAGGCTATTGGGCAAGGCTTTCTATGACTGTTGTTATTAAGAAGACCGAGCATTAAAGCGCGGCCTGAAGCTCAGCCATATAGCATACAAAGGGAACTGAAGGTCGGGAAGGGGCTGCGAAAGCAGTGGAGGGGAGGAGCACACCTGGGCCTCTATCTGCAGCGCTGGCAGTCGTGCCAGCAGCTGCTCTGGGGACTCCGTCAGGCTGGCCGCTGTCCAGGGCAGCTGGTGGGAGGCGTGCAGGGCTGACTGCAGCGCAGCCAGCAGCGGGGCAGCCAGGGCCATCAGGGTAGGCAGGCATTGCTTCGTGTGTCCAGAGGTTGATGTTGACATGGGACGAGGTGCTGGGAGTGGCAGATGTGGAGGCTGGTTTGAGGAGTGGGGCGCGCTTGGTGACAAAGACTCCACCACAGCCAGCAGCTGGAGTCAGGGCCATCAGGGTGAATTGAGCGACAGTAGGTGATGACGATAGGTAGGTGGGTAGGTGATGGTGAAAAGGGTGGTTTTACGATGGTTTGTGATGGTTTATGATGGTTATAGGCCCTCAACCTTGAGCCAGCAGTAGGGAAGGGGCAGCAGTGGAGGCCACCATAGGATCAGTAGCCCTAGCCCCAGCTCTAGCCCTAGCTAGCCTTCAGGCGGAACCAGCAGACGTTGTTCTGAACCAGCAGCTGTGCAGAAGGTTTCAACTTCTGGGTTAGTCCTGTCACACATTGGCAGCCCGGTTCAGCCCTCACCTTGACCAACTCTTGGAGTGTGGCCTTCCCTTCAAACTGGGACCACAGCTGCTGTACCCCATGCAAGCGCTTGCGCTGTTGCGCATGAGCCACTTGGGCCCCCAGCCTGCTCAGCAACGCAATCTGCGACGCATAACATTCATTGAAAAGGTCCAGCTGGTGCTATGGGAGGTCTTAATGTGCTGACACAGCCAGGAAAGACCCCTCTCTCTTGCTGAGCCTATGTCCCTTCCACACATAAAAAGACACAGCGCATGTTGAGGAAAGGACTTGAACCCCCCTGGAAGATACGGTGAGGCTCAAACAAGGCGAGGCCCAGGTAGCAAGCAGTTGGGAAATTACTTATGGATGATGTTTCCTAGGAGGAGGAAAGGCTTGGGATAAGGAACTGCCCCTCTCTTTACCAGCCCAGGTACCGTATGCAGATATAAAGGTCATGGGTTTGAACCTGGTCAGATGATATGCTGGGTCAGTGGGCTGAGCGTGCAAGGGCAACCTTGCCCCTGTTATGCTGTCAAATGTTGTGCGTAAGCTCTTTACTTCACCACAGATGCAATGAGCCTACTACGAGTGGCAGTGCCAGTGTGTTCTCATCTCAATGCCCAGCACCTTGACTGCCACGCCATGAGCAGCACCAGCACTGCTATTGGGCCTGTACGCCATTGGCCAGACCGCTGGCCTGCCTGACTCCCTCCTCACTACCTGCCTACCTTACCTCCTCCGCTGCCCACCTCCCTCCTAGACACCTGCCTGGCTTACCTCCGCCGCCTCCTCCCCTAATGCCTCAAGCGGTGGGTGGGCGGGAAAACCAGCCATCAGGGGAGACTTGGCAGGGTGGCAATGAAGGGGAGGCAGCAGGGGAAGGCAGAAGGGGGAGGCAGCAGGGGTAGTGGCCCACCTTGGCTGGCAGGGCTGAGGGCGAGCCCTTTGGCCCCTGGCCGCCTGACACTAGCACTGGCTGGCGGTGCCTACAGCCCAGGAGGTGCAGCGCGTGCTGCCAGCGCAGGCGAGCCAGCCTGAGGGGCGAACATGGCGGCAGGTTGACTGGGTCAGGTCGGGTCAGGTCAGCTGGGGCAGGGTAGGGTAAGGCTGGGCACAGATGGCCTAGCAGGCAGACATGGCTCGGTAGCTTTCTCTGTGATGGACTGGACCTGACCCGACGCGATGAGCTGCCTACCAATGCAAGCGAGCAAGCCACATGGTTTGGGCTTGTGGCATTGTGTGTGTAGGGCTGGGTGCCCACATCCAAGCAGGCTGCAGGAGATACTTGTGTGTGCTGAGGTGTGGAACAGAGCACGGCACAGCCCAGGAGGTGCCGGCCCTTGCGCAGCTACACAGAGCGCCCTGACTCACTGCCTGCTGACCAGGTCCTCTGTCTGCCTGAAGGCCTGCGACACCTCCTCCACGACCTGCAGGCAAACAGTCCTGCCTGCATCAGTGGTTGTGCTGCCTGCCATTACAGTCACCACCTAGAGGAGTGAGTCACCAAGGGAGTGCAATACAAGGAGTAGCAAATGACAGGAAGGCACAAATATGAAATGATTAGTTAGTCGAATATGTATAAGAGCAAAAGTAACAAACCATGTGTGACATAGATGTAACACCATGAAAGAGCCTAGCAGGACTGTACTTAGTCTACAGATATCTATGCCTTTCCCATACTCTGCCAGCCAAGCCTTGCCCACTCCCCCACCAACCCACCTCAACCACCAAACTAACTACCCGCCCTGTTACCCAGGCTTGCTCATACAAGCTATCACACCCCACCCTACCCGTACACCCCCACTACCACCCCTACCCCTTTCCCCCCACCCCTACCTGGCCCTGCTGCTGACCTGACGCTGCTCCAGGACCTCCTTCAGCAGGCTTCCGGCCTCCTCTGCACTCCGCTCCACCTCAGCCCTGAACGCCTTGCAGGACTTGCGCAGGAAATCAACTCCCTCCACCTGCTTGTGCAGCTCAGCCACCTCCTCCTGCAGCTGTGTGTGTGCAAAACACCCCAAAGAGAACGAAGCTCAGGGTGTTGATGTTGAAGCTGGTGACACTGTGTGCGGTGGCCATGCTGGCAGGAAGCTGCCATGTGATGATGAGGGTGCTGGCGGCATCCTGACAACTGTTACGTGTTGAGGGCAGAGGGAGGCAGATGGGTGACAGAAGGCTCCAGGCAAATAGAAAGGCTGAAAGTGGAGTCCTCAGCGAGGAGTTTGGGCATCTCATGCTTGGTTCTCTCTCCTGGTTGGGAACACATATGGGTTACCTGGGCAGATATCTTGGCGGATCTGAACATGGTGTAGCAGCACACTGATGCGGGCAGGCTGGGCCCGGCTCATTCAGGGCGGTAGAAGCTGGGCAGTCCCGCACCTGCCGGTTGTGGGCCGCGAGCTGTGCGTTCTCTCCCTGCAGGGCTTCCAGGGCGCCCTCGTGAGAGGTGAGGAATGCGTTCCAGGTATAGGCCATCACACGGCCTCGCTCACTGCAGTGCACCTCCACCTACGACAAGCACCCACTGGTCAAGAGCCTGCATGACTATCCCTTGCGTGTTCAGGTGTAATTGACAGCCACACCAACCACCGCACCAACTGTCACACCAATTGCCAGCATGCATTGTCAGTAAAGTCTGGACACTCGTTGCATGACCACAGTGTGAACTCAGCGTGAACTTGAAGAGTGCTTGTCTTCCTTTATGTCACATCCATGCCAATGTGTGATGTTATGGTATTACCATGTTGCACAGTCATCCTCCTCAAGAATATTACATTAAAGATAGTGCAATCCATGTGATATCAATATTATGTACTTCCATGGCACACCCACCAAACAGCTAGGAAGCGCGGGACGTTGACAGGTTCTTGTATAGGAGGCAACCAAGCCACGCAGGCAAAACATACAGCTTGAACCCAGACCCCATAATAATGAAGGCCCCACAGTCTGAACCTCGATGACAAACTGCTCCATGCACGCCTGTATGTGTAACAATTTTGTGGTCATATATGAACTCATCCAACAAACATTGACATGGGACAGGGAGTGGACTGTGGGCAGTAACCCTCATCACCCTCATCTCCCTCATGCTGAGCAGGGGGTGTAGCCATGGTAAGAGTGTGACCGCCCTGACAGGTGTGTGACCACCCTTAAAGGCATGTGGGAACCCGTACCTGGCGAATGGCGTCGGCCATGCACACTGTTGTGGCCACAGCCAATCCCAGGGCCGACGTGACACGGAGGTGGGCTGCCGCCTCAGGGCCTCCCTGCACAATGCGCATGCCAGTCAGTGATGGCCAACCCACCCCTTGGAACTCCTGGCAGCAGGTCAAGACACTCTCAGGTCGTTGCTTCTGTGGCTGTGGAATGTTTACTCAGTGTTGAGCAAACTTGCTGGGTGCTTGCTGGCCAAGCCCAGGGCCAAACCAGGTTGACCGCTGGGCATGTGGTAACGATGCTTGCCCTTTGCAAGAACATGCCAACCGCCATGCCGGCATCCTACTGGCCGGCTCTTGCCTTGATGCTTGCCCACACCCAGCATCATCCTTGGGCTATGGCAGTCAGTGCAGACCAGAGGGCCGTGCCCCCACACATACATTTTGCACTGACAGCAGAATTGCAGTTTCAGCTCCGTGAGTGAGAGTTTCATCAGTGCATGGCGTGCTCACCTGTGCCCTTGCCACAGCAGCGCCGGACTCTTGGCCTGGTCCTCCTGCCTCAGTATCACTGCCTATCGCTTGCGCTAACTGGCCAGGTGCTTGCTGGGAGATCATGGCTGCATGGCTCATCTCACCACCTTGCAGCAGGCAGATAGGCAGGCAGGCAGGCAGATTAAGGTAGGATATACTTAGCTTAGTTTGGTTAGTTCCAGGCAGACGCTGCCAAGATAATGAGAGGATACAGAATGCCTAAACATCAGCCAACCACTCCTCACCTGCCAGAAGCACAGGGACGCTGCTGGGGGCAGGCGGGCCAGGGGTGGCTCCAGGAGGTGCCTCTGCCGCCGCTCTGCATGCCCAGGACTGACCCAGGGGGCGGGGCCCTAGGTGAGATCCATGCAGCCCCTCATTCACCGCCATGAGGGCCTCAGAGCACAAAGAGTTCAGGGTGCTGGCTCGCCAGGCAGCTGCTCTGAAGCCACATAGGCATGCATGCCGGAAGTAACTCAGGCCTGCTACTTGCCTGCCTGCCTGCCTGCCTGCCCACCATCCCGCCCGCCCGCCTGCTCGCCCGCCCAACTGCCCGGCCGCCCGTACGCTCGTGCGCCCAGCCGCCCTCTTGCCTGCTTTCTTCGCTGCCTGCTGATCTGCCTACCCACCTGCCCGCCTACTGGCCTGCCCGCGCTTGCCTGTGGACAGCCTTCACAGGCTCCCTCAGCACCTCCACCAACAAGTCTTCAAGGGCTAGAGCCTCTGCATGGACAGCCGCTGCATTGGTCATTGTATGGACGGCCTGACATGCACAGCCTGAGGCAAGCCTGGTCCCTGCCTGCTCCAAGCTGCTGTGGGTCGCAACAGCGCATACTGGCAACTGGCATGCAATGCGATGATGATGCTGATGATGATAGTCGTGATAAGGAGGAGCAGGACGTGGAGGAGGAGAGGAGGATGACTCAGTGTGGTGCCTTGCCTTGCCTTGCCTTGCCTTGCCTTGCCTTGCCTTGCCTTGCCTTGCCTTGCCTTGCCTTGCCTTGCCTTGCCTTGCCTTGCCTTGCCTTGCCTTGCCTTGCCTTGCCTTGCCTTGCCTTGCCTTGCCTTGCCTTGCCTTGCCCTGCCTGCCACTGTGCCCTGACTCACACCATGTGCTCTGCCCCATACAGCTCTGCCCCAGCCGCAGCCCACCTGCCCGTGTGGAAGGCTTGTCTGAGGGCAGCACGACGAGGCAGGCATGGCCAAAGCGGTCTGTAACCATGGCTGGCAGATCCAGGCGACGGCTGTCTTGGGCTGACGGCAGCTGCAAGCAGGCAGAGTGTGCGCCTGCTCCTGCTGTTGCGGCTCAGGCGGGCAAATAACTACTGTGGCTGTCAGCACCAGGTAAATACTATACACTAAGCATTGTAAGCCTTGGAAACCAAAACTGTGCTTAAGTGCAGGCACTCCAGCCAAACTGTGCTCAAGTGCAGCGCCAAGCAGCCAGAGTATGGACTGGCATATCCTGCCTGAGGATCTCTACACAGCTCTCTACAGCTACTGGCCTCCTCACACATCACGTCAGGTGCCTTGTGTGATACCCTTGCCAGCCAGAGAGGTGCCACACCCTTGCCAGCCAGAGACACCTGCCCCACCCTGGCAGCATGGCCCAAACGCTCCTCGGACCCGTCCTTGTGAACTCAGCTGTGATCCCGTGCCCTGTGCCCTCCCAACCTATTGACCTCCCTGTGCCTGCACCTGCACCTGTGCCTCTGCCTGTGCCTGTGACTGTGACTGCGGCTGCGGCTGTGCCTGTGCTTGTGCATGTGCTCCCTTCCAACCTATGCCTGAGCTCCAGAACAGCTTCACAATTTCCCGCTCAGGGGCCCACAAGCAGCCTGCTACACAGAGGGTTGTGCCAAGTGTGCCCCAGGCCACCCGTGCGCACTACTCATGGCCCCCATGTCCGGTCCTGCTCCCAGCCCCTAGGGGTCCAGGCAAGCACTTGAGGGTGGAGGGTGGAGGGTGGAGGGGTGGAGGGGTGCGGGGTGGAGGGTGGAGGGGTGGAGGGGTGCGGGGTGGAGGGTGGAGGGGTGGGAATGGAAGTCCATACCTCATGTGGATGGCATGGAAGTGCTGCCTGCCCTGCCCTGGCGCCGTGTCCTGTGCCATGTGTGATGTGCAGCACAGCACGTACCACCAACCTTGAGCAACAAAGACTGCCGAACTATGCCATGAGGGCGAGGAGGTGCCTGAGACACCATCCCAAGGCCCCCTGTACTCGCCCGCCAGGATTGCTGAGGGAGCTGCATCTGTGTTTTATACAGTGCGGAGCAGGGCAAGACAGGCAGATCACGGACATTGGCCCCAACAAATGCATGGCTGCATGCATGCTGCATGCATCTTCATCTTCACACATCAATGCTCCTGCCTGCGAAACAAGCAAGATGTGATCTTATGCAGCAGTGTCACACCCATGTGGCACAGCCTGGCATTGAGACTGGGCTTGGCGAGCATGTCGTATAGATGGAGTGAGGGCAGCATGGTGACACGGACACATGATGAGCCAGCACGGCACAGCGCATGCAAGCGCAGAGGCTGTACCATGTGTCCAATCAAGTCTTCCAGCTCGGCCACAGCCGCCTCATTGGAGCGCTTCTTGCGGCCAGGAGAGGTAGCGGCGCCCATCAGCCCGGGCAGGCGAGCTGCAGCTGGCATGCTGGCCCGCATGCCGGGCACTATGCCCCCCATGGCTGTGCTTGCATCGCCATGCAAGTCCACAGGGCCCCCACCCTCCAGGGCCTGCCGCAGCCAGGTCAGGGGAGGCAGAGTCTGCTGCTCAGCGGCTCTGAGGCTGGCAGCATGGGGCGCTGGCTGTAGGGGTGGGGGGGAGTGAGGGCCTGGGTCTAGAGAGGCGCGCCAGGGTCGGCCTCCCTGAAACTTGGGGCTTTGACCAGGGCTGGTGGGAAAAGTGTGACTATGTTGAGGGCTCATGTGCTGAGTGTGAACGGGTGGAAGGTCGGGATGTGAGTTGCTGGCTGTTGGAGGGTACAGAACCAGGGGGCTGGTCACGGTCCCAGGCACTGCCAGGGTAGGTGCCTGGGTAAACTGATGCTTGACAGCGTCCAGCTCGGTGTTGCCACAGTGCAGCAGCTGCTTGCCTCGGGGCATAGGGGGAGCTGGCATGGAGTGAGGCAGCTCTCTTGTGAGGTGTGAGTGTGCGAAGGGCACTGGGGAGGGCGGGGAATGGCTGGGCAATGAACCTGGGGCAGCCTGCATGCAAGGCCAGCCTGAATGCTTGCATCCCGGTTGCGTCCCAACCTTGTTAACATCCCGTTCGTACCCGCTTCTGCGCTCGTCCCAAGACTCCATC
>JASKMD010000152.1:41993-125000 GCA_030144725.1 Haematococcus lacustris | reverse complement strand
GATGTTTCGTCACTGGCTTCCATGTGCCCCACTTGCACTCAGCTTGGCTTTATGAATGGCAGCATGCAGCCCTCACTAAAGTTTTGGCACACGCTGGTGATGCGCATGCCTGAACTGCATCAGGTCAGCATTTACTGCACAGAGCGTGCCGATGGGGAGGGCATGTTTGAGTCGCTGCAGCTCATGGCTGAGCAGCCCTGGGCCCGCTGGCTAGACATCCACATCCGCGGGAGCATTGAGAATCAGGCTGCCTACTGCCAGTCTGGTTGCTGGGTCAAGATCAAGCGCGAAGAATATGAAGAACAAAAGTGGTCCATGACTTCCACTAAGTTCCGAGTGATCTTTCATGACTTGTCATCAGTGCCAAGATATGAGTGACCGTCGAGTGAGATGTGCATGTGATGGAGGTTTTGACATGGGCTTGGTGCAGTATGACAGGCAGTTGAGGCTTGTGGACAAGGTCTATGGTTAATCTAGACATGTCAGACATGGCGACCTTAGGCTATGCCGTGGAAGTGGATTGTGGACGAGAAGGGGCAAGCAAAAGACGAGACCGTGTGCTTGTGCACAAATTGCTTGTTTGGGACTTGGGTCTTGGGTTTGGGTCAGGTTGGTAGTACCGGTGGCTCTTGGTAGAGGTGTTGGCAGGAGTTGGAACTGACGCGGTAAATCAGGCAGTCAAAGATGGGACGTTGTGCGGTGTTGCTTGTGTGGGTGTGTTTGTAGATGTGAGTTGCTGCCTGCAGTGGCGACAGATTGATCAAGACATGCGCTCCCCCGCATGCTGCCAAGCCATGACTGACATGCAACTTATACCTGTGACTTACAGCCCTATTCCAATGGGGCGAGGCGAGGCGAGGCTCCATGTGGCTCCATGCGGCGTTTTTGAATTCTACGATTCCAATGCGGCGAGACAGGCGAGGCGAGGCGAGGTGTTCAAATTTAGACCAACATTTTGGCTCATATTGCAATAGATTCCTCATCCGATGACAGTCGGCCCAACAGCAGCAGCAGCAGCAGTGGGCTGTATGGACCCATTTTGGCGGCCCGCGACCGCCGACCACCCCGTGCCTTGCGCATAGTCACGATGCTGCTGCCGCTGCCGTCGCTGGCAATATGAAATTGAGCAGCTCTTGAGTAGGCTGGTTGTATTTGTGCACTTCTGCTAGGCTTAAGTGAATGTGCTGTAGCAAGGTGTTGGACGTGTGTTGGCAGGCTATACTGGGACTCTGCTAGGAGCAGGCTGTATGTGTAGGGTTGGCTGCATTTTTACAAGGTTGCAATACGAGTCGTGTAGGCTGGTGCTCTGCAAGGCTATGATCTCTGCCTATTGCAGGTCGTGGTGCTCTGTTGGGACTATGCTTACGGGGATGAAGGTGGCAAGCAGCGCACGTGTAGATGTGCAAGGCAAGCTAAGCTAATCTCCGCGTCAGCGGGACAATGCAAGTACACGCCTCTGCAAGCCCTGCTAAACATTCTCCGCAAAGCGGTCAAAGCGGTCAAAGCAGGCAAAGCAATGCACAGCAGGTACCCCCTCCCCCTCCACCCCCTACCCCTCCCCATTCTGGGCACTCGCCACGGCGCCCTGATCATCCCCCTGACCAGTCCCACAACCACCCTGCCACCCACCCTCCCTCCTCTGCACCTTCTGGTCAGCCCACTACCCCTCCTCCCCCACCCCCACCTCAAACAGGGCAAGACCATACCCCTCCCTCCCCGGCTGAGCAGCCCCGCCTCCCCGCCCCCCAACACCAGCCCCCCCCTGCCACCCCGGGCCCTGTCTCTGACCATGTTACTACTACCCCCACCCAGCGCACCGCAGCGGGTGGTGGCCCGGCCAGGCCTGAGGTGGCCAGGGTGGTGGGCGGCTCCCAGGGGCAGCAGCAGCAGTCGCTCAGCCCTGCCACCCTGAGCCCTGACCCTGACCAGGCTGCTGCCACCCCCACCCAGCGCACCACAGCGGGGGGTGGCACGGCCAGGCCTGAGGTGGCCAGGGTGGTGGGCGGCTCCCAGGGGCAGCAGCAGCAGTCGCTCAGCCCTGCCACCCTGAGCCCTGACCCTGACCAGGCTGCTGTCACCCCCACCCAGCGCACCACAGCGGGGGGTGGCACGGCCAGGCCTGAGGTGGCTAGGGTGGTAGGCGGCTCCCAGGGGCAGCAGCAGCAGTCGCTCAGCCCTGCCACCCTGAGCCCTGACCCTGACCAGGCTGCTGCCACCCCCACCCAGCGCACCACAGCGGGGGGTGGCACGGCCAGGCCTGAGGTGGCCAGGGTGGTGGGCGGCTCCCAGGGGCAGCAGCAGCAGTCGCTCAGCCCTGCCACCCTGAGCCCTGACCCTGACCAGGCTGCTGCCACCCCCACCCAGCGCACCACAGCGGGGGGTGGCACGGCCAGGCCTGAGGTGGCCAGGGTGGTGGGCGGCTCCCAGGGGCAGCAGCAGCAGTCGCTCAGCCCTGCCACCCTGAGCCCTGACCCTGACCAGGCTGCTGCCACCCCCACCCAGCGCACCACAGCGGGGGGTGGCACGGCCAGGCCTGAGGTGGCTAGGGTGGTAGGCGGCTCCCAGGGGCAGCAGCAGCAGTCGCTCAGCCGTGCCACCCTGAGCCCTGACCCTGACCAGGCTGCTGCCACCCCCACCCAGCGCACCACAGCGGGGGGTGGCACGGCCAGGCCTGAGGTGGCTAGGGTGGTAGGCGGCTCCCAGGGGCAGCAGCAGCAGTCGCTCAGCCCTGCCACCCTGAGCCCTGACCCTGACCAGGCTGCTGCCACCCCCACCCAGCGCACCACAGCGGGGGGTGGCACGGCCAGGCCTGAGGTGGCCAGGGTGGTGGGCGGCTCCCAGGGGCAGCAGCAGCAGTCGCTCAGCCCTGCCACCCTGAGCCCTGACCCTGACCAGGCTGCTGCCACCCCCACCCAGCGCACCACAGCGGGGGGTGGCACGGCCAGGCCTGAGGTGGCCAGGGTGGTGGGCGGCTCCCAGGGGCAGCAGCAGCAGTCGCTCAGCCCTGCCACCCTGAGCCCTGACCCTGACCAGGCTGCTGCCACCCCCACCCAGCGCACCACAGCGGGGGGTGGCACGGCCAGGCCTGAGGTGGCCAGGGTGGTGGGCGGCTCCCAGGGGCAGCAGCAGCAGTCGCTCAGCCCTGCCACCCTGAGCCCTGACCCTGACCAGGCTGCTGCCACCCCCACCCAGCGCACCACAGCGGGGGGTGGCACGGCCAGGCCTGAGGTGGCCAGGGTGGTGGGCGGCTCCCAGGGGCAGCAGCAGCAGTCGCTCAGCCCTGCCACCCTGAGCCCTGACCCTGACCAGGCTGCTGCCACCCCCACCCAGCGCACCACAGCGGGGGGTGGCACGGCCAGGCCTGAGGTGGCTAGGGTGGTGGGCGGCTCCCAGGGGCAGCAGCAGCAGTCGCTCAGCCCTGCCACCCTGAGCCCTGACCCTGACCAGGCTGCTGCCACCCCCACCCAGCGCACCACAGCGGGGGGTGGCACGGCCAGGCCTGAGGTGGCCAGGGTGGTGGGCGGATCCCAGGGGCAGCAGCAGCAGTCGCACAGCCCTGCCACCCTGAGCCCTGACCCTGACCAGGCTGCTGCCACCCCCACCCAGCGCACCACAGCGGGGGGTGGCACGGCCAGGCCTGAGGTGGCCAGGGTGGTGGGCGGCTCCCAGGGGCAGCAGCAGCAGTCGCTCAGCCCTGCCACCCTGAGCCCTGACCCTGACCAGGCTGCTGCCACCCCCACCCAGCGCACCACAGCGGGGGGTGGCACGGCCAGGCCTCAGGTGGCTAGGGTGGTGGGCGGCTCCCAGGGGCAGCAGCAGCAGTCGCTCAGCCCTGCCACCCTGAGCCCTGACCCTGACCAGGCTGCTGCCACCCCCACCCAGCGCACCACAGCGGGGGGTGGCACGGCCAGGCCTGAGGTGGCCAGGGTGGTGGGCGGATCCCAGGGGCAGCAGCAGCAGTCGCACAGCCCTGCCACCCTGAGCCCTGACCCTGACCAGGCTGCTGCCACCCCCACCCAGCGCACCACAGCGGGGGGTGGCACGGCCAGGCCTGAGGTGGCCAGGGTGGTGGGCGGCTCCCAGGGGCAGCAGCAGCAGTCGCTCAGCCCTGCCACCCTGAGCCCTGACCCTGACCAGGCTGCTGCCACCCCCACCCAGCGCACCACAGCGGGGGGTGGCACGGCCAGGCCTGAGGTGGCTAGGGTGGTGGGCGGCTCCCAGGGGCAGCAGCAGCAGTCGCTCAGCCCTGCCACCCTGAGCCCTGACCCTGACCAGGCTGCTGCCACCCCCACCCAGCGCACCACAGCGGGGGGTGGCACGGCCAGGCCTGAGGTGGCCAGGGTGGTGGGCGGCTCCCAGGGGCAGCAGCAGCAGCCGCTCAGCCCTGCCACCCTGAGCCCTGACCCTGACCAGGCTGCTGCCACCCCCACCCAGCGCACCACAGCGGGGGGTGGCACGGCCAGGCCTGAGGCGACCAGAAGGAGCAGGTCTCGCGGGCTCAGCTAAAGCAGCTGCCTCACCCCGCTGCCACCCCCAAACTTCCCACCGCAGCTTCCCGTAGCCCCAACCCCGGCTTTGAGGCGGGGATGGAGGCGGGGTTAGGGGCAAGGGCGGGGGAAGGAGCGGGGTCAGAGGTGGGAGGAGAGGATGGGGCGGGGTCAGGCTCAGAGGTCAAGTCAGGGGCTACAGGGCGTGGGCTTCAAGGTTTAGGAATCCGCCCGTCCGCTCCCTCACGTGGGAGGCATCCCCGGTTTGTATGCTCTTGGGGCCCAGCTGTTACGGAGCGTCCCGGGGGCCAGTGGCTAGGCCCGTCATGGGCGGCCCAAGTTCCCTCAAGGGGTGACACAGAGCAGCGGGGTTGGGGGATAGGAGTAGGGGTTGGGGTTACAGCTCGGTCTGCGGCGAGGGCCCGGGAGGGGTCTGAGGTTTGGGCTCGGCTTGGGGCTGGGTTTGGGGCGGTGGATGGGGCTGGAGCTGGTGCAGGTGCAGGGGCAGGGGCAGAGGCTGGGCCTGGGGTTGGGGCGGGGGCGGGGGCGGGGGCGGGGGCGGCGGCGGGGGCGGGGGCGGGGGCGGGGGCGGGGGCGGGGGCGGGGGCGGGGGATGGGGATGGGGCGGGAGCAGGAGCTACAGCTGGGGCCAAGGGTGAGGCTGGGGCCGGGGCTAGGCATGGGACTGGGGTTGCGGCTGCGGCTAAGGCTGGGGCTGCGGCTGCGGTTGGGGCTGGGGCTGGGACTGGGGCTGGGGCTGGGGCTGGGGCTGGGGCTGGGGCTGGGGCTGGGGCTGGGGCTGGGGCTGGGGCTGGGGCTGGGGCTGGGGCTGGGGCTGGGGCTGGGGCTGCGGCTGCGGCTGGGGCTGGGGCTGGGGCTGGGGGTGGGGCTGGGGCTGGGGCTGCGGCTGCGGCTGCACCGGGGATTGGAGCTACCCCGATGGCTCTGGACTGTCCCCGCCTTTCCCACCCCCTGATCCCTACCATTTTCCCTACGTCCACCACCTTCCAGCCCAAAGCCCCAGGGGCCTTTGTGGCCCGGACGCACCTGCCTCCTTTTGTACCTGACCCCATGTGTCACCCCCCTCCTACCTCCCTACCTTTTGTGCAACCCTCTGGCCCCCCCCACCTCCCTTTGGCCAACCCTCTTTCCTTTTCTCCTCTCTCCCTCCACCCTGAGGGACCCATCGCCATGAGCTCCCCTCCCAGCCCCCCCCTGTCAGCCTCCCCTCGCCTCCCTTGTCACTTGGGGCTGCTGGAGAAGGCCCTAACCAAGGGCGCGGTGCTAGCCTTCAGAGGCAAGGTTGCGGCCAAAAAGCTCAGAGCTGCCACAGCCAGGGGCCTAGTAGCGGCCGGGCAGTGGGTAGGTGGAGCCCCTTCCGGCAGCCCTCCCTCCCTCATGGACGCTGAGTTAGCGGACCCCGCCGCCCTGAGTGTTGGGTCCACCCTTCCCCTCCCAACGCTAGAAGTCAGTCCCTCGAGCTGGGTGGACAGCCGGCTTGTCTTTGCGCGAGGCCGGGCCGTAGAGCTCCATGGCAGTCAGCCTCCTCGCAGGTCTGTCAGCGTCACTAGGGCCTCTCCGCGCCCTTCTCCGGATGACAGGAGGGCCGTTAGGGAGGAGCTTCAGCGGGAGGCTCAGCGTTGGCCTAGGGGAGGCTCTACACAGCCAGCAGCCCAACAAGCCCAAGGTGGGCCTCGCCGACGCCGCTTTGGCATTCTCTCTTCAAGTTCTAGCTCTGATGAGAGGGAGGCTCAGCCTTGGCAGCGGCAAGCCGGCAGGCAGCGTGCTACCCACCTTGGCCGTGGGACCCCACACACGATCCGCTACGGCCTGCTCAGCCCCACCACCAGCCTAGCCAGCTCGCAGGGGGCCTCTGCCAGCCCTGTAGTTGAGTCACCTTGCCCCCAAGAGGAGAGGCCCAGGGTGCCAAAGCGGCAGCAGCCGGAGCGAGTAGGTGCCCAGGATGAAGAGGGTCTGCCCTTCGGTCCTCTTCCCCCTCGGCCCCCCCTAGCCATCTATAGTCGTGAGCCCCGAGTCCGCCTTCGTCGCCCTGGGGCTAAGCTCGCTTGCATTGAGGCCACTTCCGTCCCTCCCCACCCCCTGTCAGGTCAACCTTCTCCTCCTAGCCCAACCACCCTCATCCACACACGCGTAGCCCGCGCGGGGGCGAGCCAAGCTTAGCTATGCAGCGCCCAGGTGTGGCTGCCAGGTTTATGGCGGTCACCCTCAACGTGCAGGGCCTAGCCCAACCGCACAAGCTTCAGGCTCTGCTAGACTGGGCCGCTGACAGCCCAGCGCAGGTGGTTTTCCTCCAAGAGTGCCACAAGGCGGAAAGCGTGTGGCAGTGGGCTGAAGCCCTCTCCGGGGCCAAGCCAGCCTGGCGTGGGCAGTGGTTCTACACTCCCGGCACCGGCAGCTCCCAGGGTTGCCTAGTGCTCGTGAAGCCCTCCACCCTCCTGAAGGGGTGCACCCAGGTGCAGCTGCAGGCAGAGGCGGCCCAGGGTCGGGTCCTGCGAGTGGACGGGGTTCTGGCTGGTAGGTCTGTCTCCTTGGTGTGCGTGTATGCCCCAGCGCAACAGTCGGAGCGCTCCACGTTCTTTTCTGTTTGCCTCCCCGCCTGCCTTCCCCCATCTGCGGAGGGCCGCCTCATCATCATGGGGGGTGACTTCAATTGCATCCTCTCCCCTTGGGATAGGGTAGGGGTCCCGCAGGGCTCTCAGCACGGGGAGGCCTGGGTGGGTAGCCGGGGCCAGGGGGCAGAGCAGCTGAGGCAGCTGGTGACGGAGAGGGGCCTGGTGGACGCCTGGCGGCAGCTACGCCCCCCCTCTGCCAGGGACCTCACTCACTTCAGTGAGCGTTGGCAGACAGGCGCCCGCCTAGACCGGTGGTATGTCTCGGAGGGCCTAGCTCAGTGGCAGTTGGACAGCACCATCTTGGGGGTGCGGCCGGTGCCCACCGACCACCAGCCCGTCTCTGTCTCCCTGTGCCCTCCCGACCCCCCCCTCACTGCCCCCGCCCCCTGGCAGCGGCACCCCGCCCACCTTGACGACCCTGAGCTGCTGGACTATCTCAAGGGGTACCTGCTGGCGGAGGACGCTCACCATGAGGCCGCCAGACAGCTGGGGACGCAGCCTAGGGACGGGCACAGGGCCAGGTGGGCCCGCATCAAGCAGGGCATGGCCCTGCGGGCCCAGCAGTTCCTGCGGACCAAGCGCCGAGCAAGGCGTGACCTGCGGCAACGCAGGGAGAAGGCAGCCTTGGCTGCAAGGGCCCACCTCGTGCGCCAACTGCAGCAAGCAGAGCAGGTCGGCCAGGCAGAGGTGCTTGCAGCGCAGCACCTCGGTGAGACGACAGCCCTAGCCGGGGTGGGGGAGCGTGTGCAAGTGGCCCATCAGTCCCTGCTAGCCAGCGCTGTCCTGGACCAAGTGTATGGCGACCGCTCCTCCTTCTTTTTCTACCACCGCGACCAGCCTGCGCACACCCCCACCCTCATCTCCTCCCTTCAGCTCCCCGGGCAGCCCGGCTTGGCGGCCGACCTCACCACTCCAAACGGGGTGCGCTCAGCGTGCCAGGCTTTTGAACTTCACTATTCAGCCGCCGCGCCTGCCGGAGTCTACGCTGCAAAGGCCATCGACCCAGCCGCGCGCGCCGCTCTGCTAAATTGCCTTACCTCCCGTCTCACCCCCGCTCAGGCCAGGGCTGCGGAAGGGCCTGGGGGAGATCCCATGCTCTCGGAGGAGGAGCTGGGTCGGGCCCTTCAAGGCAGTGCTCACAGCAAGGCCCCGGGGCTAGACGGGCTGCCCATGGAGGTGTACGACCGGCTTTGGCCTCAGCTGGTGGGCCCTTTGCGAGCCATGCTGAGAGAGGCTCTGGCAGATACGAGCGACCCAGCCCCCCTGGCTGAGTTCCTCACTGGGGTCATTACCCTGGTGCCCAAGGCTGGCAAGCCTAGAGACCAGGTGGCGGGGGTACCGCCCCATCACGCTGCTCAACTGCGATGTGCGGCTGGTGGCCCGGGCCCTAGAGGACAGGCTGCAGCTGCCGCTAGACCTGCTGGTGTCTCCTTCCCAGTCAGCTTTCATCCTGGGGAGGGACATCAACGACAGCGTGCAGTTCCACCTAGGCTTGCTGGAGTGGCTCCAGCAGCGGCACAGCCCTGCCTGGCTTCTCTTGCTGGACCTGGCAGGGGCCTATGACAACGTTTCCTGGAGCCTGCTCCAGGACACGCTAGTGGCCATGGGGTTCAGCCAGCAGGGGCACGTGCGCTGGGCGCAGCTGCTGCACCGGGGGGCCACCAGCCAGGTGCTCGTCAACGGCTACCTCACCGACAGCTTCCCCTTGGCCTCTGGGCTTCTACAGGGCAGTGGGGCTTCCCCGTTGTACTGGTGTGTGGTGTTGCAACCGCTCGTTAGCTACCTCAGCTCGCTCCAGCGGGCGGGTCGCATCACCACCCCCGCTATTCCCACTAGTCCCCTGGCCATGCACGCTGCCACCCTGACCCCCGCGCTTCCCACCAAGGAGTACGCGGACGACCTCACCATCCTGGTGGCGGATCGGGTCAAGGACGGGGAAGTGGTGGTGGAGGCCTTGGTGCGGTTCCGCGCCGCAGGCGGCCCAGCGCTGAGCGTGAGCAAGAGCGTGGCCCTGCCGTGCGTCCAACCAGTGAACGGTCAGGGCGAGCCAGAGGCCCTGGGGGCGGAGGGAGCAGGGTTGGCTAGGGTGGGAGGGGAGGGAGGGGGAAGGGGAGGAGCTAAGGAAGGGGAGAGGGGAAGGGTAGAGGCGGGGGCAGGGGCAGGGGCAGGGGTAGGGGCAGGAGCAGGGGCAGGGGCAGGGGCAGGGACAGGGGCAGGGGCAGGGGCAGGGGCAGGAGCAGGGGCAGGGGCAGGGGCAGGGGCAGGGGCAGGGGCAGGGGCAGGGGCAGGGGCAGGGGCAGGGGCAGGGGCAGGGGCAGGGGCAGGGGCAGGGGCAGGGGCAGGGGCAGGGGCAGGGGACAGGGGCAGGGGCAGGGGCAGGGGCAGGGGCAGGGGCAGGGGCAGGGGCAGGGGCAGGGGCAGGGGCAGGGGCAGGGGCAGGGGCAGGGGCAGGGGCAGGGGCAGGGGCAGGGGCAGGGGCAGGGGCAGGGGCAGGGGCAGGGGCAGGGGCAGGGGCAGGGGCAGGGGCAGGGGCAGGGGCAGGGGCAGGGGCAGGGGGGGTCATCCGCGCCGCGCCGCCGGGGTTGGTGGTGCGCCACCTGGGGGTCCCCCTAGGGGCGACCTCTTACGCTGCCACAGGAGAGGCCGCCTATGGTGGTGCTGCAGCTGCCATCACAGCGGCCTCCCTCCCTTGGCAGCCCCTGGGCCTCAACCTGCTTGGGAGGGTACAGGTGGCTCAGCAGTGCCTGGTCAGTAAGGTCGTCTACCAGATGGCCGCCGTGCAACCTCCCAAAGCCTTGGCGCAGGCCATGGCCCTTGCCATCAAGCGCTTTGTTGCTGCGCCAGACCTTCCCCAGGAGCGCAGCCCCAACAGCAACCGCCTGTACCCTAGCGAGGCCATCTGCGTGATGCCCCGGCGGGAGGGAGGGGTGGGGCTCCCAGACCTAGGGGTCATCAGCACAGCCATGCGGGCGAAGATGTTAGCCCAGCTTTGGTCGCCCCGGGTGCGCCCTTGGCAACCCCTTACCCACAGCCTTTTGGCAGACCCCAGCCACGGCCTCAGCACCTGGGTCATCACAGACCCCAGCGCCCCTCCCTCGCGCAATATCACCCCGCGGCTGCAAGCTCACGTGGCCGCCTTGGCCCAACTTCGTCTGTTCCGGGTGGTACCCCCAGAGAGTCAATCCTTCTACTCGGTGATGGCGGAACCGTTGTGGTTCAACCCTCTGATCCGCCTGATCCCTTCTGCTAGGCAGGAGGCAGAGGGCCAGGGTTGGACCCACGTCCGTCACGTGCGTGAGGCCCTTCAGCGGCAGTCTCAGCACGAGGGTGTCACCCGGTGGGCTGCAGACCTGGTTAGAGCCTGTCTCCCGGAGCCCTGGCAGCAGTGGGTGGACCTACGTGACCCCCCCCCACCTGATTGGGAATGCCTGAGGGTGGGGCCCGGGGTGGGGTTCGTGGCTCGGTGCCACCCCGCGCTCCATCCCTCCCACTGGGTGGCCCCCAACGGGCGGCTCTTCCCCCTTAACCCCACGGGTCAGGGGCCCCTGGGGACGTTCCAGGTGGTGGAGGGGGCAGTCTGGGAGCCGGCTGCGGTGGCCCGCCTCAACAAGCCCAACTACCTCTTGACACCGGAGGAGCGAGCTACCCACCTCCGTCCTCTGCCTGCAGGGCGCCTGGGCGGGCAAGGGCAGGAGGGTGGTCAGGGCCAGGGGCAGGTGGGGGTAGATAGGGGGGGGGGGAGGGGCAGAGGCAGGGGAGGGAGCGGGGGTAGGGACAGGGGTGGGGGGCGGGGAGGGGGTGGAGCAGGAGGGCAAGGTGGAGCCCCAGCGCATAAGGCCGGGCCCCCTCCCTGGCCCAAGGAGGAGTGGCTCCTAGGCCCCTGGGCCCACCTGCAGCTGGATCCCCAGGTGTGGGGCTTGGGCACCACCACCCTCTTGGAGTTAACCGTCAGGGATGCCAAGGTGCGCCTCCACCAGCTCCAGCGAGTCAGCGTTGACGCGCTCTACCCTCCAGGGGGGGGCCTGTGGCCGGTGCTTTGGGGAAGGCGCCCCCCACGGGAGGCCGGGGTGGCTCAGGGGACAGCAGTTGACGGAGAGGCGTTCAGGGAGCTGGAGGAGCGGTGGCAGGCCAGCGCTCAGCAAGTTACAGCCCAGCGAGCAGCGGAAGAGCGGGAGCAGCAAGGCAGGGACGCGGAGGAGCTGCTCCCAGAGGAAGTGCAAGGCAGCCAGGCGCCGCGCTGGCGAGACACCTCCGCCAGAGCCCCTCCCCGCCCCTCCCCGGAGCAACGAGCAGCCGAGCGGGCGGAGCGGCAGCTGGAGGCCCAGCAAGGGCCCCGGCGCACCGGTAGGCAGCCAGCTACCCTGCAAGTCCCCCCCGATGGCACGGTGGATGAGCTGGCCGCAGCAGCTAGACCGGGCCAGTCCTGTCTCCAGGTGTGGAAGGAGCTGATGGATCCCACCCTCCGCCGGGAGCATGCCATCGTGGCCTGGCGGGTGCTCCACGGCAGCCTCATGGTTGGGGCCTTGTGGGGCCACATCCTTAAGGGCGCTGCTGCCCCGGGTTCATCCGATTGCCGCCTCTGCCAGCCGGGCCAGCTAGAGACCCTCACCCACGCCTTTCTCACTTGCCCCGCCGTGGCTCCGGTCTGGGAGTGGGTGTTGGATGTGTACGGCCACCTTACCGGCACCCGCCCCCCCTCCGGCGATGCCCTCCTGCTCCTCAGTGGTCGCCCCACCCGCAGCGAGGCTCCCCCATTCCAGCCCCCAGACAGCTTGCTGTGGCTCAGGTTGCGCGTGGCCTATCTAGGCACGGTGTGGCGTCTCCGCAGCTCCGGGGCCGCTACAGCCCTCCAGCCGCAGATGGTGGCGCAACGAGTGGCAGAGGAGGTCGTCCTCACCCTCTCCTCCGCTGTTAAACGCGACTGGCACCGGGTAGGCAGAGACATCCGGGTGGGCCTTTGTGGAGCGGTGCCCTCCACCTGGTTTAGGGGTACGGACCCGGAGCTTGGCGCAGACCAGTTTGACCGGTTGTGGCCGGAGCCGTCAGGAGGGTGGTTCGCCAAGGAGGGGGCAGAGGAGAGGGCGCTGGAGAGGGTAGGGGGAAGGGAGGCCGGGGGGATAGTAGCGGGGGCCAGGCAGCGGGAGGAGAGGGCGTTTGGGGCGGGTGAGCTAGTTGTGCGCCTGTCCTTGCAATGGCCCGTCCCCTTCCCTGCCCCTCTTGCTTGAGCTGGGTTCGCTTGTTAGGGGTTCTGAGTGTTTTGAGGGGTTGGAGGCTGTTAGGTCTCTGGGGAGCCCTAGGTTAGGTTCTTGTGTTCGCTTAGTGGGGGCGGACGGGCAGCGAGGGTTGTGCCTTGGAGCGGGGGGGCCTAGGGGTGTATGTTGTGTTGTCCGGGGGTCCCTAGGGTCGGCGAGGTGGAGGGGTTGCTGAGGGTGGGGGTGTGGGGGGTGTTTGGACGTCTTTCCTTGGGGGGGTGAAGTTACCGTTCTAGGGTGGTTTGGACGCTGTTTGGTGGTGGGGTGGTGGGGTGGGGTTTGCTTGCCTTTTTGAGGAAGGGAGGGGGTAGCTTGCTCAAGATTTGGTCTAGTCTTTCTTTTTCTGTCTCTCTCTTAGTCTCTCTCTTAGTCTCTCTCTTAGCCTATCTTACTCCTGTAATCTCTCGCCGGCAAAAAAAAAAAAAAAAAAAAAGCGGTCAAAGCAGGCAAAGCAATGCACAGCAGGTGCCAGCACGCAGGTGCACAAGCTGAAGGCTGCTCCGCGTTGAGGTTGCATCGTTGCCTGTGGACGGATACGGCAGCAATCTGCTCCCAGTCGCCGCCGAAATCTATTGCAGCTATCGGTCCTCTATCCTGGCCAGGACTTCTTCCTGTTTATCCACTAGTTGCTGCTTCGTCGATGCTGATGCTACGTTTTGCAGCCTAGACATGCTGAGCATCGCGCAGCCACTCGCCACCCCCATACTCGCCAAGCTGCCAGTTCTGGAAAACAGTCACACCTCGCCTGTGACCTCGCCTCGCCTCGCTGGGCCTGGGGGCGAGGCTGGCTTGGCGAGGCGGCGACGCCCCATGCACGCAAATCTGGTGACATGGGCATCCCGACCTCGCCTCGCCATTGGAATCGCGAGGGGCGAGGTAGGGCGGTTGGGGGCGGTTAGAGGGACATGGAGACCTCGCCGCCTCGCCTCGCCGCCTCGCCTCGAAAAAGCACCCCATGCACCTCGCCTCGCCTCGCCTCGACATTGGAATAGGGGCCTTAACCTAACCGCGCGCCTTTGAATGTTGAGATGAAGTCATAAGAAGTTCCAGTGGTTGGGCAACGGTTGGAGCCTGCCCCGCACATCGGTCAGAGCCTATTCCAAGCTCAAGTACTGAGGTAATACTCCATGCTCCAGTGTGACTAGTATGGTCTCCAGTGTGACTTAGTAGGCTCCAGTGTGACCTGTTGATACCGAGGAAGGGCCCAGGCAGTGCTGCTGCATCCATGTGTGACCTGCTGTTGGTCACCCCCGCCATTGGCTCAATTTTGCACGGATGAAGCCGCCGATTGGTGCGATGGGCTGCTTGTGGCCTGACGAGTGTGCTGCCAGTCCCAACGGTTTGCCGGGTAGCTGGCCCCCAACATGCGACGTGTTCTTGGGCCTCGTAGACACTCCTAACAACTGCTTTAGGCAGCCTGGACCCAGCGCGGAGTAAATTCGCATCGTGACTGGACATTGCAAGTTTTCAGGTCGGCACGCAACAGTGTTGCTACGTCACAGCACGCATTGAGACCCTTTCCCAAGTTAGGGGCATGAGTGCGACGGCGGATTGCTGGCAGGTGCAAGCCGACGAATTACAGGTGGCACAAGATGCTGAACGCATTGGTGCCTGTGGCTCCCGAGCAACAACGAGCAGCAAAAAATAGTCAAAAAAATGAAGGGACTGAGCTGAGAACTATGTTTGCCGTTGTGCAGGCTGGTGAAGGCCATGGTTGACAAGAAAAGGGGAGTGAAGGCGAGGGAGGTTACGGCACAACGGAGGGCTGTAGAGGCTGCTGGTCCCATTGAGAATGGGGCGCAAGCAGGGGCTGCTATTGCTGCTGAGGCTCAGGCCCAGGCTGATGCTGGTGCTGCACACAGGGAGCAACAGCTTGCTCACATTGCAGCACAGGGAGCAACAGCAGCAACTACAACAACAACTCCAGGACCTCCAACGGAATGAGCTTCAGCGCAAGGAGCAGCAACTTGCTGATTTGGTGGCGCAGCAGCGGGCAGCTCTGCTGCAATGGGAGCATCAATTAACTGAGCGGCAGCACCAGCTGCAGCAGCAGCAGGTGGACCTTAGCCGGAGGGAGCAGGATCTGACAGAGCGGCAGCACCAGCTTCAGCAGCAGGAGGCAGACCTAAATTCCATGGAGCAGCAGCAAGCTCGCATGCACACGTTGGCACCGCAGCTTCACAACTTACAGCAAGAGCTCAAGGGCCAACAGGTGGCTGAAGTGCAACGCGAGGTGCAGCAGCAGTTGGCCATCAGCACCTCATGCAGCAGCAGCAGACAGACCTGCTACTACATAAACAGCAGGTGGAGAAGCAGCATTTGGCTTATGTGCAGGCTATCAGCAACAACCACCCCCGTTGCCACGTGCTGGATGGCCTTTGTGGGAGGACTGTGTGACTGGACTGTGTGAGTTTGAATATGAGGCGGACAATTGACGTGGCTGGGTGTAAGGTGCACGAAGAGTCAATCAGCAGAATCTGCAGAATCATAAAACGGCTTAAACTGATCGGTAGCGTACTAATGGCCGAGATTGTGACTGGGTGCATGGTGCATGAGAGTACATATTGTGGCATATTGTGATGAAGAGTGTTATGCATTGTTGATGTTGTTCCATTCCGATTTGCTGCATGATGAGGTGTGCTTTGGCAAACTGACCAACAAACACTGTGAACGATATCGCATGCACATGGGGTGGAAGAGGGAAGAGGGACGTCGGGAATTGCGTCGTTGGGTGCTGAGAGAGTTGCAAAGTGAGCAGCTGGAGGCTGAATATGAGGCGGACAATGGATATGGCTGGGTGTAAGATGCACGGGGGTCTACTTTGGAGCATCACCAGCGGCCCGTACTAATGGCGTACTAATGGCCGAGATTGTGACTGGGTGCATGGTGCATGAGAGTCAACTTTACAGCAGCACAGACGGCCCACAAAGGAGGGCATCGCGCATTTGTCAAAGGGACACGTTGGTACTCCTCACAAAGAACCAATCAAGCTTGTCAACCCAGCATTTGACTTCCTGGTTGGACAGTAAAGTGGACTGCAAAAAGGCCCACATTTTGTAAAGTTTGACATGGGGTCACGTGACACAAAATAAACTACACGCGTCCATGCCGCGGAGCCACCGAGCGCGATAGCTGTTTCCTGATCACAGCCCCACTAAGCAGCCCACTACCGGCACAACGCGACCCCCTCTTCCAACACCCCCGCCCGCCCCGGCACAGGTGCATATCAGCCCGAGCAGCCCGCTAGCCTCGCGCTCGTGAGCTACACCGCCCTGCGCAAGAATTGCTGTAAAATTCCTAAAGACCGGTAAGATGTTATCAGGGGTGCAGCCAATGGCGGGGGTGACCTGTTGCCTATCAGTGCTTTTCAGTAACATTCGTAACAATCAGAACCAAAAGCTTGTTTTATAGGCCTGGATTTCGTTACCAAATGGACCCTTGCGGTGGCTGGCCTCGGCTGCTTCGTAACCGAAAATGTCTGGTTGTTTATAATATTTACAAACAATGGCTTTTGCCATAAACAAATGATGCGATGTTTGTTTTTCGTAACCAGTCGGGACCAGCTGCGTAACCAGCCATGTGACGGTCCTGGACCCTTCGTGACCAGCATCAGCTTGGCTGTTTTGAAAAAAACACTGTTGCATATAGTTTGACATGTGGAGTGTGCGTCAGCAGGAGGGTGAGGCTGGCAGCTGGCCTTTGAGCCCTTACCAGACTGCCCAGCCCTTACTAGCAGGTGCCTCAGCCTAGCTCACCTGACCCCTGAGCGCCTGACCCCACGCTGCTACCACCTGCGGCGAGCCTCTAGCCCACGGCTGTCTTGACCAGCCCGCTTGGGCCAGCAATGTCTCACGGCTCACAATCCTCGATGCCGAGTGCTGCTGAGTCGCTGTAGTGGCCTGGTGCTCATGTGGCTAGGGTCAGGAAACAGCCAGTGGTCGGGCTCACATTCGCACCGGCCGACTGCTGACTGGCAGCTGGCAGCTGGCTGGTGTCAGGCCCGTCAGCTGGTCGGTATGCCGGTCATTGCCGACATGGAGCGCGAAGTACTACAACGCAAGCGGCAAGCGGCGAGTGGCTGCAATGAAGCCTGCCGGCCCACCTACCAGCCACCCCTCCCCTGCTGGTGTGTGAAGCGATCTGGTCAACACCTTGACAGCTGCAGCAGCCTGCCAGCCGCCTATCCTCAGTGGATAGAGAGTAAGCAGGCGGTAAAGTATGGTTGTTGTTTTTGGCCACGGACATCCATTGTTGCACTGGTGCCTGACTTATGGGCTCAATAGCAGGAGTGTTGTCTTAGCACCTGAGGCCTCACCAGCCTGCCTCCAAACCCCAACAGGAGGATCAGCACAAGACAAACCACATCCGTCCACCCGCTTGGCAGCAGCCTTGATCATGCTTACACTTCAAAATTGCGTCCTACCCTACCAACCCTACAATGGCAGCAAGCAGTCACAACAGGTCCATACATGGTGGCAGTGGATGGCAGGTGGTGGTTGGGACGTTGCCTGCTGGGCTGATGAGGGAGGTGCCGTGGCTGTCATGTGCAAAGCTGCTCATCCTCACTGCTGCTGTCCCCATCTACCTGCAGGTGCCGCTTGCCAGTGCTGCGCAACACATGCATGGCCTTGAGAAGCATGCCGCATGGCAGCTGCGTACTGGCAGGTGATACAGCTCTGTCCTGCTCCTCACCCTCAACCTCAGCACCGCTGGTGTCATGGGGTTTGGCAGCGGATGGGAAGCTAGGACTACATACGGAGGCACCGCGGAGTAGGCATTGGTCAGGGGCGGACCAGCTGTCCCTGCCCTCCCAGCAGGGCTGTGTGCCACCCGCAGCCCCTCGCACTGCCTTTACACGACCAACATGGACCCTGGACACAGAGCCTGCGTCGCCCTGCCTGCCCCGCCCAGACACTCCCCTCCCGCTGCTGCACACACTGCCAGTGCTGCTGGAGGTACTGGCCGCTCCGCACTCCTCACCTCTCCCTCTGCACCAGGTGTGCTGCAGCCCTGTGGCTCCCCTGCTGTCCTCCTGGCCCTCCCCTTCCTGGTCACTGCTCCAGCTGGAGGGTTGAGGCTCAGGCAGCAGGAGGGCTGCCAGGGAGGAGGAGGCGCGCAGCGCCTCAGCCCCGGCGCCCTGCACTCGCAGCACTGCGGCCTGCGTGGCCTGCACCTGGTGCTGGTGCTGGTGCAGGGCCTGCTGCCAGGGGCTGAGGGACCAGGTGTGGACCACCTCCTGGGCCAGCAGGGAAGGGCTGGAACCGAGATAGGACTCAGTAGGGGCAGCTGGCAGGCTGCTGCAGCGAGGGGCAGTGCAGCAGGTGGCAGCAGGTGGCACTGGTGATGCTGGCTGGTGGACGGGGCCAGAGGGGGTGGCAGGGGCTGCAGAGCTGGCCTTCAGTGCCTGCAGCTTGCCACGCAGTGTCGACAGGTCGATGCTGGTGATGACGTCGAGGCAGGGGCCGGGAGGTGGTGGGGTAGGCTCCAGGGCAGAGAGCTGGGCCAGGGCCTGGATTCTTTGCTGCTGGGCTTGACTGAGCGGCTGCAGAGAGGCAACAGTGGAGGCAACAACTCCAGCTGCTAACACACTGGCAGTGAATGGGAAGCTACGATCACAAGTGGCACCAGGGGGTGGGCATCGGGCCAACACACCCTATACGCAGTGGTTCGAGTATTGCAACCCTAAGCGGCATTGCAGCTCAGGCACTGAGCTGAATACTACAGGCCACAGACACAGCTGCAGCACCGCCCGGTTGGATGGGGGCACAACCCGGGGTGGTTGAGGCCAGACATGTGACATACAAGCATAGAACAGAGGAGAGGGACATCGACGTATGAGGACACTAGAGCGAGCTTGCTCCCCAGCCTCCCCTCCACCCTTAAAGTGTGCAAGTGCTGATGGCAGGGAGCAGGCGCTGTTCTGGTCTCAGCAGCTCAGCGTGAGCCATGGATGGCACTGACCCTCACCTGCTGACAGCCTAGCATGTGGTCGGGTACTTGTGCAGGGCCTGCTGGCAGGGGTTGTAGGGGTGAAGCGTTCGCACTGCTGCCGCGGCTTCCATTGGCGTGCAACTGCCTCCTGATCACCTGCAGCCAGGCGCACGTGCTGCTATGCCCGGGCTCACAGGACTGGGAGTACTCTGACAGCCTCTGCCTCTGTACTCTGACAGCCTTTGCCTAAGAGGAGTACTCTGTCCAGCAGGCCTGCCGCCGCCACTGTGAAGCGCAGCACACCTTGAGCACTGCATCCTGCTTGGCACATTTCTCCAGCAGCGTGGCAATGTATTCGTCCTTCTCTTGGATCTCTAGAGCAAGGCTGGTGCTCGCGGCTTGCTGCTCACGCAAGCGCTGTGCCAGCTGCTCGGTCTGGGCCTGCGCAGGACATGCAGTGATCAGGGACAAGACTTGAGTCATCAAACTCGTGCGGGGAGGGTGATGTGCTGGGCAAGAAATGGTTACAGCACTGTTGCAAGTGCTACGTTCCTAGTCAGGCGATTTGTTATCCTAGTCAGGCAACTCACACCATCTTCCCACATAGCTGCCAGTACCGCCCTCACCACAGTGACCGGCAGCCAGGCAGCGCATAACAGCAATGCACACATTGAAGAGAACGCCTCAGGTCAAGGGGCAGTGCTGGTGGGTCAGGCAGCCATAGGCCCACCTGGATGCATCTGGGCGTGTCTGCCACACCCCTCTCAGGGGTTATGCCCAGCTTAGGCGCTGACAGCTCCTGCTGGCTCTGTGGTGCCGACCTTGCTAGCTGCAGTCTTTCAGCTGCCAGCTGCGCCACTGCTGCCTGAGCCTGCTCTTGCGCAGAGGCCAGCTGCTGCTTGCAGTGGGCCAGAGCCTGCCTGTGAGCCACTGAGAGAGTGAGGGCCTGCTGCTCTCCCCGCTGCAGGGCATCCGCCAGGCTGTCACACTTGCTGGTCAGGTGCGCAACCTGCAGAAGAGCAGGCAGCCACCAGTGGACAGTGAACAGGTGCGTCCATCTCATCATCACCACCGCTCTGCCTGCAGGCCCTGCTTGCTGCTACAAGCATAAGGAGGATAGCATTCTGAATTCAGGCATGGTGCTGGAGCTATGGTTGAACTTATGACAGCTGGCTAGGGAGCACAGGGGGCTGTTGGCAAGGCTCCTCACCTTGCGTTGGAGGGCCTCTGTGCTGGCATCCGCTGAGTGTTGAAACGCTTGCAGATTGCCATCAAGCAAGCAACTCACTTCCACCTGCTCCCAGCCGAGCACCTGCATGGACCATGAGAGCAGGCTGGCTGGCATGTGGCAGCCACAGTGGCCATGGAAATGCAGCTTGCGGTCAACATGGAGCTACACTTCTACGACCCAGATGACCCTGACCCTGACAGCCTGCTTGCACCTGACCCTGACCTGACCCAACCTGCATGGCCTTGCCTGCACATGCAGAGCAGTGTGTCAAGCTGTTCGCCGTGGCAGCCTGGCCTTGGCTAGGCTAGAGCGTCCTAGAGGCAGAGCTGGTCACCTAGCTGGTGTGTGGGTATGGCCTCAACGCCGGCAACTGGGAGCAGGACCTCAAGCCGGACAAGGATCATGTGGATCATCCTAAGGCTGAGGCAGCCAAGCACCACCGCATGCTGGGCATGGAGGCACTGGCTTCCTTGCAGGCCACCCTGAGCCTGCCCTGCCGCATGCACCATGCGGTGCATGTGTGCTGGTGGCTGGAGCAGTGACAGCAGCACCCCATGCCCCAGGACAGTCCAAGCGTAGCAGGCGGAAGGGTGACCCCCAGACCCTCACCTGCCCACCCCTTCCTCAGTTGTCTAGGATCCTCCAACATTCATCACCCACCCCCATTATGGCGCCCAGCAGGGCAGGTGCACTACCGGCTGCTGCGCCCAGCATGGAGCCAGCAGCGTGACCAGCCAGTGTGGGGCTTGATGTGGTGCCCCCAGTCGCCCCCATGCCAGACTCAAGGAAGCCACACAGCCAGCAGCCTCAGGGCCTAAGCCCAGTGCTCCCTCACCAGCCAGGTGCACCAAGGCTAAGCAAGCAGACGAGCCAACCCAGCCCCCCAAGGGCAAAGGCCAATCTAAGGGCAAGGCTGCTAAAGCCAAAGCTGGTCTACAGCCAGGTAGTGGGTGTGCAGGGTAATGGGGAGAGCAGGTGGCTGCCGCTGGAGCTGTGCTCATGGTCTGACCTACCTAAGTTGCCTGCCAGGGGCAAGGAGTACCCTCAGCTGGGTTGCAAACGGCTGCAAGACCGCCCGCCCAAGTCCCAGCATGCTGTGGCACATTAGTGAGTGTTCACCTTGACCTGTTACCAGCTTACATCAGTGCATGTTTGTCATGCCAACTCTAGGCTATAGCCCTGTCACAAGTGTCAGGCAATAGTGTAGGTGGTAGGCACCCTTGCCATGTGTGTTGGAGATGTTCAAGACAGATAGGACACAACCCCTAGTGAGGGGCATGTGCTGCTAGAAGCTGATGGAGAGCACAGAGGTCCCAGGCCACCAGCACAGCTCCAGGCAGGCTACTTGGATTTCCCGATATGTTTTTGACGCACCATGTTCTTCCAACGCACGTTAACCATGTGACCATCTTGCACAATCCACTGCTGCTCAGCTGTGCCTGTCCACTTGCTGAGTGTCACTTTATGCTGCTGAGCTGATGCTGCAAGGACCAGGGCAGGGGCCCTGCGCTCATGTACGCGTCATGTCCTTACATTGCATGTGTGTAGATTGTTATTACTTTCCACTGCAGTGCGAACCTCTTACCCAAGAGAGCTGAGTGTCAGCTTGCCATGCCATGTGCTGGCTAGGAAAAGCTCAGTAATTGCAACGGAAGGTGGGGAACTTAGAGTGCATCCTGGCCATGGTTTGAAAAGATACAAGTAAGATGGAGGTAAGATGATACACACGTTAAAGCCCAGGAGCAAACAGCAGGGAGCTGCATACCATGACTATGCCAACTCAGGGCATGGCTTGTTATGCTTCCACAAGGGAGTTGCTGCACGCGAAGGAGCTTCTCAGTCGTCCCGCATCTGAGACAGATGATGCGGCAAGGCTTCTGGATATGGGACTTGGCAGCTGGAAGCACGCCGTGGGGGCATCCGGAGCCCGCTTCAGAGTCAGTGACATGTTTTCCGCGGGCAGCAGCTCGCGCCCTCGAGTGCTTGACTTTAACTAGGCTAACAAGCCCCACTAGTGCTCCTACACTGGCCGCCAAATGCGCGAAGCTGTCGCACATGTCTCAAGCTGAAAGATTCATATTGAAACAGCAGCTGTCTTCCATCAGCTAAGGAGCTAGGAACAGCGTAGGATGTGCTTGCGTCCCGGCTCGAGTGTCAGTTTGGTCACGCTGCTACCGTGCATGTGCGTCAACGGAATGCGACGACATGGTGTGTGTCAAAAGGAAAGGGCCACCAGTGTCGACATCAGTAGCGAAACCTCATGTCAGGTTAGCCTTGCGTGAGCTTCAGTCTATGGCGGTAACCATTGCGGGATTGATGGCTTCACACCCTCCACAGGCCAACAAAACTCATTCAACAAGGAACAACATGTCGGCCTGTGGGTAATCTCACTCAGCTACTACAATCAAGTTGTAGCATCCTCGGTCGCACCCTTGATGACTGCAAACCCCACGTAGATGGCACTTTCCCGGGACAGACCACTGGGCTCCTCATCAAAACTAACAGCTTAATGCTTGAAAGGCTAACAGCCTGTGTGAAACTACTAGGGCCTCATGCATTGTTGCGGGCCCGACCATCAATGCCCCGCCGGTACTCAGCAGCCCGGTGCAACCACTGCCTGCCTTTTGGCAGCCGGTCATTGACCAGCTTGTAGCCTTGCTGGTACTCCTTGCCAATGGGAGGTAGAGCCTCTAGGTCATCCCATTGGCACAGCTCTATGGGGCGCTGCCTGCTCTCCCCAATGCGCTGCAAGTTCAGGCACCCGTTGGTGTCCCGGTCCAGCCACCTGCCCCATGGGGGGGCCTGGGGTGGTGGGGCTGGGCCAGGTGCTGCAGGGAGGGGCTGGGCCTGGGCTGGGGGAGCGGGTGGTGGGGCCTGGGCGGGTGGTGGGGCCTGGGCTGGGGGAGGGGGAGGTGGGGCCTGGGCTGGGGCAGGGGCAGGGGGGTCCTGGGCTGGGGCTGGGGGGGGGGCCTGGACAGGGGCAGGGGGAGGGGGTCCCTGGGCAGGGGCAGGGGGGCCCTGGGCTGGGGCAGGTGGAGGGGGGGGGGGGCGGCACCTGTTTACCTTCACAGACGAGGTCTACGTTGACATCCCCCCTGTCCCTCACTAGGGCCTCCGTTTGAGTCGTACCACTAGGGACCACTAGGGACTAATAGCGGGACCATTCAAATGGCGCTATGGGGCTGTGTAAAGATATGCTCCCATGTACGTGGCACATGGCATATGGTCGCCTATCACCTACACCATTGCCTGACCCTGACTCAGGATGTCCCAACATGGGGTTGGTAATCTTCATGCAAATACTCTTTCAATACTGCACCGTTTCTGATAGCGTTGGTCACATTGGCACCTGCGAATTATTGCGCATCTACTGGCAAGCGGCGCGTTACCTCTTGCGAGTGAGGCCATGCCGGCGCAAGCGAGCGCGGATACACCTCAGCTGCTCACCATCGATTGTTCTAGTGGTATGTAGCGGCATCAGTGATGGAACTGCGCCTGCTATCGAGCCAGAAGTACAATCTCATTTCAGCCCGCTAGGCTTGCTTCACGAGCCTTTCATTAGTGCAGGCGGCGTCGGAAGACCATCGTTGGGCAAGAAATAGAGCGACATTGCAAGATACGCGTAGAATGTACGTTTCTCTCTAGCCAGTCACACAGAAAAAGGGACCCCCTTGCACAAACTGGCATGTTGTGAGCTGACCACACTGAATATCTAGATTCTGGCTCTATTACTCTGTTCCTTACTCAACGACACAGCTGTTGGAGAAGAAAGCACGTCATTTCATTAAGTAGGCCTGTTGCAAATGACTTTGGCGCGACATAACTTTGCCTTGCAGTAATGACTAGACGACTCCGATGGCCTGGACCCTGCTCCCTAGCACCCCTCGCATCCCCTCGCAACTCCTTGCTCCCCCAAACCCTCCCTGGCCTTCCATAGTCTTCCAACCTCCTCATACCCTCTTACACCCCCAGCCCCGCCCTCCCATCCTCCCTCCCACCCCCTCCCAGCCCCAGCCCCGCCCGCCCACCCTCACCCACCTCCTCCCACCCCCAGCCCTGCACTCCCACCCCCCCTCCCAGCCCCGCCCTCCCACTCACTCCCACCCCCTCCCAACCCCAGCCCCGCCCTCCCACCCTAACCCACCTCCTCCACCCCCAGCCCCACCCTCCCACCCCTTCCACATCCTAGCAAGACCAATGGCCCATGGCCGGCAACGTGCTCACCTTAAAGCCTTGCGTAACTCACCAAAGGCTGGCTATCTGCACTGCCCTAGCGGCCTGAAAGCCATTGCAAGGAGGGCTGAGGCTATTGCCCAGCAGGTGCGGGCCGAGAATGAGGTGTTGATGATCGAGGCCCAGTTACAACAGGCTTGTGAGGAGGTCTTGGAGGCTGCCTTGCTCGACCTTGAGGAGAAGCACAAGCACCTGCAAGCATCACACAGCCAGCAGCGGTTGGACAACGAGTCTCTTGAGGCTGTGGTCAAGCAACAGGAACTGGCTATGACTACTGCCAAGCATGCTCAGCATCGCCTCGAGGCCCAGCTGAGCAAGTATCAGCGCCGCCCCCAATTAACCCGCAAGCAGAGGCACCAACTACAGATCTTGAAGCAAACAGGTGTTTCTACTGAGGTCCCGCGGCGGTGGGCTGATAGCAACTGCAGCTGGAGCATGGGTGGAGGGGCGTCGTTACATCGGTTTGGCGTGCCATGTGCATTGTTTTGACTGCGGCGACTGTCCCTGACTGTTTGCAGAGGCTACCTTGGCCACGTCGGTCGCGGCGAGGCCCGCATGAGCAAAACTGGCATGAATTTGAATGTCAAGATTTGAGCCGCCATATGTAGCACTCAGCACACGTCACATTATTTAATGTTACAAGCTGCACCGCATAGCTGACAGAGTCCTCTATCCAGGGATGTGCGAAACATAAATAGAAACCACGTGGCTGAGACGCGGCGTCGTTTTGATTACCAGGGGTCGGTTTCCTATCATTTCCTGTCATTTTTTGCTAGTTGGGGTCGCCTGACCCTGAGGGCTGTAGCTCAGGAGTCCCCAACATGGGGTTGGTAATCTTCATGCAAGTACTCGCTACGAAGTGCACCGATTTCGGTAGCGTTTGTTGCATTGGCACCTGCGAATAACTCCGCATTTACTGGCAAGCGGCGCGTTAATCCTTGCATCAGAGTCCGTGCCGGCGCAAGCGAGCACGGACACACCTCAGCTGCTCACAACCGATTGTTCTAGTGGTGAGTAATGGCACCAATGAGCGAACTCCGCCTGGCATCCAGCCGGAAGTACAATCACAGCACAGCCCGCCAGGCTCGCTCCGCGAGCCTTTTGTTGGTGCAGGCGGTGTTGGAGGGCCATCGTGGGGCTAGTAATGACTCGACATTGCAGCGAGGTGCGAATGGATATAGGTTTCTCTAGCCAGCCACACAGAAAAAGGGACCCCCTTGCACAAATCGGCATGTTGTGAGCTGACCACTCTGAGTTATTAGAATTTCGAGTCATTACTCTGTTCGTAACTCTACGACACAGCTGCTGGAATAGAAAGCACGGCAATCCATCAACCAGGCCCGCCTCCTCACCCTTTGGCGTGACCCGACTCTGCCTTGCAGAATTGACTAGCCTACTCCGACCGCCTGGACCTCGCACCCCCTTGCAGCCCCACCACCCCCTTGCAGCCCCACCACCCCCACCACCTCCCAGGCCCCGCAGAAGCCTCCCACCCCCTCCCGCCCCCGCACTGCCCCCTCACTGCCCCGCCAACCCTTCCCACCCCCTCCCACCCCTTCCCACCCCTTCCCAGCCCCTCCCACCCCCGCCACCCCCTCCCACCCCCTCCCACCCATGCCCACCCCTTCCCACCCCCTCCCAGCCCCTATCAATGTCGCCCCCTGGCCCTAGCAAGTCATTGCAAGACGCAAACCCATGAGTCCCAGCCGGCAGCGTGCTCATCTTGCAGCACTTGTAAAGTCACCAAGGGCTGCTCACCTGCACAGTCCTAATGGCCTAAAAGCTACAGCAAGGAGGGCTAACGACATTGCCCAGGAGGTGCAGGCAGAGAATGAGCTGCTGATGACCGAGGCTCAGTTGCTACATGCTATTGAGGAGGTCCTTGCTGCCAAAGTGCACGACCTTGAGGGCGGGAGGGACCGGACCCAACAAGTCGAGCAAGGTAACGTAGCAATGGCCTACACACCTTGTGTGGCCTTACAGAGTGGCCAGGTAGTAGGTACTACTCACGAAGCGGTCAAGCAATGCACCAGCGTTGTATACTTCCGAGCATGGGTGGAGGGGCGTCGTTACATCGGTTTTGCGTGCCATGTGCATTGTTTTGACTGCGGCGACTGTCCCTGACTGTTTGCAGAGGCTACTGGGCCACGTCGGTCGCGGCGGTCGGTCGCGGCGAGGCTCGCATGAGCAAAACTGGCATGAATTTGAATGTCAAGATTCGAGCCGCCATAGCACTCAGCACAGTGCACAGTATTTAATGTTACAAGCTGCACCGCATAGCTGACAGAGTCCTCTATCAAGGGATGTGCGAAACCTAAATAGAAACCACGTGGCTGAGACGCGGCGTCGTTTTGATTACCAGGGGTCGGTTTCCTATCATTTCCAGCCATTTTTTGAATGTTGGGGACACCTGACTGTAGCCTAGATTTGGCATGACCTGCATGCACTAATTGTAAGCAATTTGATTTCTTCCGTAGATCCATGGAGTGATCCTTTCTCCGGAAGCGTATGGTTGACCCTATGGTTGCTCTGCAGTCTGTTGCCCACTTTCCAGCAGTGTATCTTCAACAAACCTGCGATCGTTCGTATTGAAAGCAAAAACTGGATGTAGGGCAAAAATTCGTGCAAAGTAACACCGGTCCACCAATGACCAAATGTTGTAATGCCATCTCGTCAATCAGGCTTCTGATGGTGTGGCTGACCATGAACCCATCCACACCAACATTCCGTTTGTGCGTGATTCTCCCACTCTTGTGTGTGCAACAACAACATGAGGGGTTGCATGATCCGTAGCAAAAGGGGCTAATAGCTAAAGCTTGCATGGTGAGCGTGCATTGAATGTACGCAGACACAGCTTGCGTTACATTGGGCCTGCTGTGCTGCAGGCTGTAGAGCATAGGTGGACGGTCTTGCAGCTGCCTTGCAACCCCCTCGTCCCCAGGGGCGCAGCCTAAGCCCAACTATGCCTGTCCTCAAAGGAGCGTGAAGGCTGCCCAAGCCAGCAGTGTCGCTTAAAGCGCCACTCCTATGCACTCACTGCTGACAAGGGGCTGAGAAGGGTGCGTAACTTGGCTGGCAGCAGGTCGTCTGTCAGCGGGTTGGTGTGAAAGGCGATGCAGTCCTAGTCCAGCCACCTGGTTGGCTGCGAAAAGGGCGCTGATGGCTCTGGCCAGCCTTGGTACAGGCCTAGCAAACAAGAGGGTGCTGGGTGGGGGCACTGATCAACTGACTGAACAGCCTGGCTGTAAAGAAGCTGGCTGCAGGTGGGGCTGGGGGAGGGCACCTGGTGGAACTGCATCAGGCCTGTCCCCCTCTGTGTGGCTGGGCTGGTTTAGCTTGCTATTTCCTTGCTGAGCAGGGGTCCTAACTAATCCCACGCTATGCATCGCATGCCACAGTGCAAAAAATGCATTTGCGCACATGCCAATGTTCATGCTCACGCCGCCGGGCGCTCATGCAGCCCCAAGCATGCAGCGATGCTGGCTCATGACAGTGACCCTCACCCACTGGCTGCAGCTGACACGGTTGACAGCGCTCCCAGGGCCAGCTTAGCCCTCCAGCCTCATTCCTCAAATCTAAGCCCCCACATGCGCATGCTGGATGTACATGCATGGAGCACCAGCTTTCTAAGATGACCCAAATCCTAAAACTAAGCAAAGCATGGGTTGACTGGCTAGCAGATGGAACGCTGTGGGTGGCCCTGCACAGCCAGACAGCAGCATCTGCTGAACAGCTCTGTTCTGGTCGTAGACAATGCAAAGCAGCTTTGGTCACAAGCGCTGCAGCAGCCAGGCCCGCCACTGGCTGGTTAGCCGGTCAGGCAGCAGGCAAGCGGGGGCTGGAGCAGTGGATGTCGTGGACAGTAAGAGTCACAGTCAGCGTGAACGTGGTGGCTTCAGGTGAGCTAGGGATGAGAATGGAGGCTGCGTTCCTTGATTCAGACTGTTGATGGGGCAAAGATGCAAGGAGGGGTAGGAGTGGGAGTGCAAGGATGCGGGAGGAGGGGTGGAGGCAGGGGTGGAGGTCAGGGAGGGCACTGTTGGTTGGGCCCAGCTGTTAGTAGTTCTGGCAGTTGAGGGGTTGAAGCTCAGGAGGGCAGTCCAGGAAGTGCAGGCAGCCCCCAGCATCGCCCGCCACGATGATGTCGGCGTAGGGGAAGCCCGCAAAGCAGAGGGAGGTGAGGGCGGCGTCTCCCATGAAGAAGGCCAGCTGGCGGCCAGCAGCTGTGTCCCACACTCTGACTGTGCAGTCCTGTGGGGCAGAGCAGGGGGTGGGTGGGTGGTTGGGTGGGTGGTTGGGTGGGTGGTGGGCATGTCACACGCCGGTGTGGCTCTGCCAGAGCAGTGGACAGGAGGAGAAGGGGGAGGGGGCAGGCACAGGAGCAAAAGGAGGCAGGCGGTGATGCCGTTGTTGCAGTGGCTTGCATCAGGCGAGGAAGCAGGGTGGAAGAGAAAGCTGTGCCCGTGTGATACAGCCCCAGTACAGCAGCTGAGCTGTCGCTACCCCCTGCCCAGCCCCTGCACCCTGGCCACCCACCATACTGCATGACACCAGCATGGAGCTGTCGGGGGAGAAGGTGACGGCTGTGACGTCAGCCTTGTGTGCTGCCAGGGGTGGCAGGCAGCGGTGGCCCACTAGATCCCACAGCACCACCTGCACAACCCGCACCACACCACATCTCACACATTCCATACACACACAACAAACCTTACACATATCTATGACAGGAGTCAGTCCTCTAGCGAAGCGGGCAAAACAAAGGCTTGGAGCAAGATTGGCAGATGGCTCAGCACAGGTGCGCAGCTCTGTACCTCAGGTCAGGCCTTGTCACTCAGCACCCACTGCCACTAGGTGGCATGCCGATCTACAGCCAATCTGTGCAACAGGCATGGTCATGCATGTTCGCAATGAAGAAGTTTTGAAGAGCTGTTGCATGGGGCAGAGTGTGGGTGTCTAGAGGTGGCTGGGTGTGAGGGCCGGTAGGGGCTGTCTAGCAGACCTGGAAGTTATCCAGCACCACGGCCAGGTGAGAGGTGCTGGGGCTGAAGCAGCAGGCGGTGGCTGGCGCCTCATGGTCTAGGGCGGCCAGGGGGCTGCCGTCCAGCAGGTTGTGGATGCGCACACAGGGCAGGTACGAGGCGGTGGCCACCATGCTCTGCAGCAACACACAGGGTGGGCAGCATCACCAACAGCACATCACCAAGAAGAGTGGCAAGACGGCAAGTGGTGTGTGCATCACCAACAGCACATGTCGAGAAGAGCGTCAAGATGACAAATGGTGTGTGCTGCTTGACTGTATCAACTTGCTGCAGTCAACGTTGACTAGCACTGTTTCCAGAGCAGAGTCAGTGCCAGGAGGAGGTGGGAGGGTGGCAGCAGGTTGTGCAGGTGAGTGATGGCCTGGCCCTGCTACCCAGCAACCTCCTGACGCAAAGCTTTTGCACACCCTTTCCAAACCCTGGCTCGTGGACCCCTCCCTTCCCCCTTGGCCCCCCTCACCGCCCCTCTCCCCTCCGCTCTCCTCCCTCGGCCCTACCCCTTAGCTCCTCTCCTCTCTCCCCTGGCCTCCTGCAGCTTCCCCTTTCCCTCACCCACCCACCTCCCTCACCCACCTCATCACTGCTGAGTGCAGCGCAGCGCAGCCCATCCTGGTGTCCACTCAGTACCAGGCTGACCTGGCAGCTGTCCACATCCCACACCCGGGCGGTGCAATCCTTGGACCAGGACACGGCTCGCCGGCCGTCCGCTGTCAGCAGCACGCCGTTCACGCCCCCGGAGTGCACGTTGCGGCCAGAGCGCTCGGCACGGCCCATCAGCTGGGCCACCAGGGTGCCTGGCAGGAGGCAGGAGAGGCTAGGGAGAGTGTGGGGAGGGTGCAGGGAATGTGCAGGGATGATGCAGGGAGGGTGAGAGAAGGGGGCAGGAGGGTGCATGAGAGGGCGCGTGGAGAGTACAGGGAGGGTGCCGAGGTAAGGACGCCTGCACCTTGCTCCTTCAGCTCTTCTACAAGGGCTGATCCCCGCTTGGGCCACCTCCCCACCCTCCCCTCCCTCACCTGACTCGACCTCCCAGACAGAGATGGAGGAGTCGTAGAGCACAATGGCCACACGTGACACGTCAGCATTGAAGGCCATGTGCTTCACGCGGCTGCCCTGCTGCTCCTGCAGGCCGTACAGGGCGCGCCCGCTGCCAGCCTCCCAGCAGCACACCCGCCGGTCACCACTGCCGGTCACCACCTGCAGGCAGGCCAACAGGCGGGGGGCTGGACGGGGCAGGGGTGGCAAGCAGGGCAGGCAAACTCCAGAGGGAGGGCCAAGGCTAGGGGGGGTCGGGGGGAGAGAGGAGGGAGGAGTAGGAGTAGGTTAAGAATCAGGCATGGGGCAGCGTGATCACAAGGCCAGGCTGCTATGTTTTTGTTACCTAGAGCTGGCTACTAGAGGGACGACCTCATTGCAGAGCCTTCTACTCTACTTGCACATGAGTTGCGCGTTGACACATGATGCATGTTAACTCCTTGAACACTCCCTCTGGCTCCTCTCCATCTCCTATCCCACAGCCCTGACCCCAACCTTCCCCCTCAGCACCCCTCCCTCCCCTCCCCTCCCCTCACGCGCCCACCCACCCACCCAGCCGCCCACCTTTCCGCTGCTGTTGCACACGCCCAGATACTGTATGCTGGATGTGTGGCCTTCCGGACCACTCCTCCACTCCATGGCCCCGCTGCCTGCCTGCCAGCAGCTGAGGCGGCCATCCTCGCATGCCACCACCACCTGGCTGCCTCCTGGGAGGGGCGCCAGCGCCTTGACCCGCGACCCCTGCTGCTGGGGCCGGTCAGGGCGGGGCATGGGGGCCAGCAGGTCCCACACACGGGCGCTGCAGTCATCGCTGGCGGTCACGGCGAAGCGGCCCCGGCTGGTCATGACCACGCTGCGAATGGGCCCAGAGTGACCCTCCAGCAGCAGTTGCAGCTGCGGGTGGGGGCGGCAGAGGCATGGTGGAAGGGCAGGGGAGGGGAGGGGAGGGGCTGAGGACAAGGGGCGGCTGTGGTAAGCTGGGAGGGGGGTGACGGGGGGTGGGGTAACGGGACAAGGGGCCCAGGAAGGGGGAAGTTGGGAAAACAGGTGCAGGGCTAGGCGGTTGTGGAAGGTCAGGGTAGGGTAAGAAGGGAATGTGTGAATGACTCGATGCATGCTTGTATGTGACAAGTGACACCAACCATGGAGGCTGTGGTGAGGATGGGTATGAGAGTGATGTATGACACAGAGGGGGCCGTCCGGGACCACAAGGGGGCAGGTGCATACAGGGTCATGGCAGTCAGGGTCAAGGAGGGATAACGGGGGCCAGTGGAGGGTGATCACAGGGCAAAGAGTTGGGTGGGTCAAGTGGTAGGCCAGGAGGGGCCAGGAGGGCCAGGAGGGGTAGGGGGCGCACCTGGCCAGTTGCAACGTCCCACACCCGCCCCAGCCCGTCTCCTCCCACCGTCACTGCCTTGCGCCCGTCCCTGGTGATGACGGCGTCGCTGACCCAGGCGCCATGGCCCTGCAGCGCAAGGCGCACAGAGTCACCAAGGGCTCGCACAAACCCCTAACCACCTTAACAGCAGCGGCCCACGCTCTGACCCTTTGCCTTTCCGTCGCTAGAAGAGCTCTCCTTCCCCTCCTCTCATACCTACCTACCCCTACCTCATACCTTGCTTGCAGCCTGGAGGCAGTGACTGGCCCTGACCCCACGGCCTTCCACCACCCTACCCCCCTCCCCTGCCCCGCTCCCCCAGGCACCTGCAGCACGCTCATGCAGTGGCCGGTGTCCAGGTCCCACACCCTGGCTGTAGAGTCGTCGCTGCAGGTGATGGCGTAGGAGCCGCCTGGGTCAACACACACGCGGTTCAACCGCCCTGCGGGACAGGGGCAGACAGGCAGCACACCCAGCACCCTCAGCCACAGCCCAGCAGCCCAGCCGCCCAGCCCAGCAGCAAAGCATGCCCTGTGTGTGGGGGAGGGCCTACAGGGTGTGGGCCACCTGGGTGCTGCACCTTGGCAGTCGTGCACCGTGAGGGGTGGCAGCTGGGGTGAGGCGAGAAAGGGGGGAGGAGGCAGGGAATGAAGCACTGGCCTGGCAGCAGTTGCTGTGGGAGGTGCAGGAGACGTCTACCAACCCTTCAGTACGCAGGCGAGGGAGGAACCTTCTACCCACAGTACAGTGCACCATGGCCACTCACCCCTTCCCTCTGCCTCCCTCACTCATCCTATGCCCCTCCACATTTCCGGCCCCGTGTGCTCACACCATCAGCCCCTCCTCCTTTCCACCTTCTCGCCCCCTCCCTCTCCCCTCCTGCTTGGACTCTCTTCCCTCTCCTCTTCCTCCGCCCGCTCCCCTTCCTCGCCCTCTTCCCCCTCAACCCTCACCGGAGTGCCCAGACAGCACATGCAGGCAGCGCCCCAGGTGCCCGTCCCACACCCTGGCAGTGCCGTCATGAGACGCCGTCACTATGTCAGTCTTGGTGCCGATGAAGCTCACACTCATCACCCTGCACACACACACACATGCCAGCTGCTGGTCAGCAGTACGGATAGCAAGGCATGGCATGATGGCAGCCGCCTGTGAGCCACAACCGCCTGTGTGGCAGCAGAATCACCGCATGGCGAGACAGGGCTATGCCAACACACAAGAATGAGTGGTGGCAAGGGTGGATGAAGTGGGGTAGACACGGGTAATCAAGCAGGCAGGCCGCAGCAGGCAGGCAGGGAGATGGGGAGGAGGCAGAGGTGCTGCGAGTGCTAGACCTGGCAGCTTTAGGTGGGTTGTGGATAGCAGGAAGCAGAGGGGAGTGCAGGAGGGGGGCGCTAGGCTCAGGTGGTGGGCAGCACAGGATGTGCGCTGTTGCTTCTGGGGCCGCTGGCTGAGTCAGAGGACTGGGTGGTAAGCTGGGCGGGAGGCTGTGGGGCTGGCGGCCAAGCTCAGGGGCACCTGATGCCCACTCCCAGCCACCCCCCTGCTGCCAGGTACCGGCAGCACCGCAAAGCTGAGGTCCGGGACTACAAGAGGCTGCGTGACTACAAGGATGGCTCCCTGCAGTTGAACTTGCCCTGGCTCTGTGGTGCTATGAGGGGGGTGGGCAGGTGAGGTGAGGGAGTGGACAGGGGGCCTTGGGGCGCCCCCCTCCCTCACCTGGCACCAGTGGGGCCCAGCTCCGGTGCAGCATGCCACCAGGCGTGGGAGGTGGGTGGGCGAGGGGGTTGGCAGGTGGAGGGTGGGGTGTTGTGGCTGTGACTCACCACCCGCTGTGGCCCTCCAGCACGTGCAGCCCCTCCTCCGAGTCCAGGTCCCACACCCTGCAGCTGAAGTCCTCGCTCACAGTGGCGGCCAGGCTGCCATCAGCGCTGATGGCCACGTCAAACACCACCCCGTACGCTGCACATTCACCCAGGGGTGGCCAGGGGGAAGGGAGGCGAAACATGTGGCTGAGCAGCAGACATGAGCATCAGGTTTGCTGATGCCAGAGGGGGGCACCCCTGACATCACAACTTGTCCCAGGCTGCAAACACAGCAGGGGCGTCTATGGGACTGTCGCCAGTAGCGGTGCTCTCAACATCACGTCCTGTTGGGGCTGCACACTTAGGGTGACAGCCAGGGAGGGGGAGGCTCATCAGGGAGCCACCCAGCACTGAGCTCGACCATGAATCACGCTGACTCTGATGAGGTCTGTAACCCTTAACTCTTCACAAAGCAAGTGCCAGGACCTACATGCTTTGACCTGCTTTGACCTGGTCTGGTCTGCTTTGGCCTGGTCTGGTTTAGTTTGACATGGTTTGACCTGGTCTGGTCTGGTCTGGTTTGGATGACTCGGTTTGAGCTGGTCTGACCACAGCTCACCTGCCACGCCATGTCCCTGCAGCACCTGCTCGCAGCAGCCGCTGACCAGGTTCCACACCCTGACTGTGTGGTCGTCACTGGTGGTCACACAGCGCAGGCCCTGACGGTCTATGGACACCGCGTTCACCCTGCAGCCAGGAGGGCAGAGCCAAGGGAGGGGCCAGGCAGCTGCGGGTGGGTGGTGCAGCAGGGAGGCAGGCAGGCAGGCGGGATAGATTGGCTGTGCAGGTCATGGTGCTGACCGCAATCCGCCCCCAGTCCTTCATGCTGTCCCTAGCCTGGTTTTCATCAATGACTGGCTCTGCTGTGACCACTGCTACATGGCCCGTACGGCCCTGACCCCGCGCACCCCCATACTGCAGGTATGTAGCCCTGCAGCTGGACCCAGTTGTGGGACACCTTGCCAGCTGTACAGCCTGTGTCACCGCCTGCGCCCTCGCCATCTGCTGCTCCTCTTCCACACACCGCAGCTCCCTCCTCTGTCTCTGTGTGACCTACCTACTCTCACCACACCCCTCTTCAGCTCACTGCACCAGGTCACTCTGTAGCAGGCACCCACTTGGCACTCACTTGGCACAAGACGGCCAGGCGAGGGTGAGGCGAAGAGCTGAGCAAGCTGACTATGTACTATGACTATGACTACATGAACAGGTCACGACACTGGACGAGAACATGATAGTTACAGTTTTAGATGTGTACTTTGCCCTGCTGCTGGCACTCACTTGGCTGAGTGGCCCTGCAGCACGTGCAGCACCTTGCCGCTGCTGAGCTGCCACACGCAGCTGTTGCCATCCCCGCAGGCCACGCAGGCTAGGCTGCCGCCTGGGGCCACTGCCACTGCGGTGAGGGGCTGGTCGCGAGCCAGCTGCATCACACAGTCGCCCACGTTCATGTCCCACATCTGCAGCCAGGGACCAGGGAGGGCTAAGGGTGGGCAGGGAGGGGCAGGGAGGGCCAGGGAGGGGCAGGGAGGCGCAGGGAGGGGCAGGGAGGGTCAGGGAGGGGCAGCAAGGGGCAGAAAAGTGCAGGGTGGCCCAGGAGCAATCCAGGGGTGGGGGGTGGCAGATGAGGATGAGGGGTGCAGAGTGAGGATAGGTGGAAGGTAGGGAGGTCGAAGGGGGTGGATTAGCAGATAAGGGAGTAGGCAAAGGCAGGGGTGAAATAGGGTAGGCAGGGCTGTAGCAGGCCACACAAAGCACTGCCTAGGTGCTACCTTACCTGTACAGGCACAGGTTGCCTGATTTGGCCACACTGGCACTGTGGACATATGCATACATCAGCCCTGGGTCGCCTGGCTTAACCTGGGCTGACCTGGGCGGTGCCATCCTCCGACACAGTGATAACGTCTGCTCCATTGGGGCTGATCACCACCTGCCAGCAGCACAGTGTGGCACCAGGGGCGGTGGAGCCCAGGTCAAGCAAGGTCAAGCTCAAGTTGCCCATTGCACCCCCATAGATGCTGAGATATCAGCACTGAGCACTCATAACACCACCCCCCAGCACTTCAGCTAAACCCAGCAAGGCCAGGAGGTGCAGGACCCCCGGCCAGTTGTGCCCACGCACCCACAGCAACTGCCGAGCCCCTTCTACCATGCAGCAGCATGCACAACATCTGGCTCCACCCCTACCTTGCATGTCCTCGATACACAGGTACACACATGGGGGGCGCATGCATGAGTATATCTTTGTGTTTGGTGAGAGGCGGCAAACCTTGTCAGCAGCCGCCCTTGCCAGCAGGCGGATGGCAAGGCATGGCATGACGGCAGCCGCCCTCGCCAGCCGCCCTTGCCAGCAGGCCAATGCACTTGAGGCTCACCTGCCTCACTGGGCCCTTGTGGCCCCTGAGCGTCATGCGCTGCAGGCCGCCCGCCTGCTTGAGGGAGGCGGAGCGCGGCAGCAGGTGCACCAGGGCATAGCCTGCAAGCCCATGCAGCACCAGGGACCAACTTCCAACCAGCTCACTGCCCAGCCTACCCTACAAATGTTCCACAAGCCATGGACTGCTACGCTGTACGCACGATGCCAGGGTCAGGGCATGTGGGCAGTCCTCTGGTCTCAAGGTGCCGCTTCACAGCTATGCAGAAATGTATTAGTGCACAGGGTGAGTTGCTGACCATACAGCTGCAGCAGTCCAGTGTGGCAGGGCCCCTGTGTCCCTGAGGAACCCCTCCCGCCCTCTCCAACCTCCGACCAGGCAGGTCACACCAGACGGGTCACACCCAGCAGGTCACACCGACCCCAATGCCTCTTCCACCGCACCTGCTGCCAAGCACATGTCGGCCTGCACCTGCCCCGCCTGCGCCTCATACCACTGCTTCAGGCGGGCCAGCGTGGCTAGGTTGCTGTTGCGGGGGGCGCTGCTGCGGGTGGTGATGCCCAGACAGCTTGTGCTGATGTCTGGCAGGGGCCCAGTGGTGACTGGGGTGTCTGGGCAACTGGGCAGGCTGCTGCCTGTCAAGCCAGGCCCCTTGGCACCCCTGGCTGCAGCCTTGCACGCTGCCTCAGCTGCCTCTTCACTATGGGCCACAGCAATCTGCATGGCAGCAGCAGCAGCAGGAGCAGCAGAGCAGCAGGCGCAGAATCAGGTGCGGGTGCTGCAGCCCTGCTGCTGCAAGTCTAGCCTGGAGCCATGCATGTGTTGTCAGCTGCACTAGTGAGGCGCAGTACTGGCTCAGGGTACAGCAGTGGTAGGGGTAGAGGTGTGCCGCCCTGGAATGGGCCTTTGCTCTTTGTAATGGCAGGCTGGTGCTATCAGGGATGCTGCTGCATTCCATCAGCAGTCCGATCAGCAGTCAAGCTTGGACACGGTAAGGCTGAATGCTGTGAGCACATGTGTGTTTCCTATGCCCTGTTTCAGGTGTCAAGCTGCCCTCCACAGGAGGAGGTCTCCACTGCCTGCAGGCTGCGCACCAGTCGCCCCAGCATCTGCTCCCGCAACATCTTGGCGGTGGGCTGGTCCATACAGCATCCAAGGGACAGCTGCAGCGCCTGCAGCAGCAGCTTGATGTCTGCGTCCTCACGTCGGGACAGGTACCTGGAGGGGCAGAGAAGGCAAGGTCAGAGCACTCCCAGGCTCACAGCCCAGCCCAGCACTGTGCAAAGCAGGGACACAGACACCCTACACCCCACAGTGTGTGCGCAAGCCTTGGCAGTGGTTGGTAAAGGTTGGTGGTTACAGGGTACGGTCAGTATAGTAATTACAGAATATGGCAAGCCTTGGCAGTGGTTGATGATGGTTGGTGGTTGGTGGTTGGTGATCAGTGACTCTAGCTCCTGAACAGAGCCTTGATGCTTCTGCTGGTGCGAATTGATCATGGTGGTGATGGCAGCCCAGCTCAAGCCCAGATCAACACAGACCAGACCAGCGCAGCTTAACCCCTTGTCAGCGTAGCCCGTGTCAGCCTTTGCCAGCCCAGCACTTACTTGCGGAAGTCGGCCACCACGGGGGCGATGCCGTATGCATGCAGCTTGGCCTCCAGCCACAGGGGCTCACACAGCAGACCGTGGAGCAGCTCCAGGCGGTTGGCATGCACCAGGTGGTGCGCAACAGCCTGAGTAGGGCCAGCAGTACAGTCCGTAGGTCACAGCATTAAGGTAGTCATCAGGGCAAGGGTAGGGCCAGGCTTGGTGTGTGGCTGCACTTGTGTGATGCGAGCGTTAGGGCGACTTAAGGGTGCGGTCGGTATAGTAAATACAGAATATGGCAACATGCGACCTGAGGTGTATTTTGTAACACTGGCGAGTAGGTTGGGTTCGAGATCAGGGTTTGTGTTGTGGGCATGGACCGCCCTCAGGCAGCACACTCCGCTGCGAGCCTGTGAATTAGGTCTGGAGCTGGTGATGTTGGTGGCTTCACCTGCATGAAGTAGCCGTCATCAGCCACATCCTTCAGCTTCAGGGCACCATTGCAGGTGTAGCCGTCCAACAGGGCAGCGTGGTAGCCAGGCAGCAGCTCTGCGTAGCTGTCCTGCGGCCACACAGCCTTGGACACACTTTGCACACCGCACTCATCACACTTTGCACTGGCCGAACCCAGGCAGCGCGGCTAAACAAGCTTGACCCAGGCTGGGTGGCTGGTCAGGTCTGAGCTGTTGCATCGGGGGCAAGGCCAGGGCCAGCACCCCGCTGCTCCTATTGTGTCCTGGTTTGTCGTTTGACCAGCAGATAGTCCTGCTCTGCACTGCACTCCCACACTGTGCCACTGGGCTTACCCTGGTTGACCCCAGCCCCACACAGCCCTGCCCAGCTTGCAAGGCCCCTTTGGCCCACTCAGCTGTATGCATGAGTGCCTGCTGCTCGTCCTGGGCTGCTCAGCAGGCAGCCACAGCACCAGATGTTGGCCCTGACCCTGACCCAAGCCCACCTGATGTTGACCCTGACCTAGCCTGACCTGGCTGTGGGGCCCACCTGGCAAGCCTGCAGGTGGTGAGGGGCCACCAGGCACCAGGCGGAGCCGTCCTCCAGGGAGGCGATGCGCATCACACCCAGGTCACGCAGCTTGTGCGCCACTGCCCGGGCGGCGTCAGGGGAGGGCTGCACCGCCACACAACAGCAGCAGCACCAGCAGCAGCATGCCTGACTGTGGCAAATGTGATTACATGGCAGCAGCAGCACAGCAGCTACAGCAGCCATGGCATCATCTGCAGTAGGGGTTCACAGATGTGTGTGTCAATGCATGCAGCATAGCGGTGCTGGAGCCAGAGCACCCAGCTCAGAGATCCTCAGGGCTGAGCACTGACGCGCAGCAATGCTGTGAGACGAACAGGGGCCACATCTGGGTGGCATTGACAGGACGTGCTTGGCTGACATCGACAGAACATGATATAGCTGCAGCAGGGTTGGCGTGGTTCGACTCGAGGAGCCCCCCACATTGCTCAACGGCCCCCAGCACCAGGGTGTCACCAGGGAATGCCACAAGGGGCAGGCGCTGAGAGGCCACTGGGGTAAGCCCAGCACCCACACCCACAGGGAGGCGTAGGAGGGACCCACTTCTCAAGGCAAGACAGGGCTGCCCAGCACCCACATGGCAGCCCCTGGCAGGCCCAGCGCACCTGGCGCCACAAAGTGGCCAGCATGGTCAGCGGCACGGGCATGTCTGGCGGCACGATGCCTAGCGCCTGGTAGCTGGCCAGTAGCTGCGCCGGGGGCTGGAAAGCCATGCGGCAGGAGCCATCTGCAGGGTGGGGTGCCAGGCCATGCTGATACCCAGAGGGCTGACCTAAGTCCCTCTCACCCAGGAGCCAGTTCCATGCAACGCCTCCCACTGATCTAAGACTAGATGGCTTCATCGCCAACCACCAGTCACCAGTCAGCAGCACCTAGCCTCAATGCCTCATGCCCGCCAGGCTGTAAGTAGGAGCAGCCCTTGTGGCTGTGTGTACCTGCCTTGCCTTGCAACCCCTTGCTGCACTGACCCTAACCCCTCTGCTACAAGGGCTCATATGCCTTGATCTGTGTGTGCAGGGGCATGCCTCAAGGAGGGCAGCTGCAGAGGCACCCTCTTGACCCCTTCAGCCCCACAGCTGACCTGGCTGTTCAAACCATGAGTCCTCCACATCGGTCCCAAAGTTTGTCCCTGACACCACAGCCTGGTAACCCACCCCTGACACCGTCACACACCCCCACACCTCTGCACCTCCCACAGCCTTGTATCCCCACCCCTGACGCTGCCACCCACCCAGACCTTGCGCCCCTGCCCCTGCATCTGGCCCCTGCTGCCGCTGGCACTAACCGGGCACCACACTGGGCTCCTGCTGCAGCCGAGCATGGGTGTTGAGGGTCTTGAGCGCTTGCGGCCCCACGGGGCCATCAGAGTTGTTGGGGCACACATCTACTGCAAAGGAGCTGCGGATGCTACTCAGCGTGTCCACGCCAACCCGGGACGCAGAGTTGCTGCCGCGTGCCATCTCCTCTGATGGTGACAGCTGGCCAGGGATCTCGACGCTGCCATGGTTGCGCTCCTCGCATGAGCGCTCCCAGCTGCTGCGGCTGCCACTGTTCCTGGTCCCTGCAAGCCATGAAATCAAGCTGAGGTAGCCCAATACAAGCCATGAAATCATGCTGAGCTGCCTGAGTCACTGCTCCAAATGTACTCAGAGCTCTTACTTTGGTTTGACTCCTGTGACCTGCTGTGGGGCTCTCTCCTGCATACACGAAGACCCGTTAACTTTTTGGTACAAAGAGAGGTGCACCGGGCTTCTGCGGCTGACCTGGTTGTTGTTGACGTGACTGGGGTCGGCACCGCAGCGGTGTCGGAGCTCCTGCCTGCTGACACAACATACAGAGCCCCTATCTCACAGGCGCTTTTCGCGACCTGCTTCACTGCAAACTTTGCCGCACCTCTGCCCTCGTCCATCACCGAGTCCTGCGGTTTGCAAACAAATCTGCCAAGTCACCTCCCGGCACCAATGACCGCAGACGACTGCGGAGTAGAATGCATGTACAGCTCACCCGTATAGGTTTGCCCCGATTATGACCAGGCTTCTCGGCGATAGTGAACGACGAATTGCCCGCCGAGCCACTGGGGCCGCTTAGATCAACAGGCTGCCCTCCGTCAGATGATGTTTTTGACGACGCGCAGCCCATTAGGGGGGCGCTATGTGTTTGCCCTATTCTTCCACGTGGTATGAGGAGCTCGGTAACCGTTGCGGTTCCAGGCAAGCAAGCCAGGGTTTGTGTAGTTCAATCCAAGTCACAAAGTTCACCGAGCTGACATGCGCATGGCATTGCAAAGGTCTCTTAGCGTTTAGAAATGGCATGTTGCAGCGTAGTGTACGAAAACCATTCCATGAAGTTCCATTCCATGAAGAACGTCTGGGATGGGGGGCTCGTCTCGACATGCACTGACACTTACTTGTACCTATTAGCAGGCACCTATCAAGGCGCTGTGCTACATCAAACGATTATAATCATGCAGCATTCCCCTTGCTGTGTACGCATGCGGCCTTGCTGTGTAAAAAGGAAAACCCAGGAAAACCAGGACATCGAAGGCAATAAGCGTTGCAGATAGCTTTTTTTTTAAAAAAAAAAAAAGAAAGAAAGACTACTCCGGTTTAACACCAGCGTGCATTAAGGGAGGACTCCGGCATGGGGCGCCGACACAGCGAGGCGAGTTAGGAAAATGCAGCAAAACAGACAGCGTAGACGTAATTGTAATGCCTCGCACAGTTAGGTTGACCGTGAGGCCGACGCGCCGCCAGAACCAAGTCAGGTTTAGCAGGCCAACGGTGAAGCGCACTGGGCCCACAACCAGCCCACAACCAGTGTAAAGTGCACATCGTGATGAGGGGTGTGTACGCTGCGGGTTTACAGGCGGGCGCGGTCGTGCCGTCCGAAGGCGCGGTGGAGGCGCGGCTCTACGACCAACTTGTGCTTTGGATGGAGGCCTGCAGCAAGAGGGCGCTGCTCGCCAGCTTGCTGTTGGGCCTCATGGTGCGCGACTGCTTCACACGCGTCACTGTACTTGCGGATGGCCAGGAGGTCTTTGAGGAAATCCCTGCTGAGGACGCGGTCATCCCGAACTTGGCGGAGCGCAACCTGTACCTGCAGCTCGGCCGCGGTATGCCCCCGGAATGCAGTCTCGGCCCAGCGCTGCTGTGATGGCTGTGTTGGCCGCATACCCGGTCCTCCAAGCTTTGCCAACAGCCTCACCGAGCTATTCACCCGCAGAGTTGAGCAGGCGGTGGCTCTGGCTAGAGCCAGGGTCATCACCGGCTCACATGAGTACCAGCGCTGCTTTAGGTTGTCCGTGGATGGTAGGCCAGTCTGGACTGAGCGTCAGCGCAGCTGGGTGGCGCGAAGTGTGCAGGGGAAGGAGGTGACCTGGCTACAGGGTCAGGGTCAGGGTGATGGTGGGGTGGTGCCTACTCGCCCCATCCGGGATGAGGTGGCCAGGCAGCGGAGGTTGGTGGGGGTGGGTCAGGGGGTGGTGGTGGACAAAGCCTGGCGGGAGAGGGGGGTCAGCCGGGGCAAGCTGATGCGCCATGCAGTGGACATCAACAGGCAGCTGGAGGAAGCCCACGTCAGCTGGCAGGTGGACTGGGCAGACTGGCAGGTACTTGGGGGCAGCACAACTCCAGGCCCTACCGCCCCCCCTCCCCCTTTGCGCTCGCACCCGGCTGCAGCTGCAAGGCGCACCACATCAAGCTGAAACCAAGGCCGTCTATGGCTTGATGTGTACTGCTGGCATGCTGCCAGCGGACATCACCTCCTTGCAAAAGTTCAGGAATGGTGTGGCATGGTAGGTGGCATGGCAGGAATGGTGTGTACGCATGCGGCCTCCGTGCCTCTGCTATTCGTAAAATGCTGACAACGGATGTCGTCTCGCTGCCTCCTGACCGCGACAACCGGCTAGAACTGAGCTTCCGTAGGCTACTGCGCAGTGTGCAGCATGAGCTGCCTGCAGCGCTGGAAGCAGCGTCGTTAATCCCGCAATCAACAGACGCACCTCCGCACACGTCGACCCAACTGTTGAAAATGCAGCATGCAAGTCCCCGGCTGCATGCACAGACTTAAACCTGCCATCCCAGCGCGCCCGTGCCACCCCTGCATCACAGGCCATCAATACGCTCAGAGACCAGCTGTCTGACCTGAGCCACGGTGGCTCTAGCTTATCCAGGTGCGTGCTGCATCTCACCGCCGCGACTATGCAGGCGCACTGCCGCCAATGTTGGCTAAGCCGCGTGCACCTGCAGCGTAGGGCATAGTAAGCTGGCCCTGTACCGCCAGCAGGTGGACGCATTGGTCAGCCTCCTGCCCCCCATCAGCCTACCAGCCTACTGCCTCAAGCCGCAGCAGAGGGCCGCTGCTCCCACCCAGACACTGTAAGCGCTGTCATGCGGCATTATCACAAGCTGCTAACATTGCAACCACACGCAGCAACTCCACTATCCACTAGCAAGGCTTGCTTGATGGAAGGATATCATGTCTCATGGTGTCGCCCACTGCTAGCGACATGGGCCTTCCGGTATGACCACCATGCTGGACCTGACTGCCTGTGCCCTTTACACCTGGCAGGCGTATAGCAGCAGATGCCCTAGCCTCCCCCGCCTTGGCCCCTGACACAGTGGAGAAGGCAGTGGTGGGACTGGCGGCAGGCATCAGCAGCCAGGCAGCGGACAGGTGACTGCCCCTTGGTCCCTTGGCAACCCTGGGCAACAGGAGGGAGTGCAGCGGGCCAGAGCCCCAAGCACGACCCTTAGCCAGGGGGTTGGGGGCATAGGGGAGGTCAGGCAGGCCTGCATGCAGTCAGCACCAGTGCGGTGAAGGTAGAGATGGGAAGCTGGAGGGGAGGGTGAGGGAGCAGGAGGAGAAGGGGGTGCCAATGCTCCTGCTTGGTGTGGGACTGCTTGCATGAATCCTCAGGCTGCTTAGGCCACTTGGAGGGTATGGCACATACAGCATGGGGTGCTTCCTACCAAATCCTCTTTGCCTCCTAGGCTGTTTGTGATGTCTCATGGCCTCCCCGCCAGCCTGCACAGCCCCCTGCCCCCCTGGCCCCCTTGCTGACACCCCCACTGCGGCTTGCTGCCGGCTGGGGTGGGTCGTGCCGCAGGCTGGCTGAGCAGGAGCAGCTGCAGGACGGCCTCACGGATGAGCTGCTGGAGATGGCCGCCGCCATGAAGGCGCAGGCTCTACAGACCCAGGTGAGCAGCTGCTGCTGCCACTGTCACGGGGTTTGAGCAGCTGATGCAGCCTGGGCCACAAACCCCGGCCTTGGCATGAACCGTGGCATGCACCCCAGATACCCTGACCCTGACCCTGACCCTGACCCTGACCCTGACCCTGACCCTGACCCTGACCCTGAGCCTGCACACGGCTTGTAGGAGGCTGTGGCTGTCAGGGGCGGGCTGGTGGACACGGCTGAAGCCAAGCTCGTCACAAACGTGGCCAGTGCCCAAGCGGTGGCTGCAAAGGCCAAGCAGCAGTACGGAAGGTGGGCTGGATGTACAGGCGTCTTCTCATGCTGCACCCAGGGCTGTCATGTATGGTGTGCTACTGTGGGCGGGATGTGGGCTACGCCGTCACCAATACCGCACTCAACTGACCTGCAGCAGTATGGTTGCAGGCAACGCACAGCCCACATTTTGCCTGATGTTGCTCGTGAGGTGATGCTTAGGAGCATCACCACAAGACGCTCCTCCTGCTTACTGTAATGTGTACTGTGGCTGCATGCCCTTGGTGTTGTGCAGGGCGGGTAGCACGTTCTGCCTCACGTGTGGTGTGCTCCTGCTGGTAGGCGTGGTGTTGGCGCTTATGGCAGTGTACATCAAGTTCACCCGATGGGCTGGGTACCGAGCGCACTATCCGGGAATGCCGGCACGGTCCTACACTGGAGCGTTGTCCGCAATGATTCATGCTCTGCGCGATGCGGTGCAAAGCACTGTAAGCCGCGTCCTTACCCTGAAAGGTGGAGGCAACGGAGGCAGTCCCGTTGTACAGAGCAGTGCACCAGTCAATGACCCGGTATCGGGGTGGGCGCCGCCACTTGACCGCCATTTCGACGGCGAATTGTGAGGTTACGAGGGCGGTTACGAGGGTCATAAGTTGTGACATGTACGATCCCAGTGTAATTGAATGATTCTTCGTGGCAATACATCAGGCTCACGTTTAACGGTGTACAAAATGTACTACATCTTCTCAGCTTTACAATCACAGTAGCTCACACTACTCTTTGAACCCTACAACCCAACCACCTGACCAGGACACTAGAAAGTACATGGCACAGAACAACGGGCAACTCCTCCTCAACAATGAGCAACGTTTCGTTGATGCATTGTGCAAGCAAATGTGGTGTAGCATCAGTGGCCAACAACTGGCTGACAAGTACAATGATGGTGTGCCCCATGCAGTAGGATGGCAGCATGGCGTCCAGCACAGCGCATGGCTCACGACACGGCATGCATTGATGCATGGACTCCTTTAGGATGCTCCATTCGTCAGTGCAGGCTCACAATTGTCCATGGTCAGCACAACGCGGTACTTGGCCTTGCCACTGTGCATGCGCGCCAGCGCTTCGTTCACCTGCAGACAGCACATGCAGCCCAGCACACTGTAGCTTAAGCACACAGGGAGCACGACAGGTTGCCATGGGCAGGTCGCCACATGCGCAATTCCTTTACATGCCTGTTTACCCGTTTCAACCCCGGCCTAGCCACTGGCTTGGTGTCGCATGGTGGAGGCCATTACCAACTTGGTAGCTTTTTGTTGTGACAGTGCTAGGGTCCAGCCATGGGACTGCTGAGAAAAGTTTGATAGTCATCGGGACTGGACAGCATCGAGAAGACTGGACAGTGTGGGAGCTGCACTATGGGGATGATGTGGTGAAGTGGTGCTTCTCCTGCAGAAAGCTGCTTGGCACACCTTGTGCATGGGCATCAGCTCGATCATCGGCTTAATTCCTTTCGCGGCACTGAAGTCCAGCATCTCCTGCACCAGGCACATGCACTGCACAATAGGCACATGCATGAAATGGACATGGCGCAGGCATGGCAGCAACTGTCTATTTGTTTCACAGTGGATCGGGTCACAATAGAGCAGGGGTGACAACTTACATGCATGTCTGCACGCCCGCCAACAATGCTACCGGCCACTTTTTTCTGCCCAAACACCACGTCCTGCAGACAAGCAAAGCAACAAAGGAGCAGGGTCGGCAGTGATAGCACCAACCATGGGTTGAATCAGCAGCAGTGCTGGCATCTGCCCTATTGTGCCTCAAGCCAGCAAGCTATGCCAGTCAGCAGACACATGTCATGGGGGCCAGCTCTCAATTACCAACCCTGCATTGCACAATGCCTATATCACTGCTCAGGTACAGGAGTTCACACCCTCCTCACTCATCTAGTAATTTGTACTGTGTACTCGTAGCAGGAATGCTGGCCCTCCAGGGTTCGACAGTTGGTGATATCTGGTCTAAGGGGGCCCTTAACTGATGTCAGGGTAAACTACGGGGACCCTATACACTGTTCATACCCCAAGAATTTTTGCCGGCCTGCGGCCGGCTTGGAAGAGGCATGTTACCTTACAGCAGCTAACAAGGAGGCTTCAAAGGTGTCCTCATGCTCTCACTCATGCTCTTCTTGCGCGCGCTCTTCCCCCCATTGTGAGCCCCCATGACCCCATTGTGAGCCCCCATGAAGGTGCTGGCACCATCAGAGCAGAAAGCCACAAGCTTGCCAACATCTAGGCTGAGGGTGTCAATCACACGCAGTATGACAGCTGTGATGTGCTCAGATGTGGCCCCCACCACTTTGACAGCGCATAAGAAAGAGGTGTGGTAGATAAAGGACGATGGCTCCAGATAGCGCACGTAGAGGAGCAGGTGGTCCTCAGTTCCCACGTCCGTGCTGCTGTCAGCTAACAAGCTGAATAGGGGCTGGCTCGTACAGCTGCTAGCTGTTGAGTGAGGAGGGTTTGGCTAATAGAGTAAAGGGCGGCATTGAAGTAACGGGTGGCACTGAAGTCATGCGGCATAGCTGGTGCCCCACTATGAGTGGCAAACTGGAGGTGGGCTGCAAAGGACATGGCTGAGTGGCCCCACAACACCATGAAGAGGGCTGCCAACACCATGCGGCGGTAGGTGCCTTGGACCACTGTTGTTGTTGCAGCCTTCGCAGCTGCTTTGATGGAGCTGGCACCCCCCCCAGCACGCTGTGCCATGCCGATGGCTTCTGAATGGGCCTTGCTCTTGGCGTGTTGGGCCAGCTCCGCCTCACACGTCACAGCCCCACCACCACCACTCGCCTTTGCGAATAGAGATGAGTTGGGCTTGCGCTCCAAGCAAGTGGAGCAGTGGGCTTGGGGGGTGCCTCTCTCGTTGCATCCGCCACTGAACCTGCACCATGGGTACTTTGCTTGCAACTCCTTCTGCTTAGCCTCACGATTGCACTCTTGTGGCCTCTGCGGATGCTGGAAGGTGCTGGCTCTTGGTCAATGAGAATAGGATCGTCTGGGCTAAGGCTGGCCGCTGGCTGCGGGGTGGACGGAGCCGAAGAGGTTGGGCTGGAAGGGGAGGGGGCTGGGCTCCTGCCCTGCTGCTGCTACCGTGATGCTGCCCTGCTGCTGATGACGTTGCTGCCCTGCTGTAGCTGCACTGCTGCTGCTGCTGCTGCCGCTGCTGCATTGCTGTAGCTGCCCTGCCGTTGCTGCTGCTGCTGCTGCCCTGCCGCTTCTACCCTGCTGCTGCTGCTGCTGCTGCTGCTGCCGCTGCCCCTGATACCGCTGCCCTGTTGCTGCTGCCCTGCCGCTGTAGCTGCTGCCCTGCTGCTGCTCCCCTGATGCTGTGATGCCCTACTGCTGCTGTTGCCATGCTGCTGCTGCCATGCTGCAGCTGCCCTGCTGATGGTGCCCTGCCGACGGTGCAGCACTTTAGCCCTGATGCTGCCCTGCTGCTGCTGCCGCTGCCCTGCTGCTGCTCTGCTGCTGCTGCTGCTGCGCAGCCCTGCTGCTGCTGCGCAGCCCTGCTGCTGCTGCTACTGCCCTGCTCCTGCTGCTGCTGCCCTGCTGCTGTTGCCCTGCTGATGCAGCTGCTGCCCTGCTGCTGCTACCCTCCTGCTGCTGCAGCCATGCTGCTGCAGCTGCTGCCCTGCTGCTGCTCCACTGCCATTATGCTGCTGCCCTGCTGCTGCTACCGTGATGCTGGCCTGCTGCTGCTGACGTGCAGGACCTGCTGCAGCACTTATAAAGAATGCTAAATGGTAATTATCAGACATATTACACCCCAAACCAGTTTAATCCTCCCCGCATTGGGCGCATTGGGCTGACAAGGCCAGTTTCATCGGGAAAGGCGGGATTGCGGGCTGCGTGGTCTGCGCGGTTCAAGAAGTTCACATGAGTTAACATGTGAACGCGGAGATGTCAACGTCGAAGATGTCAACGATGCGATGGTACCCACCAAGCGCCATCTGAATTGTCATCTGTCGCTGGTCCGACGGAGTCTACCTTACTTTCTTGCCTGGCTCTCCCCTAACTATCTGATAACGCAGCCGTGAGTTAGGTTTGAGATATGTACGGGCGCAACTAAGAATAACAGGCGCCCGTAGATAGCCCGTGAACTCCCCCCCGTAACCCAAATTTTGAAAACCACGGGCCCCCGTACTGGGCCTTCGGCCCAGTTACGGGGGCCCTCGTCAAAATGGGTCAAAAGTACGGGCCCCGTACGGGGGGTCGAACCCTGTGGCCCTCCCCCACACCCGACCATCTGCACCTCTCACCTCTGACCCCTGGCCTTCACATCAACTGCACCTTCAGCCTTCACCGTGCCTTTGCCACTTGCCGACCACCTCCACAACCACTTCCATAACCACCTCCACAACCACAACTCTAACCACGTCTACAACCACCTTCACAATTACGGTTAGTATGGTTGGGAGGCCTGGCTGGTACCTCCAGGTCCTAGTCCCACCACCTATCTCCCCACACAGCCCTCCCCACACAGCCCTCCCAGCATCTCCCCACACAGCCCTCCCACTGACCTGCACGGACCTATCTCCCCACACAGCCCTCCCAGCATCTCCCCACACAGCCCTCCCACTGACCTGCACGGACCTATCTCCCCACACAGCCCTCCCAGCATCTCCCCACACAGCCCTCCCACTGACCTGCACGGACCTATCTCCCCACACAGCCCTCCCAGCATCTCCCCACACAGCCCTCCCACTGACCTGCACGGACCTATCTCCCCACACAGCCCTCCCAGCATCTCCCCACACAGCCCTCCCACTGACCTGCACGGACCTATCTCCCCACACAGCCCTCCCAGCATCTCCCCACACAGCCCTCCCACTGACCTGCACGGACCTATCTCCCCACACAGCCCTCCCAGCATCTCCCCACACAGCCCTCTCAGCATCTCCCCACACAGCATCTCCCCACACAGCCCTCCCACTGACCTGCAGGGGGAGGGTCATGGTGGCACCGCCAGGGATGCCAAGCTGCAGAGCAGGCAAGCCACACACCCATCCATGCCATCGCTCATTATGTGCTCAGCGCCTAACAACCTGACCGCAGCCCAACAACTGGCCCCAGGCTATTCTGTGCCCCTAGGCAGCCCTGCATGCCTTGGTTGGGAATGACTCGGCCAAGCTCACTGACCCCTGTTTAGACGTCCTCATGGCATATATAACTCAATGATTTGCCCTGTCACCTAACTCTACATCTTGCAACATGTTTTCTGCTGCTGAGGGTGCAGAGGTTGCTGCCCTGCTCACCTGCACCAGCGTGCCGTCATTGCGCAGCATGGACAGCAGCTTGCCAGTGTCCAAGTTAGCTGACACACTGCAAGCACCAGACAGCACCCAAACCGGCTGCTAGCTGCATACGCCGCCGCCACCCTTGCTTGGGACGGCCAGTAGCACAGGCAAAGGGCGCAAACGGCGGACAAGGTGATTAAGACACAAATGACCCCATGATCATAAGGGCGCAAGACAAGGCTATGCAGTTGAAGAGGCGGCTGCCATGGAAGGTGCAACATAGATGCAACTGTCCTTTCTAAGGATCAGGTGCTGGCTGAACTGAACAGTGTGAACAGTCAGTGGCAACACCACTGTAGGACTATACGACTGTAAGAGTTTATTCACGACACTTAGCATAGGATACATCATACATAAGACACTGCTATGATATGTAAGTGATGGTCACATGTCCAGCTAGCTCAGTTCCCTGCTCAACACTGGTACCAAGCTCCCGCCCTGCTGCTGCCCGGCTGATCAGCTCTGGGCGGAAGGGGAGGCAGTGAGGGTAGGGGGTGATGGCTCGGCAAGCGTATTGCAGCACCTGGCTGAGCGATGTTCGTCCCATTGAGCTGGGCAAGGGTCAGTGGCCATTCTTCTGCCTGGCGGCAGTGGCTGGCTAGTTGACATGGCAGCAGGCTGAGGTTCAGGGATGAAGGTGCAATCAGCCAGGTGAAGGGGGAGGCTCAGAGGCACGGCGCACCAGTTTAAGATGACATCAAAGGCCCCTGTGTGGCTGGCCAGATTCTCATCGTTCCAGTGCATGAACTCATCAGCACCCAAGGTCTTGGCCTCCTCCTTCTTGCTTAGGTCATTGTCAATGGCAGTGACCACTGAGCCCAGTGCGGCTGCGTACTGCACCGAGAAACAGGGGCAAAGGCAGGGGCAGGGGCAGTGGAAGGTTCAGGGGCGTGTCAGGGACAGCAGCACTGGCCATAAGGCAGGGCAGGTGCACGCACACATACTCCCACACCCCTCCATGACGACCCATCATGCAAGCATGCCAGGTCCCTCACTTTTGTTCTCACTCCTTCATATGTTTTCACATATGATGCTCTGGGCCGACAGCCCAAGGGCCCTCACAGTTGAAGTGTGCGCTGCTGCGACGAGACAGGGTGGAGACAGGCCTTACCTGAACCCCCAGGTGGCCCAGCCCGCCCACCCCCAGGATGGCCACCTTCATGGCGGGCCGCGTGATGTAGCGCTTCAGCGGGGCGTACACTGCCGGCATGCAGGCAGCGAGGTAGCGGTGAGAGTCGCGTAGGGGCAGCTGATGCTCCTATGAGCCCCTGAGCCCTATAGGCCCTGAGGCTGTATCTGCTCTTTGGCTGCCCCTGTCACCCCGCATAGAGACACACAAGTCCATGAAGGCTTGGACAGTTAATGGACAGCGCTTAAACTCGGCAGCGAGGGTGTGATGGCTAGGGAGGCCAGGCTGGGCATCAGGGTCTGGGTGGGAGGTTGAGAGGGTCAGGGTCTTTGGCCACCCCTTAAGGCAGCGCTAGTGCATGCGCCTTGGAGACTAAGTTGTGACTGGTTGTCTTGCGAGGTGACACACAGCGGTCTGCTAGGTATCCAGTCCGCTAGGTATGCTTGATTGGCAAGGCCAGGGAGGAGGAGGTTAGGCGGTGAGGTGTGTTAGGTCTATGGTGTCCCCTGAATTATGACTTGGTGCCTTGCGGGCGTGGTGAGCAGCTGCCCCGTACCACAAGCCTCCAGCCGGGCTGTCACAGGGTGCAGTATCAGGGCAGGCAGGTGTGGCTGGGCCTTGCTGGAGCCAGCTGCCTCTGGCTCCTCTCTCAGCCTGACCCACCCGTAACTCCGGCACACAGCAAGGGGGCGGCGTGCTCACTGGCCAGCTCGTCAGGCAGGGTGTAGGAGAAGTCAGCAGGCGCACGCAGCACTGACTGGAAGCCGCCGTTGTTGCCGTTCACAATCAAGCCTGATGGGCGCAAACACACACCAGCCTGGGCATCACTGGCAGTGAGGTGTACACCCAGGCAGCATCCCTTCATCAACGCAGCAAACGCGTGTGGTCTTACTCCTACCTCTTCTGGCAGATAGTGAGTAGTGCATGACCTAGCGGCAGCAGGAGCCTATATGTCTTATGCCCTCCTGCAACACCACCCCACCAACCCTGTGCCCTGCTGATCCTGTGCGCTGCTAGTCTTGTGCCCTGCTGATCTTCTGCGCTGCTGATCCTTGCAGAGTCCAGGTGCTGTGCCCCTTGCCTGTGTAGCCCTGGGCGCACAGGTTCTCCTGCCCCTTGATGCAGGCCCCACAGCGCCTGCAGCTGCAGCGAATCCACCCCACACCAACCCTCTGGCCGACCTCCAGGCCCGACACCTGGCAGTGGCAACACCAGGCAGGGGTGTTGGCAAGGCGTTGACCCAGCGACCAGACGGGTAACAACAAGGCCTGCCGGGCAACTGGCCAGTAGAGCTGCTGTTGCAGGTTTTGAGGGTTGCCGGGGAAGCAGCAGCAAGGCTAGGCAGCACAGCAGGTAGGCAGGCAGGGTGTGTGGAGCCCAGAGTGCTTGCTGGCAGTCTTGGTTATGCTAGGAGTGCTTGATGACTTTGGCTGCAGGCGCTGAGCGGGAGGGCCAGTGGTGGTAGTGGTGGCAGCTGGAGGACTGATGCAGGCAGAGACAGCATCAGTAGCAGCCACAGAGGTGCAACAGTCCACATCGGTGGTGGGTGCATCAGCTGGCCTCCCTGGAGCTCTGCACACCTGAGCGCCTTGGCCTTGGCTGGAGCTACAGAGCAGGCTACACCAGTGGCGTTATGGCCAGCTTGAATATGTTTAGGACAGACAGTAAGGATTCAAATGGTGTGTTCCATGTGGTTTGTTTACACCCAACAGCTCCCAGAACCCAATTCAACACCACCGCAACCACCATAACCACCACCACCGCACCTGGGCGCCCTTGGCAGTGACAATGCCCACCACCTCATGACCTGTTGCAAGGCAGCCCAGCCGGCCAGGCACCACAGCAGGGTGATAACTTGGCAATGGGACGGACTCAGCGCTGGCATTACACGCAACAGCAGCAGCAAATGTTATCAGCTGGGGGATGGTCAGGTGTGAAGGGGCTCTCACGAGAATGAAGAACCTACGACCCCTGTGCCACATAGCCCTGTCCTTGTAACCCTTCAATCTAGTGACCCATGTGCGTGTACAAAATTTGATGCATGAATGACCCTATATCCTCTGCAGCCACTCTTTTCGCACCCTCACAGTTGCCATCATCACTGCTTCATGCTTGTCTGCTTGTCATTAACTTACACACACACAAACTTGATGCTTGTGCTGCAACCCCTTCCATCCAAACCCAATCAAAGTAGAACAGCTTGATGCTGGCCACCTTCGGCTGCCTGACAGCTCACCTATCCTGTGCTTCTGTTAGGAGTCTAGATTTCTCGTCCCAGGATCTAGGATTGAGCAGGTGTGAAGTGCATGTCAAAGCGCGTCTGCCCTATCCTAGGACGCACCTGCAAAGAATGGGAACTTGGACAAACCCCAGTCATCGTCTCTCATGTGTAGGTCGCTGTGGCACACACCATTGTGAGTCACCTGCAGCAGCAGCAAACTCACTGCTCATTAAATGCACCACACTTGCAACAGCTGGATTGTGCAACCATGCGCCTTGCACTGGGCACACTAACTTGCACCCAGAAATGCCTCAGCCTGACGGATTACAAATATTAGCTCATCCCCTACTATGTTGCAGGAAAACACGGCGCGATGTGCAAATTGAGACCGCTCGCCACATAGCGAAGAGTTTCGCTGACATCTCTGGTTAGAACCGGATACTTTCGATACAACTTCCGACACTAGCGGTGCGTGCCTGAATATCTATCTCGGTGGGAGGCAGCTCCGCGGGCAGCTCCATGGTGTGCAACTGCAACGGCGCTTTCGCCTCGAGGCATGCGAAGCCCGTCGATTTAGTCGCAGGCTTTCCCAACAGAGACTTGACGTCCTCCATTGTTGCCGCGCATCTGATGGTGGGCTGCTGCGTGAAGCGACCAGGTCCGACATGAAGCCCCAGTTTCCCAGGGCTTGCAAGTAGGCTGCCCGCGACAGGCACGCGTCGGCCGACAACAGACTGCATCGCGCTCGCTATCAATTGAAAATGTGGTTTCCGTGCCATTCCGCGCGGTATAATTGTACCGGTCTGTCAAAGCCGGCGCTGATGTCAGAAGCGTTTTCGCTGTTTCAATCCTGATTGGGCTATGGGCAGGTGCCGCGGCAGCAACAGCTCCGACACCTTTCCGACACCATGCATTGCTCTGTCTTACACAGGTTTCGAGAATACCCCCCTAGTCATCAAGCTTCGGCTCAGAATTAGCTACAAAACTCTTCGGTTTGGTTTCGGGAATTCCCCCTTGTCATCTCGTGTGGGTTTGACTCAGACTTGGCCACAAAATCTTTCCGAGTTTGATGTGCCTGCAGGGTATGGAACGCAAAACTTATCGAGGCGTCGCAGTTAGGTTATGCCCGCTAATATTGGCTCCGAGCCAAAACTGCCGTGATAGCTAATGGACCTTTTTCTGAAAACAGGCCAAATTCAAAGATTATTTGAACCTTCTTATGAAATTTGCCTGGCTTGGGCAGCAGCTCAGCGACCGCCAACCGCACTACGTGCCTCGTCGAAGCCAACCTACCGCGCCTCAACGCCTCCTTGGGGGACCCGAACCTGAAGCGCACTACGACGTAGCACGTAGTGCGGTTGGCGGTCGCTAAGCTGCTGCCCAACCCCGGCAAATTTCATAAGAAGTTTCAAACTATCTTTGAATTTAACGTGTTTTCAGAAAAAGGTCCAATATCAGCGCTAACGAGTAGGGAGCGCAATCTAGCCTAGATCTAGCCTAGATCTAGGCTAGTCAAATCTAGGCTAGATCTAGGCTAGATTGACTAGCCTAGACGGGTTTTTTCAAATGGAATGATTTTCACTCCGCCCGCAGGTAGGCTAGAGACGTCTATCTGCCCGCCTGCAAGGCACTATGTAACTATGTGTTGCGAGGTCAGAATGCGAGGACCTTCGCCAAAACTCAGTTACGATGTTAGCAGGCATGCGCTGGTCTGGGTTCCAGCACGCAGTTATGCGCTCGAAGAGCATGTCACTGGACGTGCCACCAGCTATAGCGTGCTGGTCAGAGCGGGGCAGCTTGTTGCACTGGTGCTTCCTTGAGTCACTCAAGCTGCCACAAGAGAGGACCATTTTGCAGTCATTACAGACCGCCTTGATTTTGCCCCCAACAACCTCGATGCTGTATTTCTGCGCATACACGCTGCTGGCGTGCGCCTGGCTGATTTCCTCCAACGTCAGAAGTTTCTTGTTGTATCGCGCGGTGAGCTCGGGAGGCTGAGGCGGGAGAGGGCCCCCAGGCTCCATTCAGGCGCTGCTGGGCATGTCCGGGCATGTCCGGGAAACCAACTTTAACCGCCAACCCAGCAAGGCCAGCAAATCGATCTGAGCTGCGCCATAACGTCCATACAGGTGCCTGAAGCAGGTGCGCTAGTCAAATGCACATTTCATGCCCATCTAGACTGACTAGTCTAGTCGAGTCGAGACGTCATCTCGACGAGTCGAGACGAGATGACTAGGCTAGACGAGTTGCGCTCCTTACTAACGAGCTAATGGTCACCCCTTCCATTGAATCTCCACGTAAGGGACATTTGACTTTGCGGCGTGCCTGGTGAGAGTTGAGTTGTCATTTTGACGCGGAACGCCTTTTTCTGCGTCGCGCTTGCACCTGCGCGCCCGAGCTGCTGGCACCCACGGTGACCGGCAGTCTGCCAGGCACGCGAACAATTCTGCGCGATGGGCCTTTCAAGTGCTGCGTTACAATACCCACAACGTAGGATGCACAGTTCTCCGCTGCGGTACACTTTACGCATGGAGCCCAGTTTTCTCAACATCATCTTACACAGCCTCCCCCTCCACATGAATCTCCATCCAGCCAGTGCTGCCAGCTGGCGATGACCTCACACAGCACGCACAGCGGGCAGCCTGGCCCCCCCTGCCGTTTGTAGGGGTGTTACTTGGATGTCGGCATGCTACAGGCATGTGCACACGCCAGCTTCTAAAACCCCTCTTGGGGAATCTTGGGAAGAATTGAGACTTTGGCAGGGGGTCCATAGTGAGCTCCCTAGCCAGTGACGCAGGGCTGGAGAGTTGCATTGAGTTGCATGGTTGTCAGCCGGGCATCAGCAGAGTGAGCAGCATGGAGGAGGGTTAGCCCACCTCTTGGAGCTTAATCAACAAGGGTTTGATGCAGTTGCCACTGCTGTGCTCCTACTGCAAGAGCCTATTTCCCTCACCCCAGAGCCAGCGCATGTTGGTTTTCATGTTGGACATGAGGTCGGGCTCCTCGCACATCGCGCACTATCCATCGCGTTAAACAGGAACTCACTGGTACTGGGTCCTCCCAGTTTTAGAGCGCCAGAGCCTAGTTCCAGAGCCATGAGGGGTCCCGACCCAACCAAGGGAATCTTGCGCGCCGACCTGCGACCCACGAACCGGCCAGCGGGGCGGGGCGGGGCGGGGCGGGGCGGGGCGGGGCGGGGCGGGGCGGGGCGGGGCGGGGCGGGGCGGGGCGGGGCGGGGCGGGGCGGGGCGGGGCGGGGCGGGGCGGGGCGGGGCGGGGCGGGGCGGGGCGGGGCGGGGCGGGGCGGGGCGGGGCGGGGCGGGGCGGGGCGGGGCGGGGCGGGGCGGGGCGGGGCGGGGCGGGGCGGGGCGGGGCGGGGCGGGGCGGGGCGGGGCGGGGCGGGGCGGGGCGGGGCGGGGCGGGGCGGGGCGGGGCGGGGCGGGGCGGGGCGGGGCGGGGCGGGGCGGGGCGGGGCGGGGCGGGGCGGGGCGGGGCGGGGCGGGGCGGGGCGGGGCGGGGCGGGGCGGGGCGGGGCGGGGCGGGGCGGGGCGGGGCGGGGCGGGGCGGGGCGGGGCGGGGCGGGGCGGGGCGGGGCGGGGCGGGGCGGGGCGGGGCGGGGCGGGGCGGGGCGGGGCGGGGCGGGGCGGGGCGGGGCGGGGCGGGGCGGGGCGGGGCGGGGCGGGGCGGGGCGGGGCGGGGCGGGGCGGGGCGGGGCGGGGCGGGGCGGGGCGGGGCGGGGCGGGGCGGGGCGGGGCGGGGCGGGGCGGGGCGGGGCGGGGCGGGGCGGGGCGGGGCGGGGCGGGGCGGGGCGGGGCGGGGCGGGGCGGGGCGGGGCGGGGCGGGGCGGGGCGGGGCGGGGCGGGGCGGGGCGGGGCGGGGCGGGGCGGGGCGGGGCGGGGCGGGGCGGGGCGGGGCGGGGCGGGGCGGGGCGGGGCGGGGCGGGGCGGGGCGGGGCGGGGCGGGGCGGGGCGGGGCGGGGCGGGGCGGGGCGGGGCGGGGCGGGGCGGGGCGGGGCGGGGCGGGGCGGGGCGGGGCGGGGCGGGGCGGGGCGGGGCGGGGCGGGGCGGGGCGGGGCGGGGCGGGGCGGGGCGGGGCGGGGCGGGGCGGGGCGGGGCGGGGCGGGGCGGGGCGGGGCGGGGCGGGGCGGGGCGGGGCGGGGCGGGGCGGGGCGGGGCGGGGCGGGGCGGGGCGGGGCGGGGCGGGGCGGGGCGGGGCGGGGCGGGGCGGGGCGGGGCGGGGCGGGGCGGGGCGGGGCGGGGCGGGGCGGGGCGGGGCGGGGCGGGGCGGGGCGGGGCGGGGCGGGGCGGGGCGGGGCGGGGCGGGGCGGGGCGGGGCGGGGCGGGGCGGGGCGGGGCGGGGCGGGGCGGGGCGGGGCGGGGCGGGGCGGGGCGGGGCGGGGCGGGGCGGGGCGGGGCGGGGCGGGGCGGGGCGGGGCGGGGCGGGGCGGGGCGGGGCGGGGCGGGGCGGGGCGGGGCGGGGCGGGGCGGGGCGGGGCGGGGCGGGGCGGGGCGGGGCGGGGCGGGGCGGGGCGGGGCGGGGCGGGGCGGGGCGGGGCGGGGCGGGGCGGGGCGGGGCGGGGCGGGGCGGGGCGGGGCGGGGCGGGGCGGGGCGGGGCGGGGCGGGGCGGGGCGGGGCGGGGCGGGGCGGGGCGGGGCGGGGCGGGGCGGGGCGGGGCGGGGCGGGGCGGGGCGGGGCGGGGCGGGGCGGGGCGGGGCGGGGCGGGGCGGGGCGGGGCGGGGCGGGGCGGGGCGGGGCGGGGCGGGGCGGGGCGGGGCGGGGCGGGGCGGGGCGGGGCGGGGGGGGCACGCTATGCAGCCATTCAGGCACCTTGCTGGCCAGCAGTGCAAATCCATGGTCACCCAGGTGGCTGCGCAACTGCTGCAGCAGGGCCAGGCGGGTGCCACCATCACTGACACCACCACACGTCCCTGTAAAGTCTGCAGTCGTAGCAGCAGCAGCAGCAGCAGCAGCAGCAGATGGGGGTAGTAGGTTGGGGGTGGCAGTGCTGGCAGCGCCAAGCTGAGCCTGGGCTGCAGTCGTCCCCGCACTGCACTATGCTGCCTCCCTTTCTATGCCACCCGAGCCTTGGGTTCGCCTGCCCCTTGGTGGGCTTGCCCTTTTGCTCTATCCAGCTATCACCCCGGTGGGGCTGAGCAACATATCGCATATGGCATATCGCACAGCCATGTCCACCACCTCCTCCTGCTGGCAGCCCACGCGGACATAGGGCATATCGCGCAGCCATGTCCACCACCTCCTCCTGCTCACATCGTCTTTCAATCATCCAACACTTATCTTCACCTCCATCTCCACCTCCATTTTCACCTCCACCTCCTTCTTCACCTACACTTGCCTCTTCACCTACTCCCCACCCCCCATCGCCACATACACCCCCATCTCCATCTCCACCCATACCCTCATCCTCGACCGGGACCCCTCGTTGGTCACCCTACCTCCTCCAGCCCCTCCTTCAAACTCAGCCTTTGACCCTCCTGCCTCCCTTAGCATGTGTCGCAGTGTTTACCTCTTCTCGATGAGCTCTTTTTCCTTTGGTCCTCGTGTTCTCTTCTCCTAGTTTGTTTCCCTCTTTTGCTTTACGTTCAGTGCAACTCTTCGGCTTTCTACCTTTGGAGGTTGGCTACCCATCCAAGCCCTGCCTCTTCAGTGTAACAACTGCTACTAACAACAACTCTGGAACCAGGTTGACCGGCGCAATACAGGGTGGGGCAGGGCAGGGACAAGTATGGCAGGGCAGGTGTGGCTGCAGTGCACCTGGCACCTGGACCAGCAGCAGCAGCATGAAAGCAGCTAGAGGTGGGAAGGAAGAGCTTTGAGTGTGGGAGGACGTAGAGGAGGGCCAGGCATAGCAGCAAGGGCTGGGGGGGGGGCTCCACGTGAGCTGTGCGGCAAGGCAGGTGTGCCTCCCTCAGCCTAGCCAGGATGCGTTGAAGCACCAGGTCAGCTGTCTGGGGGTCGCTGCAGCGTGCCAGCTGTGCCTGCAACTGCACAGTTGCTGAGACATCTACAACAATCGGTTCCATTGTCCTGGCCCCATGACTCCATTGTCCATCGTATTTCATGTGGAAAATGCATTGCGGAAGTTCCCTGTCCGTGTGCCGTGCTGAGCGTCAGGGATCTCTAGAGTGGCGAGGCACGATGGCACATCGTGACGATCTTGCAAGATCTTACAGCAGTCTCTCACATCTCAAGTATCAGGAAATGCCCAGGGCTGCATGAACAACACAATCCTGACATTCACTGCGACTGAGCTCCTGGAGCGGGCAATCTTGCTGGCAGCGGAGCATGTGTTGCATAGCTGAAGCAATGGCCCGATTCGCACTCGCAAGTTTTGTATTTTGAATTATTCGCGGCAAACCGACGCACTTTTTCCTGTTCCGAGCCACTGGCTGCGTAGCTGTTCGTTGTGACCCAGCACGATCAGACCCCTCATTCACAGCAGTCAGAGGAGCTGCTCAGCAGCCCAAAAGGAGACAGCGAGGGGCGGTCGGTTTCGTCGGTTCGTGCACTTTAACGACAGTACCCGCCCGTCACGCTTCATCATTATAGCCTCCTTTTCGCCGCAGATAGATCACACCGTTGAATTTCTCCGCGGGGTTGAGAAATTGCTACCGTGTGGGAGGGAGAAATTGCCCCGACCCCTTCCTGAGGCGTTCTGCCGCACCCACTTCGTCGGCTTAGTGTGGAATGTGCGGCATCCGCACCAATGCGCCTCAATAGAGCAGATGGCAAACGTGTGACCGCTCACTGCGTTGAACCCCGCGTTGGAAATCGCCATCTGTGGGCCGTCTACACAGGATGACAGAGCTAAACATGACCATCATTGCTCGCTGTTGAGACCCAAAAGGTTACCGCGTTGACACTGCAGATCAACAAGTATATAAGCAAGGCTAGGTCGTCGATACGCAACACGATTAAGGAGTTTTCTCAGAAGTTTCGCCGATTGAATTGCGTGTGGTATAGCGCCTCCCCAGGGTACCGCAGCTGTGACCACTAGCTTGTTTGGTCCGGACATTGACAAAGGAGCAGCCATGCATCCTACTTTCGTGAACGACCTGGGTCTGCTTTTCACCACCATCACCAGCGAGTCTCCTGAAGGCTGGAAAGCTGTCACCAACGCACTACAAGGCCTTCGGCAAGTCCTTGACAAGCTGAAGTTGGCTAATCTCCAGCCCAAGGTAGGAGTGTCAGATTGCTCGTCATACAGCTTCTTGGCATGTGGAACTTATTAGAGGTCGTGATAGAGTTTGCCATTCACATGTTGATACTTGATCAAAAGCAGGAGATAGATCTCAGCTCTGGCACGGTCAAACGAGCACCACCAAGGCTAAAGAGGAAGTGTCTCCCTGGTAATAACAATCAAAAGCATGCCAGCTGCACATGCTACTGCTACATACTGCTGATTCTCATGATCTCATGCTTCTACGCACACAGGTGGTGACGAAGATTGTGATGATGTAAACAGTCTTGACAATGATGTGGAGGCAGAACAGCATGCACAGCAACAGGTGCACCCCCCACCTCTGCTGCCCTCACTTGAGCAGGGACAGCAGCAGCAACAGGTGCACCCCCCCCTCCTGTTGCTGTCACCTGGGCAAGGACCGCAGCAGCAGCAGGTGCAGCCCCCCCCTTTGCTGCCCTCACCTGGGCAGGGACAGCAGCAGCAACAGGTGCACCCCCCCCTCCTGCTGCTGTCACCTGGGCAAGGACAGCAGCAGCAGCAGGTGCAGCCCCCCCCTTTGCTGCCCTCACCTGGGCAGGGACAGCAGCAGCAACAAGTGCACCCCCCCCTCCTGCTGCTGTCACCTGGGCAAGGACCGCAGCAGCAACAGGTGCAGACCCCCCTTTGCTGCCCTCACCTGGGCAGGGACAGCAGCAGCAACAGGTGCACCCCCCCCTCCTGCTACTGTCACCTGGGCAAGGACAGCAGCAGCAGCAGGTGCAGCCCCCCCCCTTTGCTGCCCTCACCTCATCGACAGCGGCAGTGGCGGCAACAGTGGCATCAGTTGCGTTGCCCCTCCCTGCCTTGCCTTGCCCCACCCCATCCCAGCCCTGCCCCACCCCACCCCAGCCTTGCGTTGCCCCTCCCTGCCCTGCCCAGCCCTGCCCTGCCCTGCCTGTAGGTGTGCTGCAGTGGATGAGCAGCAGCAGGCTGCAGTGCATGAGCAGCAGCAGCAGGTTGTAGTGCATGAGCAGTACATGGACAACAGCAGCAGGCTGTAGGTGTGTGGCAGTGCAGTCTTGAGTTGCAATCAGCAGCAACTTTGAGCCCATCTAAGAAGAATGTTGCATGGTACAAAAGCTTTCAAAAGGCTGTCCTGAGGTTCCGTTCAGTTCCATGCCACACAACGTGATTTGTAAGCTGTGAATGGTCAAAATGTAATGAAGAAAACGGTGGTGGTCAGGTCCTCTTCTCAAATGATACCTACGCCCCTTGTTTGGACAACACCACCACGCGGTGATGCGATAAGGCCGCAAACGTGGTAGCCACCTGCTACACACACCCTTTGCATGTATGATAGGTGGCTTACACCGCTTAAGCCGTCAGCCGTTAGGCTGCTTGGCCGCCCTCCCCCTCTAGGGGTTCGGGACTTTCTGTAACGCTCTTCAAAGCAAGGTGCACAAACACAGGTGCACATGGGCTCAACATGAAGTCATGCAAGTTCTCACGTGTATGCATCACGGTCATGCTTAGCTAGTGCAGGCCTGGCAGTGATCCACACCCAATGTGTCACAGCTAACTGGACCACGGATGGTACCTATAGTGGAGGCTCACCAGATCCAGCCTAATGCTAGGGTGTGGTGCGCCACATGCCCCTTGTATGGACAACACCACCACGTGGTGATGCGCTGATGCTGCAAACGTGGTAGCCACCTGCTACATACCCCCTTTGCATGTATGCATCACGGCCATGCCTAGCAAGTGCAGGCCTGACAGTAATCCAGCCACATGCTAGGGTGTGGTGCGTGTTATGCCCCTTGTATGGTCAACAACACACAGCTAGGTCCTGGAGACGCATTCATAACAATGTAGTGTGTGCATGTGGTCGGTGCATGTGGTCGGTGCATGTAGTGTGTGCATGTGGTCGGTGCAGGCTGTAGGTGTGTGGCAGTGCAGGCTGCAGGTGTGCTGCAGTGCGTGACCAGCAGCAGCAGGTGGCAGTGCATGTACTGCAGTGGATAAGCAGTAGCAGCAGGCTGTCATGCATGAACCTTGTATCAGCAGCATGGCTGTCCTGAGCTTCCGTTCAGTTTCATGCGGGATTGTAAGCAGTGAATGATCAAGATGTAATGATGAAGACAGTGGTGGTCATCAGCAGTAAATTGCGAACGAATGATGCTTACGCCCCTTGTATGGACAACACCACCACGCGGTGATGCGCTAATGCTGCAAACGTGGTAGCCACCTGCTACATACCCCCTTAACATGTAAGCATCACGGTCATGCTTAGCAAGTGCAGGACTGGCAGTGATCCAGCCACACAGCTAGTTCCTGGAGACGCATCCATGGTGCATGTGGTCAATGCATGAGGGCGACACTAGGGGTATCAGGCTTGCAGCTGCAAACCATGCTATCACTTGCGTCTCGTGAGTAGTGCACTACATTAAGGCTTGGTAAGGCACGTTTTGCTAGCAAGGGCAAGAACACGAGAACGGTGCGAAGATGGGTTATCCGTACAAGCGGGCCATCCATGCGCTAACCGGTTGTCAGCTTTACACAAAACATCCTACCCTCCCACTATTACATTAGAAGACTAGGTATCATTGAGACTTCAAGGCTTTGTGTCATACGCTTGCATCAACATGATGTTGCATACTCAACATGATCTTACAGGAGCCAAAGTTATGATGCATGGCAGGGACATGACACACATCACCCCAATCCTTTTCAATGTCAATCACTAAGCCAAGCAGCCCAATGTCTCGTCATCATCTGTGGGTGCTACTGTCCACACAGCAAGGAAGTCAAGAAGCCCAAGACATACATAGCGCAATTGTTTTCACTTGTCCCACAGCGGAAGGAAGAAGGAAGGGGCCAAGGGGCAGGAGGCCAGTAGGGCTGAGCCGGGGCAGCCCGGGCGGAGGCTGTGTTGTGGCGGGTAAGGGGGAAATGGGAAAAAGGGGGGGGGGAGGTGCCCATCAGACCTGCAACCAAGGGGCATGCACATGAGGGAGGAGATTAGGCTGGGTATTGGGTGTCAGCCACTTGCCGGCAGGCGGTTAGCTAGAAAGGGACGAATGAGAAGGGGCAGGGAGAAGAGGGAGAAGAGGGCTACTGCTAGCGCCGGCTCCAGGCTGCCCGCTGGGGTGGGGGAAAGTAGACGGGTTGCGGAGGTGGTGGTGGTACAGCAGAGGGAAGGAGCAAGAAGCCAAGGGGCAGGAGGCCAGCTGGGCTGAGCTGGGTGTCAGCCACTTGCCGGCAGGCGGTCAGCCAGGGCAGGCAGGAGAGGAAGAAGAGGAATGAGATTGGGCAGGGAGAAGAGGGGCTAGAGAGGGCTTCCTCCTGGCTGCTGGGTAGGGTAGGGAGAGGACCACGATGTCCGGGGGGAGGTGAGGGGGAGTGGGGAAGTGGGGGCGTAGGAGACTTGGAGGTGTTGGTGATGGGACAGGGTAGGGTTAGGGGGAAGGGTCCGAAGGGGTCGCTATGTGACTGTTACACCTGCAGCAAGCAAGGGGCATGCTTGTGATCAACAAAACAAGGACATGCATGACTAGAAGTGGGCAGGCTGACCAAACACCCCGACAACGCCTGGCTGCCGCTCCTGACTATGCTGTGCTGTGCTGGGAATGCTGGAATGCATTGGCATAGACACACAGATAGGCACACATGATGGGACACACAGATAGGAACACGCAGGCACAAGCACAGGCTAGCACGAGACATGTGTACCTGGACATTTCTAAAAGATTGCTGACATTGCTGACTTGTATCAACACTTCTGTTGCTGCTGCCGCCACTGCCACCGCTGCTGCCGCTGTTGCCGCCACTGCCGCTGTCGATGCCTGTTGATGTCGTTGTCGCCTCTGCCACTGTTGCTGCCTGTCCTGGTTGCCTACCTCTGGTATGCTGTCCGCTTGCCCCTGTCCCACACTACCTGCCTAGCCATTCTGTGCTTGCCATCGTTGTTACAAAGGCCTACTCCTGTTGTGCTGCCTCCGCTGCTGCCACCATTGCTGCTGCTGCTAGCACCGCCTCCCCCACTGCTGCCGCCATCACATCATGCGCCTTGGGCGGGCATCTGCACAAGCACCAGTAGGCACAAGCATGGACATATCCTTCCCTGTCAATACGCAAAGCATGCCCTTCTCTGATGGTCTATCCCTGCTGCGTTTGCCACTGCAGCCCTGAGTGTATACTGTTGTCCTGCCTGGCTGCTGCTGCTGCCCCTCCACCACCTGCCTACCCAAGCTGCATGCAACCCGCATACCCATGATGTGCCTGCGCCTGTCCCTGCTGCGTACTCCTGCAATGCTGTCTGCCTACCCCTGCTGCACCTGCCCCGGCTGCGCATCATACCTGCCCCTGCCCCTTGTGGCCCATGCTCCTGCTGTGATGCCAACATGCCCTTGCCCCTTGTAAGGCAATGTCTGCTCACGGGCAGTACGCTTCTGTGTGGCCATACCTGTGGAGGAGCACCACAACCATCACGATGCCACACATAGGAGTGAAGCAATGCAACGCATAGCTGTGCATTGAGCACTTGAGCAGGTGATGTGCAACAACAACAGCAAGCAATAGCATGTGCGGGTATAACAGCAACTGGGGGCACAACGCAGCTCATACCTGGGTTGAAGCGACCGTGTCTTACTGCGCGAGCTGCGTTGGCCGCTGTGACCGCAGTCCATCCTCAACATCCGCAGCAGCTGCTACAGACGTAGCGTTGGCCCAGCAGCTGCTTTGCCCACTGCGCCTGCTGCGCCTTGCCTGGTGCTGATGCTGCTGGTGCTGAGGCTCCTGGAGAGGATGTGGGCATGCTTTACCCTGCTGCGCAGCCGTCTTGTCCGCAGAGCAGTAGCGGAAGGTGCAGGCGTGCGTGCAGAGGTGGTGCCGATGAGCGAGTGGGCTGCGGTTGGACGGTTGGAAGGTCCCCCTGTGGGGGGGAGCAGCCGCAGATAGCTCAGCGAGGGGCTCAGCGAAGGGCTCACAAGCTTACCAAGTTCAACGCGGGGTTCAACGCAGTGAGCGGTCACACCTTTGCCATCTGCCCGTTTGAGGCGCATTGGTGCGGATGCCGCACATCCCACACTAAGCCGACGAAGTGGGTGCGGCAGAACGCCTGAGGAAGGGGTCGGGGCAATTTCTCTCTCCCACACGGTAGCAATTTCTCAACCCCGCGGAGAAATTCAACGGTGTGATCTATCTGCGGCGAAAAGGAGGCTAGAATGATGAAGCGTGACGGGCGGGTACTGTCGTTAAAGTGCACGAACCGACGAAACCGACCGCCCCTCGCTGTCTCCTTTTGGGCTGCTGAGCAGCTCATCTGACTGCTGTGAATGAGGGGTCTGATCGTGCTGGGTCACAACGAACAGCTACGCAGCCAGTGGCTCGGAACAGGAAAAAGTGCGTCGGTTTGCCGCGAATAATTCAAAATACAAAACTTGCGAGTGCGAATCGGGCCATTGCTTCAGCTATGCAACACATGCTCCGCTGCCAGCAAGATTGCCCGCTCCAGGAGCTCAGTCGCAGTGAATGTCAGGATTGTGTTGTTCATGCAGCCCTGGGCATTTCCTGATACTTGAGATGTGAGAGACTGCTGTAAGATCTTGCAAGATCGTCACGATGTGCCATCGTGCCTCGCCACTCTAGAGATCCCTGACGCTCAGCACGGCACACGGACAGGGAACTTCCGCAATGGTCACCCCCGCCATTGGCTGTACCCCTGATAACTGGGCAATAAACCGGATGTTTTGCACGGGGTGTGACCCCCCACCGAGATGGTTTGCACGGACTTTTTGCACGGCCGCGGTGCAAAACATCTTTTAACCAAAAGCCGGGGGGGTTATTTTCTGGGTTCTCCGATGGGCGGGCCAGGCAGTGGTGGTCAGTGCAAAGACAAGAGGCCCGCTGGCTCTACTAGCAAGAAAGCGTTCTGTCACGACCCAACCTGATAGCGATGTCGACGACGATCATTTGAGGTATCATTTGAGAAGAGGACCTGACCACCACCGTTTTCTTCATTACATTTTGACCATTCACAGCTTACAAATCACGTTGTGTGGCATGGAACTGAACGGAACCTCAGGACAGCCTTTTGAAAGCTTTTGTACCATGCAACATTCTTCTTAGATGGGCTCAAAGTTGCTGCTGATTGCAACTCAAGACTGCACTGCCACACACCTACAGCCTGCTGCTGTTGTCCATGTACTGCTCATGCACTACAACCTGCTGCTGCTGCTCATGCACTGCAGCCTGCTGCTGCTCATCCACTGCAGCACACCTACAGGCAGGGCAGGGCAGGGCTGGGCAGGGCAGGGAGGGGCAACGCAAGGCTGGGGTGGGGTGGGGCAGGGCTGGGATGGGGTGGGGCAAGGCAAGGCAGGGAGGGGCAACGCAACTGATGCCACTGTTGCCGCCACTGCCGCTGTCGATGAGGTGAGGGCAGCAAAGGGGGGGGCTGCACCTGCTGCTGCTGCTGTCCTTGCCCAGGTGACAGTAGCAGGAGGGGGGGGTGCACCTGTTGCTGCTGCTGTCCCTGCCCAGGTGAGGGCAGCAAAGGGGGGTCTGCACCTGTTGCTGCTGCGGTCCTTGCCCAGGTGACAGCAGCAGGAGGGGGGGGTGCACTTGTTGCTGCTGCTGTCCCTGCCCAGGTGAGGGCAGCAAAGGGGGGGGCTGCACCTGCTGCTGCTGCTGTCCTTGCCCAGGTGACAGCAGCAGGAGGGGGGGGTGCACCTGTTGCTGCTGCTGTCCCTGCCCAGGTGAGGGCAGCAAAGGGGGGGGCTGCACCTGCTGCTGCTGCGGTCCTTGCCCAGGTGACAGCAGCAGGAGGGGGGGGTGCACCTGTTGCTGCTGCTGTCCCTGCTCAAGTGAGGGCAGCAGAGGTGGGGGGTGCACCTGTTGCTGTGCATGCTGTTCTGCCTCCACATCATTGTCAAGACTGTTTACATCATCACAATCTTCGTCACCACCTGTGTGCGTAGAAGCATGAGATCATGAGAATCAGCAGTATGTAGCAGTAGCATGTGCAGCTGGCATGCTTTTGATTGTTATTACCAGGGAGACACTTCCTCTTTAGCCTTGGTGGTGCTCGTTTGACCGTGCCAGAGCTGAGATCTATCTCCTGCTTTTGATCAAGTATCAACATGTGAATGGCAAACTCTATCACGACCTCTAATAAGTTCCACATGCCAAGAAGCTGTATGACGAGCAATCTGACACTCCTACCTTGGGCTGGAGATTAGCCAACTTCAGCTTGTCAAGGACTTGCCGAAGGCCTTGTAGTGCGTTGGTGACAGCTTTCCAGCCTTCAGGAGACTCGCTGGTGATGGTGGTGAAAAGCAGACCCAGGTCGTTCACGAAAGTAGGATGCATGGCTGCTCCTTTGTCAATGTCCGGACCAAACAAGCTAGTGGTCACAGCTGCGGTACCCTGGGGAGGCGCTATACCACACGCAATTCAATCGGCGAAACTTCTGAGAAAACTCCTTAATCGTGTTGCGTATCGACGACCTAGCCTTGCTTATATACTTGTTGATCTGCAGTGTCAACGCGGTAACCTTTTGGGTCTCAACAGCGAGCAATGATGGTCATGTTTAGCTCTGTCATCCTGTGTAGACGGCCCACAGATGGCGATTTCCAACGCGGGGTTCAACGCAGTGAGCGGTCACACGTTTGCCATCTGCTCTATTGAGGCGCATTGGTGCGGATGCCGCACATTCCACACTAAGCCGACGAAGTGGGTGCGGCAGAACGCCTCAGGAAGGGGTCGGGGCAATTTCTCCCTCCCACACGGTAGCAATTTCTCAACCCCGCGGAGAAATTCAACGGTGTGATCTATCTGTTCGCCGCGTTTGAATCGGGGCTAGAATGATGAAGAATGACGGGTCAGTTGAAACAGGTTTCAGGTGATGGAATCTTTCGAGCAGGGTAGCCGAGCAGCGGCGACAAATGCAGCAGCTCAACCCGATTCTGGGTCAGCTACAAATCTTATTACGGGCTCGAGCACAGGCTCAAGCAAAGGCGCAAGCTCAAGCCCAGCCAATGGCTTCGCCGATGCTAGCACTACAAACACAACAGCCCCAAGCGCAGCAGGCTGTGCCGACGCTGCTTCACTCGGCCCAGTTTATTCAGATGTTGCAGGCTCAGCAGGCTCGGACGCAGCATGCCTCTGTCAGCTCTGCATGTCTCGCATCCCCTGGCGCAGCGGGCTGTGCAGACGCAGCCACAGCCGGCCCCGTTGCTTCAGATGGTGCAGACCCAGCAGGCTCGGACGCAACCTGAAAGACGTGCCCCTCCTCTAGCGCATCAGCTTCTGCGTCCCTATCCAGCCTTATCCAGCCTTACACCTGTAGCAGCCCGTCAGCGAAGCCAGCCAGCTAAAGCGCGACAGTTAACCAGATAACCGCCAACGACATCGAATATCGAAAAACGAATTGAGTGCGAACCGGGCCAATACTGGCGAAGGTATGGTTGCAATGTGGGCACTGAAATTGCGGCATCTTTGCCTGCAAGCGGAACAGACAACAGGTTCACGTAGAGGCCATAAGCGTTGCCATCCGCGCACATCTGCAGGTCTGCAGGCCACGTGCTGCTGCACTGCTGAGTTGCTCACTCGTCGCTGGGAGATGCTCACCTAAGGTTCGCAAGCTAAAACGGCCCAGCAGTGCCCCAACATACTCACCTTTAGCAAGCTTCCGCGAGATTCCGCGTCAGTCCTGGTGATCGCGACCTTATCCACACGTGCCTGCAATTAGAGCAGCTGCCGCAGTGTCTGAACACGCGATGACACAACCCCCTGCATCCTCAGCCTCGCCCTCTTCCCAGTGGAGTTCCCTGCATGTCCCGGCTCGCACTGCTGTACTATTGTACGTCCTCACCTTCGGCTTCAGGGATCCAGTGAGGTATTCCACAGTTTTCTCTGCGGTTTGGCTAGCCTTAAATGGGCTGACCCGCGAGTGACCACACTTTATAACCGTCTCCTAATTAGGACAATCGCCTGGGAACCCGCCATCCACTTTCTTCCAATTCCCAGCTGCGCCATTGAGATCAGAGTCGACTTATTTTGGTGTTTGCAATGCACTTGTGTTGAAAAGGCACTTGCAGAGCTGTCGTTCGATGTGGTCAATGCCCACCTCTCTACCACTTCTCAACCAGGGCTTCCATGGATACCTGTCGGGCATCGCTAACGGATAGCCAAGGACGTAGCTTACCAGTGTAGCTAACCACGGTCTGTGATTGGGACACATCCGGGGTAACATGTGTCTGCCCGCATCGAATGACTCCGATGGCAATTCCAGTCTTACACTAAATGCGCATTATCGCATTGCAGCAGACGCAGCAAACGTCACATTAAATGATGGAGTAGATGGGCTGCAGTTGCATGAAGATTACCAACCCCATGTTGGGAACGCCTGGTCAGTGATCACCCCATGTTGGGAACGCCTGGTCAGTGATCACCCCATGTTGGGAACGCCTGGTCAGTGATCACCCCATGTTGGGAACGCCTGGTCAGTGATCACCCCATGTTGGGAACGCCTGGTCAGTGGTCACCCCTCCCATTGAACCACCAACCCCCCTCACGGTAAGGGACAACGGCTTTTCCGGACTCATTTCTGCACGGGTTTACACGCGGATTGAAGCGTCGGAAAGCGGCTGCGCTCAGCCACACGCTGGTCTGGTCGGGCATGTTGCCGGGTATGCGACCCTACCGAGCCTGCGGACTTGATGTACGTGGACCCAGTAGCAGTGAGTCCCTGATTAACGCGATGGATAGTGCGCGATGTGCGAGGAGCCCGACCCCATGTCCAACATCGTGACCAACATGCGCTGGCTCAGGGGCTCTGAAACTAGGCTCTGGGGCTCTGGAACTAGGAGGAGACCATAGTAGGAGCACAGCAGTGGCAACCGCATCAATCATTTGTTGATTAGGCTCCAAGAGGTGGGATAACCCTCCTCCATGCTGCCCACTCTGTTGATGCCCGTCTGACAACCATGCAACTCAAGGTAACTCTCCAGCCTTGCGTTATTGGCTAGGGAACTCACTGTGAACCCCCTGCCAAAGTCTCAACTCTTGTTGAGTTTTGTTCATAGGGGTTTTAGAAGCTGGCGTGTGCACATGCCTGCAGCATGCCGACATCCAAGTATCACCCCTACAAACGGCAGGAGGGCTAGGCTGCCCGCTGTGCGTGTTGTGTGAGGTCTACGCCAGCTGGCAGCACTGGCTGGGTGGAGATTCATGTGGAGAGGCGACCCCAACTGAAGAAGAAGAGCGACCCCAACTGAAAAAAAAATGACAGGAAACCGACCCCTGGTAGTAGGACGGCTGTATCTCTGCACTCACTACGCCAAAAATTATGCTAGATGGTTCACAATGTAGCCAACCCGGCCAGCTACCTTTTCCCCATCCAGGCCGTGCACAGCAAAGCGTCAAAGTTAGTGATTCAAATTTAGAGCCTTTGAGGAGCATGCAATCATCGCTTCGACCGCCCGCGTCGCTTAAGCTGCTGTACATGAGTATGCGCGTCGGCAGCAGCAGTCGGATATAAAAACGATTGCACGAATGTGGCACGGAGGCAGTTTGCAGGTGCGGTTGGGAGAGGTGGCCACCACAACCTTTGTGTAACTATGTCTCGTGTGTCACCGCTTGCGCTTGGCAGCTGTCTGGGGCTGCCCCAACCCAGCAGGTGTGGTACGCTTGCGGAGCGTGCAGCCAGGAGCCGGCGCTTGAGCCATAGCAGCCTGCCCCTCGGTGGCGATTGCAGCTAGCGCCAATTGATACATGTGGCCGAAATCAGGTGATGCAGTCGGCTCTTTGCCCCACGGGCTCCGGCCCTGCTGCTGGGGTGGCTGCTGTGGGGGTGGCTGTGGGGGCGGGGGTGGCTGTGGGGGGGGCACTCCAGCTGACACAATTCTGCTGCACCCTGCTGCTGTTGCTGCTGCTGCTACCACCCGCTGCTGACTTGCATGGTCCCCCACATTCACCACAACCACCCCGACACTGCAAGCAGCTGTTGTGGCTTTGCGTGCGCTTGTGGCTGGTGCCCTGGCTACGGCTGCAGCCACCTCATGCAGCCGCACCGCAGCGCGAAGCTTAGGCAGCTGCAGCGTGAAGTCTTGCACATCTATGTTGTTGAGGATGGACCGATGTGTGTGCAAGGACATATGCTCCAGGAGCGCAGGCAGCTCCATGAAGCGGCCAGCTCCATGCTTCAACAGCTGTAGCAAGGACTCCACTGGGGCATTGGAGGTGGGACAAGCCAGGAAGTACACCTCAAGGTGGAGGCGCAACCCGGTGCTGCATGGGCTGCCCTCAGCCATGGCCTGGATGTCCTGTTCGAACTGGTGCCACGTGCAGGGAGGGTCCCACACACCCGGGTCAGACTGCCATTCGTCCATGCGCAGGGCTGCACACTGCACCACCTTGGCGGCTACTTCTCTGCACGACTGCGGGTCTGACCCCCCCAGCGCAGCCATGAGGTGGGGCATGTCCAGCTGTCTGTAACTGCCGCCTCACAGTGGTTCTATGCCCAGGTCGGTGTGGGTTGGGCACCTGGCACTGCTCATTCACGAACAGCTCTCGGCACATGCCCAGCTTGCGACGGCTGACCTGTGTCTGCAGCACTAGCCTGGCTGTGCTGAGGTAGTGTTGTGAAGGTAGTGTTGTGGAAGGTATGCAGCTGTCCTGGCCGCAGGCTTCCCACGGCGCCCCACTTGCGTGGGGATGAAGTTGGCTGTCAACGCGGGTGGGTCAAGAGCCGGGCAGGACTGCTGGGCTGCAGTGCCTGACGGGATGCCATAGCCACCCTCAGCACACCGCTGCAGCACCTCTGGTGACACCTGGTGCCGCATCAGGATGTTCATTAGCTGCCGCTGATGCCGGGTAAGCTTACACGGCAGCGGCGGACGTTGCGTAGCGCAAGGGACAGCCGGCGCGTGTCTTGCTGCAGCAGCTGGATTGCATGGGTGCGCTCCTCAGCCAGCTGCTCCAATGACTCATTCTCACCCTGCACCTCCCGTTGTGCAGCCTGCAGCTGCTCCATGTCTGCCTGGAGCAGCTGACAATTTGCCACTGCATCACTTAGCTGCTGGTGGAGCTGCTCAAGCTGTGCCCGTCGTTCTGTGCCTTCTTCATCTGAGCTTTCAAGCCACTAGGGCAACACTTAAACCCTGCCTTGGGTGAGGCGTTCAGCTTTTGCAGCTGTTGACGCTTCTTCTTGCTGGGCCTTTTACCCCCCATGGTGGTGGCTAGGGCTAGAAAGGGGGCGGGGGGGGGGGAGGGGGAGCAGGCAGCGAGCAAGGGATGGGTGGGCTGGGAGGGGGTGGGCTGGGAGGGGTGGGCTGGGAGGGGTTGGGCTGGGAGGGGTTGGGCTGGGAGGGGGTAGGCTGGCAGGGGGTGGGTTGGGAGGGGTGGGTTGGGCTGGGAGTGGGTGGGCTGGGAGGGGATGGGCTGGGAGGGGTTGGGCTGGGAGGGGGTTGGGCTGGGAGGGATTGGGTTGGGAGGGGTGGGCTCCTGCAATGAGGTGGGCTCCTGCAATTATGGGTTGAGGGGGGGCGGGCATGGTGGGTCGTTGCATGCCGTGGCCTTGAACCTGCCTGGTGAACATGATGTAAATTTGAAGCTGTCAAACTGAACGAGGCCTGGGCTGTTTGTTGTGCGGTTTGTTTCACTAGATGCTCCAATGGATAAAGAACAAACATTTCGTAGCCATTTTCTTGTGGGTGCAGCGGGTGCAACATAGTGGAGGACACAGTGGAGGAGGGGGGGGTATAAGCCGGTGGTACCTTAGTGTGCGCCGACCCAAATGTGCTATTCGGCGGAAGCGAGTACGATTATATGTTTCATTCACCCCGTCTAGGCGCCCTGCACGCCCGGCAGGCATCGCGATGGGTGTTGGCCGGACATTCCATTTGTGAAGAACCAGCTCACTACGCTAGGTAGATGGGGTCACAGCGATGTGGCTCACCGTGCCAAGGAGACTCGTCTCGCCGCTGTGATTTGTTCGCGGGCACATGTAGCAGTACACAAGCAAAGACTCCATTGGCTAGCGCTGATGGTCAGATTACGCGGACTAAACCGTGGCTGCCAATGTGACAAACGTTATCGTAAACGATGCGGTATTGAGAGAGTACTTGCATGAAGATTACCAACCCAATGTTGGGGCCGCCTGACATGGACACCTCCCCCTGTGGTGGGACCTTCCAATCGCCCAACCGCATCCCGCCCGCTGTACTGCAAACCTCTCTAGGCACATTAACGCCAATCAAGTCTCCCGGTAAAAGTTGTGGTATGGGCAAAATGGAGCAGGCCGTCCAACCCAAGCGCGCTAGGGTTAACGGGGCTAGACGCAGCTTCCCACATGCCGGCGGCTGTTCATCACCGAGCAGTGTGTGGTGGCCAACACTCACCTGACTGGCGAGCGCACAACTGTGAGCCGGCAACTGCGTGCGGTCTACAAGTACCTGCGGCAAAGAACCTTAGGTAAGCTGGGCAGGGCTGGGCTGGGCTGGGCAGGGCTGGGCTGGGCTGGGCTGGGCGGGGCTGGGCGGGGCGGGGCGGGGCGGGGCGGGGCGGGGCGGGGCGGGGCGGGGCGGGGCGGGGCGGGGCGGGGCGGGGCGGGGCGGGGCGGGGCGGGGCGGGGCGGGGCGGGGCGGGGCGGGGCGGGGCGGGGCGGGGGCGGGGCGGGGCGGGGCGGGGCGGGGCGGGGCGGGGCGGGGCGGGGCGGGGCGGGGCGGGGCGGGGCGGGGCGGGGCGGGGCGGGGCGGGGCGGGGCGGGGCGGGGCGGGGCGGGGCGGGGCGGGGCGGGGCGGGGCGGGGCGGGGCGGGGCGGGGCGGGGCGGGGCGGGGCGGGGCGGGGCGGGGCGGGGCGGGGCGGGGCGGGGCGGGGCGGGGCGGGGCGGGGCGGGGCGGGGCGGGGCGGGGCGGGGCGGGGCGGGGCGGGGCGGGGCGGGGCGGGGCGGGGCGGGGCGGGGCGGGGCGGGGCGGGGCGGGGCGGGGCGGGGCGGGGCGGGGCGGGGCGGGGCGGGGCGGGGCGGGGCGGGGCGGGGCGGGGCGGGGCGGGGCGGGGCGGGGCGGGGCGGGGCGGGGCGGGGCGGGGCGGGGCGGGGCGGGGCGGGGCGGGGCGGGGCGGGGCGGGGCGGGGCGGGGCGGGGCGGGGCGGGGCGGGGCGGGGCGGGGCGGGGCGGGGCGGGGCGGGGCGGGGCGGGGCGGGGCGGGGCGGGGCGGGGCGGGGCGGGGCGGGGCGGGGCGGGGCGGGGCGGGGCGGGGCGGGGCGGGGCGGGGCGGGGCGGGGCGGGGCGGGGCGGGGCGGGGCGGGGCGGGGCGGGGCGGGGCGGGGCGGGGCGGGGCGGGGCGGGGCGGGGCGGGGCGGGGCGGGGCGGGGCGGGGCGGGGCGGGGCGGGGCGGGGCGGGGCGGGGCGGGGCGGGGCGGGGCGGGGCGGGGCGGGGCGGGGCGGGGCGGGGCGGGGCGGGGCGGGGCGGGGCGGGGCGGGGCGGGGCGGGGCGGGGCGGGGCGGGGCGGGGCGGGGCGGGGCGGGGCGGGGCGGGGCGGGGCGGGGCGGGGCGGGGCGGGGCGGGGCGGGGCGGGGCGGGGCGGGGCGGGGCGGGGCGGGGCGGGGCGGGGCGGGGCGGGGCGGGGCGGGGCGGGGCGGGGCGGGGCGGGGCGGGGCGGGGCGGGGCGGGGCGGGGCGGGGCGGGGCGGGGCGGGGCGGGGCGGGGCGGGGCGGGGCGGGGCGGGGCGGGGCGGGGCGGGGCGGGGCGGGGCGGGGCGGGGCGGGGCGGGGCGGGGCGGGGCGGGGCGGGGCGGGGCGGGGCGGGGCGGGGCGGGGCGGGGCGGGGCGGGGCGGGGCGGGGCGGGGCGGGGCGGGGCGGGGCGGGGCGGGGCGGGGCGGGGCGGGGCGGGGCGGGGCGGGGCGGGGCGGGGCGGGGCGGGGCGGGGCGGGGCGGGGCGGGGCGGGGCGGGGCGGGGCGGGGCGGGGCGGGGCGGGGCGGGGCGTGGCGTGGCGTGGCGTGGCGTGGCGTGGCGTGGCGTGGCGTGGCGTGGCGTGGCGTGGCGTGGCGTGGCGTGGCGTGGCGTGGCGTGGCGTGGCGTGGTGTGGTGTGGTGTGGTGTGGTGTGGTGTGACGTTGATTTGTGTCGACTTGGTGTTGTGGTCACTTGGTGTTGTGGTGTGGTGTTGTGTGATAGATGACTAGTGTTGACTTGTGCAGGTGACTTGTGCCCCGTTGTAGAGGGTCGGTAGGACCCTGCAGAGGGTCGGTAGGACCCTGCACCGGGTCGGTAGGACCCTCCACAGGGTCAGTAGGACCCTGCACAGGGTCTGTAGGACCTTGCACAAGGTCAGTATTGGTAGGACCCTGTAGAGGGTCGGCATGTCCGTATATCGCGGTTCTGAGTGTCATTAGAGGTTGTCTAAGGATAACCCTCTTAAGTCTCACAATGTCGGCTGAAGAAAATGAGCCAGTGACGAGAAAAAGGGGCTGTAATTCCTGTGTAATAACATGTAATGCGTAAGTAAGTAACTTTGTAATTCTGTAATGCCGCATCACTGCCCGTATGCCCTCCACCCATGGCAAGACACGTACATGTGGTAGGGGCCGGTAGGAGCAGCAGCTGGTGCGTGAAGTGTTCACTGGGTTGTTTGGGAGTTGAATAAATGGTTGCAAGTCGAGGCGTCGCAGCACATCATGGGACGCCACTCTTTGCAGTCGCAAGCACTGGTGGCTGGACTTACAAAGGGTGCAGACAGTGGAGGTGAACAGGGGAAGAGAATCAGGGGCTGCTTGAGCAAACTGGAGCCTGGGCACAGAGTGGACCGCATGCCCTCCACTCATTACACAGGTATGCACATCTGCCCAAGAGCACCAGCCTGTGTCTGACGTACACCTCCCGGTATGCTGCGAGCTGCCTGTACCTACCTAGGTCCAAGCCTCATACGCGACTTCTCTGTTCCACCAGCTGCATAGAAGCTTCGCGGGGATCCGCCTCAGTGAGTGAGAGCCAATTTGCTATCACTTTCCGTTTCGACATAGAGCCACAGCGCACAAACGGTAGCAGTGTTAAACAAAAAGACACGAGCACTAGCCGCGATGGTAGTTGCGGGGAGCGTAAGTCGATATGCCTTCTGCGTGGCCCTGGCTCTATGTGCTATAACTAGCCAGCTCAGTCTGCAGGCCGCAGCAGGTGCGTCGGTCAAATTCATTGGGGGTCGACAGGAACGTCAGCACCTCGGATGTAAACCCTAACTGGCCACTACGGCCATGGGCATATTCACGCTGAGGGACGCACACGCTCCGCTGATATGCTCATCTCCTCTTGATCGTCTTAGGCTACCAAGATGCCTTCGCGCAACATTCGGCGCACCGCCAATTGACGCAAAACGCGAACATAAACACGGCTGCCATTGAAGCTGCCAGAGCCAGTTCAGCGGCGGTTGCTACGGCCTTAAGCTCGGTGAGTTCGACATCGGCATCGACATCCCGCCAGCGGCGGCCCTCAGGCATGGTGGGCCACTAGCCTGGTCACCAGACTATCAATTGCGTGATGCAGCAATGAGAGACAAGGTGTCACAACAATAGGGACAAAGAGTTGGTCAGTGAGCAAGACACGCCATGTTCAGACATTATCCCTGGTCCAACCAGTGCTGTTTTGCGTTGTGTTGTATTTCCAGGTGTGTGGGGGCGGAAACGTGCAAGCAGTCGCTAATACTGCGGTGTGTCTCCCCCTCCCCTACCTTCCCGTCGCCTCCCCCTCCCCTCTTTCCACCTTCCACCTTCCAACCCACCCCCACACCAACAAATGCTATCAAGCTCTTCTGCACCTGTAGTGCAGCCTTCACTGCAGTCACCTGGCATGGGCCATGCCAACCTCCCTGGTGCCGCCAACATCAGCCATGCAACCATGCGCTGCTGCATCACACCTGCCTCTCATGCCTCCCACTGCTCATGCAACCATGCAGGCACGAGCCTCGGCCACTGCAACAGCCGCTGCTGTAGTGAAAGCAGGCGCCACCACCGCTGGTCCCTCAGTCTCAGGTGACCCCTGGTCAAGCCGTGTCACATCCTCAGTGGCAGCAGCAGCTGCTGCTGCCTGTGACCAGACCACTGCTTGTCGCACAAGCCACGTAGGTGACTGGACAGCAGCTGTCAGGGCCATGTGTGACGAGTACTGAAAGTGTGATGTGGTGTTTGGCGCGGTGCAGGCTCCGGTGGAGGCTCCGGGACTTCGTGTGCAGCCGGCAGTGCAGCTGCGAATGCTATTGGTGCGCTAGCCCTAGTCAGTCAGTGCAGCTCAGCCCCCAGCCACCCTTGTGCCATGCCTGCTGCCACACCCTTGTCCCTTGCCACTACTTCCACATTGCACTGCTTTGTACTGCTGCTCTTTCAGCTCCTTTGCTGCAGCCTCTTCCTAGCCACCTGTGGGCATCTTGCCCTTACCCTCTTGCACCAACGCATGCTCAGCAACAGTCAGCTGCCCTGCGCTGCTCTCGCAGGCGTTGGCCAAGCCTCAGCAATCATCAGCGCTTTCACCAGTGCCCCTAATGGCTGCAGCCAGGTGCGCATCCCTACACATGCTCAGCAGCCTCATGTTGCCGCAGGGTAAACCAGCTGAACCAGCTGTGAGGGTCGGGGGGAGGGAGGCAGAGAGGGAGGGAGGGAGAGGGCTGTGTCATGGGCCTGCCAGCTGGGAGGGTGAGAGAGGGAGGGAGGGTGAGAGAGGGAGGGAGGGTGAGAGAGGGAGGGAGGGTGAGAGAGGGAGGGAGGGTGAGAGAGGGAGGGAGGGTGAGAGAGGGAGGGAGGGTGAGAGAGGGAGGGAGGGTGAGAGAGGGAGGGAGGGTGAGGGAGGGAGGGAGGGTGGGAGAGGGAGGGAGGGAGGGAGAGGGAGGGAGGGAGAGGGAGGGAGGGAGGGAGAGGGAGGGAGGGTGAGAGAGGGAGGGAGGGTGAGAGGGAGGGAGGGTGAGGGAGGGAGGGAGGGTGAGAGGGTGAGAGAGGGAGGGAGGGTGGAGAGGGGAGGGGAGGGTGGGAGAGGGAGGGGAGGGTGGGAGAGGGGAGGGGAGGGTGAGAGGAGGGGAGGGGAGGGTGGGAGAGGGGAGGGGAGGGTGAGGGAGGGAGGGGAGGGTCAGAGAGGGAGGGAGGGTCAGAGAGGGAGGGAGGGTCAGAGAGGGAGGGGAGGGTCAGAGAGGGAGGGGAGGGTCAGAGAGGGAGGGAGGGTGAGAGAGGGAGGGGGGGTGAGAGAGGGAGGGGAGGGTGGGAGAGGGAGGGGAGGGTGGGAGAGGGGAGGGGAGGGTGAGAGAGGGAGGGGAGGGTGGTGGGAGGGGAGGGTGAGGGTGTGGGAGGGGAGGGTGAGGGTGTGGGAGGGGGGGTGAGGGTGTGGGAGGGGGTGGAGGGTGTGGGAGGGGAGGGTGAGGGTGTGGGAGGGGGGTGAGGGTGTGGGAGGGGAGGGTGAGGGTGTGGGAGGGGAGGGTGAGGGTGTGGGAGGGGAGGGTGAGGGTGTGGAGGGGAGGGTGAGGGTGGTGGGAGGGGAGGGTGAGGGTGGTGGAGGGGAGGGTGAGGGGTGGGAGGGAGGGTGGGGAGGGAGGGTGAGGGTGGGGAGGGGAGGGTGAGGGTGGGGAGGGGAGGGTGAGGGTGGTGGAGGGGAGGGTGAGGGTGGTGGAGGGGAGGGTGAGGGTGGTGGAGGGGAGGGTGAGGGTGGGGAGGGGAGGGTGAGGGTGGTGGAGGGGAGGGTGAGGGTGGTGGAGGGGAGGGTGAGGGTGGTGGAGGGGAGGGTGAGGGTGGTGGAGGGGAGGGTGAGGGTGGGGAGGGGAGGGTGAGGGTGGGGAGGGGAGGGTGAGGGTGGGGAGGGGAGGGTGAGGGTGGGGAGGGGAGGGTGAGGGTGGTGGAGGGGAGGGTGAGGGTGGTGGAGGGGAGGGAGAGGGTGGTGGAGGGGAGGGTGAGGGTGGGGAGGGGAGGGTGAGGGTGGTGGAGGGGAGGGTGAGGGTGGTGGAGGGGAGGGTGAGGGTGGTGGAGGGGAGGGTGAGGGTGGTGGAGGGGAGGGTGAGGGTGGGGAGGGGAGGGTGAGGGTGGAGGAGGGGAGGGTGAGGGTGGTGGAGGGGAGGGTGAGGGTGGTGGAGGGGAGGGTGAGGGTGGTGGAGGGGAGGGTGAGGGTGGGGAGGGGAGGGTGAGGGTGGGGAGGGGAGGGTGAGGGTGGTGGAGGGGAGGGTGAGGGTGGTGGAGGGGAGGGGAGGGTGGTGGAGGGGAGGGAGAGGGTGGTGGAGGGGAGGGTGAGGGTGGTGGAGGGGAGGGTGAGGGTGGGGAGGGGAGGGTGAGGGTGGTGGAGGGGAGGGTGAGGGTGGTGGAGGGGAGGGTGAGGGTGGTGGAGGGGAGGGTGAGGGTGGGGAGGGGAGGGTGAGGGTGGGGAGGGGAGGGTGAGGGTGGGGAGGGGAGGGTGAGGGTGGGGAGGGAGGGTGAGGGTGGGGAGGGGAGGGAGAGGGTGGTGGAGGGGAGGGTGAGGGTGGTGGAGGGGAGGGTGAGGGTGGGGAGGGGAGGGTGAGGGTGGGGAGGGGAGGGTGAGGGTGGTGGAGGGGAGGGTGAGGGTGGAGGAGGGGAGGGTGAGGGTGGTGGAGGGGAGGGTGAGGGTGGTGGAGGGGAGGGTGAGGGTGTGGGAGGGGGGTGAGGGTGTGGGAGGGAGGGTGAGGGTGTGGGAGGGAGGGTGAGGGTGTGGGAGGGAGGGTGAGGGTGTGGGAGGGAGAGGGAGGGAGGGAGAGGGAGGGAGGGAGGGAGGGAGCGCTGTGTCATATGCCTGCCGTGGTCATCACTTGCGTTCACAGGCCACCCGTGCATCGCTAGCTCTCATTTTCAACCCGCTGTATGCTCAAGCCACGGCCCAAGGTAGGATGCGGCCTCCTTCACAACAGCCCCCACCACCCTGACCCCTGACCTGCCTCCCCAGATGCTTGCCTAGCAGCTGCATCATGGCCCACAGCCGTCTGCCTCGCCATGACTCTCTGTGACATGACCCGCAGGCACGATGGCAAAGAGAAGGCAGGCAGGCCAGTGAGCAGGGGAGGAGGGGAGAGGTCAGGGCAATGCATGAGAGCAGCGTGGGGTGGGGGAGGGAGCAGGTGCAGTGGACTCGTCTGCTGATTGCGCCCTCCCCTCCCTTGCTTGCACAGTCACCTTCATTACTGACGACAGCAAAGCCAGCCTGCAGCTCCACCCTGCACCTCAGTCTCAGGCCTGAGTCATTGTTGTGTGCTGCAGCGGCTGCCCAGGCATGCGCCAGGGGAGGGTCGGACAGCGCGAAGAGGGAGATTGTGGCAAACGGCGTAGCCTCGGTGAGTAGGCTTATTGAGGCCATACAAGCGGGTCATACATGCAACACCAGCTGCACCTGAGCTGCACCACCATCCCTCACGCACCCCTCACGCACCCCTGCCACCATGGACCACCATGGGCCACAGACCACCATGGACTGCATGGTGTGCTGCTCTTCTTCTCCTCATTGTTCCTTTCCACCCTCTCTGTTAGTTTGTTGCATATACAGTGAGTCTACCAACCGCATGGGGCACAGTGCCCTCCCCAGCACACCTCCACTGCTGCCCCGCCTTGTGCTCACCCACACAAAGCACAGTACTCCCAACACACCCTCACTGCTGCCCCGCCTGACGTGACCTCACCACCCTGGCGGGCTGTGTCTCACTCGCAGGCTACGGCCAGCGCCTGGGCTGTGGCCCTGACAGGAGTGCAGGGCCAATGTGGATGCGGCAAGGGCGGCAGGAGCACCCCCTCCATCGCCCCTTCTGGTAAGGCTGCTGGCACCTCTCGCCCTGCAGCCCTCTGCGGCCCCTCCCTGCCCCACACTACGTGATTGCACCTTACCCTCACCCTTGACCGTGACTTGCGCGCCCTTGTTGTCAACACCCAGCCTAGCAGCCCGGGCACAGTGACTCTCCTTCCCATCACCATCACCCTCACAGCACCCCACTGTGCTGTTCAGCAGGGGACAGAGTCGTTGCAATCCTGGCAGGGAGGGAGAGAAATAAGCAAACGGTGGGTGATGGTTCAGGTACATTCGCCATCGGTCGCCGCAGCCTGCTGGGCAGTGGGGCGCGGGGGGCGCAGGCGCTGGTGGCTCATCCTTAGTGGCTGGCAGCGGCACATCCACTGGCGGCCAGGTCAGTGGAGTGGCAAGAGGAAGCGGCAGTTGCAACAGGGGACATGCTAGGCCACCTCACGCATGTCGTGCGGCTATCACGGTCATGAGTGCTGCTCTGCCAGGACAGTAGGCAGGCAGCAGAGCGCCACAGCCCAGCAACACGGCTCCACCCCAACTATTACTGGGCCCCCCCCACCCCCTTTACCTAATGATGTGTTTGGTGGGGGCGGCAGGGGGCCTTCACCTTACACAGCTGCTGTGCTATCGCTGTAGCTGCTGCTGCTCCTGCTCCTGCTCCTACTGCTCCTGTTGCTGCTGTTGTGCCACCCCCACCCTGCTGCTGCTGCTGTTGCTGTTGCTGCTGCTGCTGCTGCTGCTGCTGCAGGCTCCTGGGCCCACAATTATCCCTTATCAGCTCCAGCCCCAGCGTGTCCTTGCGGGACACGTTCACAGGCCAAGTCTGCAAGCGTAGCTGAGTGAGATGACAGTCAAACATGTTGTTCCAATCCATGAAGGTTCCATTGGGATCTGAGAATAATGCAGGCGCTGTAACATCAGCTTATTGAATCTTGGTGCACATTGCTTACGTTCGTAAGGGATGGTGTGGTCAGTTGCAGAATGCTCAGGTGCGGGCATGCTTGGAGGAGCCACCTGTTGTACTTGGCACGTTGTTGGTCGGTAGTGGAGTAAATGTTAGCTATGCGTTGAGCACGAAGTTATTTGGTGTCGGACTCTTTGTGGGTGGTGCAGAGAGGGGACACGAGGTGTTGTCACTTTGTCTTGTTTCAAGCTGGCATCTACATTACTTTAGCTTCGCAGCAGTACTCAGGACATTACAAAGAACTGTAAACGACCGTGGCCATAAGGTTAGTGGCGATGCGGGATCCCAGAGGGAGGACTAGGCAGCTTGGGGAGGAATAAGCGGGGAGGCATGGGATGCATAGACTTATAAGGATACGCGTAGGGAGCGACCGGCCAACCTAGAGTCTTTTTGTTTTTTGGGCTTAGAGAAGGCGGGGCGAGGGCGGGGGCGGGGGCGGGGGGGGCGGGGGGGGGCGGGGGGGGGGGCGGGGAGGACGAACATGAGGGAGAGTAACGGTCAGCCGGCCCCAACTAACAAGAATTAATGACAGGAAAGCGACCCCTGGTAATCAAAACGACGCCGCGTCTCAGCCACGTGGTTTCTATTTATGTTTCGCACATCACTGGATAGAGGACTCCGTCAGCTAGGCGGTGCCAACTTGAATCATGTAAATACTGTCATGTGCTGATGCTATGGCGGCTCAATCTTCATTCAAATCCATGCATTGTTTGCTCATGCGGGCCTCGTCGCGAGAGACCGCCGCGACCGACGTTGCCCAGGAGCACCTGCACACAGTGAGGAACAGTCGCCGCAGTCAAAACGATTCACATGGCACGCCAAACCGATGTAACGACGCCCCTCCACCCATGCTCGGAAATATACAAGGCTGCTGCATTGCTTGACCGCTTCGTGAGTAGTACCTACTACCTGGCCACTCTGTAAGGCCACCCAAGGTGTGTAGGCCATTGCTACGTTACCTTGCTCGACATGTTGGGTCTGATCCCTCCAGCCCGCCCTCCGCTTGCGTGTCGAGCTTGTGTCCAGCTCCGCCCTGACCCCCTGCTGCGCAGCGGGAGGGGTGAGCAGGTCAGGGGATGCACCAACACCAGCTGCCAGCCGCTGCCACGGGGGGGCAGTCAGGAGGGGTGGGCAGCCCAGGGGCAGCACCAGCACCAGCTGCCAGCTGCTGCCAAGGGGGGGCAGCAGGAGGGGTGGGCAGCCCAGGGGCAGCACCAGCACCAACACCAGCTTATGCTTCAGCCACCCCTTCATCACCTCCTGCTGGTGGAAGCGAAGGTAAGCTTGCAGCTCCCTGACAGATAGCATGTTAGCCTCCTCAACAGTGGTGTGGCTGTAATCGTGCCCATTATAGGTCAGAGCATATGCTATGCTGCTCCTCATGGTGCCACAGCCTCCCCGGCAAGCCGCCATACACGAATCACTGATGCAGCAGCTGTGGTGTAGCTAGCCCACCGCGTATCACAAGGAGTCTCTGGCTTGGCACCTGACCTAGCCAATGATAGCTCACCCCAATGTTGAGCCAAGAGGCTGGCTATGCCCTCAATTGCTGCCTTGATGCCGACACCTAGAGTTGCCAACCCTGCCAGGAGGGTGTTGTGAAGGCCATGGCTGTAGCAGGGCTGTGCGCGGATGGCTGTGTTCTGCAATGGCATGAGCACATCATTGAGTTGTGCGATCACTCCGTTGTGACCCCCCATGTTGACAGATGCGCTGGCTGCTGTCATGCTAACAATGCGGGGCGCCTTGCAGAGCATTGCGTTCAAGCGCGCGCATGATGACCTGGACGTGGGCCTCAGCTATGGCACAAGGGAGGGGGACGATGGCCAACACGTCTGTGATCGGGGCGGGTGAGGCGCTGATGC
>JASKMD010000152.1:0-41493 GCA_030144725.1 Haematococcus lacustris | reverse complement strand
CGGGCGGGGCGGGCGGGCGGGCGGGCGGGGCGGGGCGGGGCGGGGCGGGGCGGGGCGGGGCGGGGCGGGGCGGGGCGGGGCGGGGCGGGGCGGGGCGGGGCGGGGCGGGGCGGGGCGGGGCGGGGCGGGGCGGGGCGGGGCGGGGCGGGGCGGGGCGGGGCGGGGCGGGGCGGGGCGGGGCGGGGCGGGGCGGGGCGGGGCGGGGCGGGGCGGGGCGGGGCGGGGCGGGGCGGGGCGGGGCGGGGCGGGGCGGGGCGGGGCGGGGCGGGGCGGGGCGGGGCGGGGCGGGGCGGGGCGGGGCGGGGCGGGCGGGGCGGGGCGGGGCGGGGCGGGGCGGGGCGGGGCGGGGCGGGGCGGGGCGGGGCGGGGCGGGGCGGGGCGGGGCGGGGCGGGGCGGGGCGGGGCGGGGCGGGGCGGGGCGGGGCGGGGCGGGGCGGGGCGGGGCGGGGCGGGGCGGGGCGGGGCGGGGCGGGGCGGGGCGGGGCGGGGCGGGGCGGGGCGGGGCGGGGCGGGGCGGGGCGGGGCGGGGCGGGGCGGGGCGGGGCGGGGCGGGGCGGGGCGGGGCGGGGCGGGGCGGGGCGGGGCGGGGCGGGGCGGGCGGGGCGGGGCGGGGCGGGGCGGGGCGGGGCGGGGCGGGGCGGGGCGGGGCGGGGCGGGGCGGGGCGGGGGGCGGGGCGGGGCGGGGCGGGGCGGGGCGGGGCGGGGCGGGGCGGGGCGGGGCGGGGCGGGGCGGGGCGGGGCGGGGCGGGGCGGGGCGGGGCGGGGCGGGGCGGGGCGGGGCGGGGCGGGGCGGGGCGGGGCGGGGCGGGGCGGGGCGGGGCGGGGCGGGGCGGGGCGGGGCGGGGCGGGGCGGGGCGGGGCGGGGCGGGGCGGGGCGGGCGGGGCGGGGCGGGGCGGGGCGGGGCGGGGCGGGGCGGGGCGGGGCGGGGCGGGGCGGGGCGGGGCGGGGCGGGGCGGGGCGGGGCGGGGCGGGGCGGGGCGGGGCGGGGCGGGGCGGGGCGGGGCGGGGCGGGGCGGGGCGGGGCGGGGCGGGGCGGGGCGGGGCGGGGCGGGGCGGGGCGGGGCGGGGCGGGGCGGGCGGGGCGGGGCGGGGCGGGGCGGGGCGGGGCGGGGCGGGGCGGGGCGGGGCGGGGCGGGGCGGGGCGGGGCGGGGCGGGGCGGGGCGGGGCGGGGCGGGGCGGGGCGGGGCGGGGCGGGGCGGGGCGGGGCGGGGCGGGGCGGGGCGGGGCGGGGCGGGGCGGGGCGGGGCGGGGCGGGGCGGGGCGGGGCGGGGCGGGGCGGGGCGGGGCGGGGCGGGGCGGGGCGGGGCGGGGCGGGGCGGGGCGGGGCGGGGCGGGGCGGGGCGGGGCGGGGCGGGGCGGGGCGGGGCGGGGCGGGGCGGGGCGGGGCGGGGCGGGGCGGGGCGGGGCGGGGCGGGGCGGGCGGGGCGGGGCGGGGCGGGGCGGGGCGGGGCGGGGCGGGGCGGGGCGGGGCGGGGCGGGGCGGGCGGGGCGGGGCGGGGCGGGGCGGGGCGGGGCGGGGCGGGGCGGGGCGGGGCGGGGCGGGGCGGGGCGGGGCGGGGCGGGGCGGGGCGGGGCGGGGCGGGGCGGGGCGGGGCGGGGCGGGGCGGGGCGGGGCGGGGCGGGGCGGGGCGGGGCGGGGCGGGGCGGGGCGGGGCGGGGCGGGGCGGGGCGGGGCGGGGCGGGGCGGGGCGGGGCGGGGCGGGGCGGGGCGGGGCGGGGCGGGGCGGGGCGGGGCGGGGCGGGCGGGGCGGGGGGCGGGGCGGGGCGGGGCGGGGCGGGGCGGGGCGGGGCGGGGCGGGGCGGGGCGGGGCGGGGCGGGGCGGGGCGGGGCGGGGCGGGGCGGGGCGGGGCGGGGCGGGGCGGGGCGGGGCGGGGCGGGGCGGCGGGGCGGGGCGGGGCGGGGCGGGGCGGGGCGGGGCGGGGCGGGGCGGGGCGGGGCGGGGCGGGGCGGGGCGGGGCGGGGCGGGGCGGGGCGGGGCGGGGCGGGGCGGGGCGGGGCGGGGCGGGGCGGGGCGGGGCGGGGCGGGGCGGGGCGGGGCGGGGCGGGGCGGGGCGGGGCGGGGCGGGGCGGGGCGGGGCGGGGCGGGGCGGGGCGGGGCGGGGCGGGGCGGGGCGGGGCGGGGCGGGGCGGGGCGGGGCGGGGCGGGGCGGGGCGGGGCGGGGCGGGGCGGGGCGGGGCGGGGCGGGGCGGGGCGGGGCGGGGCGGGGCGGGGCGGGGCGGGGCGGGGCGGGGCGGGGCGGGGCGGGGCGGGGCGGGGCGGGGCGGGGCGGGGCGGGGCGGGGCGGGGCGGGGCGGGGCGGGGCGGGGCGGGGCGGGGCGGGGCGGGGCGGGGCGGGGCGGGGCGGGGCGGGGCGGGGCGGGGCGGGGCGGGGCGGGGCGGGGCGGGGCGGGGCGGGGCGGGGCGGGGCGGGGCGGGGCGGGGCGGGGCGGGGCGGGGCGGGGCGGGGCGGGGCGGGGCGGGGCGGGGCGGGGCGGGGCGGGGCGGGGCGGGGCGGGGCGGGGCGGGGCGGGGCGGGGCGGGGCGGGGCGGGGCGGGGCGGGGCGGGCGGGGCGGGGCGGGGCGGGGCGGGGCGGGCGGGGCGGGGCGGGGCGGGGCGGGGCGGGGCGGGGCGGGGCGGGGCGGGGCGGGGCGGGGCGGGGCGGGGCGGGGCGGGGCGGGGCGGGGCGGGGCGGGGCGGGGCGGGGCGGGGCGGGGCGGGGCGGGGCGGGGCGGGGCGGGGCGGGGCGGGGCGGGGCGGGGCGGGGCGGGGCGGGGCGGGGCGGGGCGGGGCGGGGCGGGGCGGGGCGGGGCGGGGCGGGGCGGGGCGGGGCGGGGCGGGGCGGGGCGGGGCGGGGCGGGGCGGGGCGGGGCGGGGCGGGGCGGGGCGGGGCGGGGCGGGGCGGGGCGGGGCGGGGCGGGGCGGGGCGGGGCGGGGCGGGGCGGGGCGGGGCGGGGCGGGGCGGGGCGGGGCGGGGCGGGGCGGGGCGGGGCGGGGCGGGGCGGGGCGGGGCGGGGCGGGGCGGGGCGGGGCGGGGCGGGGCGGGGCGGGGCGGGGCGGGGCGGGGCGGGGCGGGGCGGGGCGGGGCGGGCGGGGCGGGGCGGGGCGGGGCGGGGCGGCGGGCGGGGCGGGGCGGGGCGGGGCGGGGCGGGGCGGGGCGGGCGGGGCGGGGCGGGGCGGGGCGGGGCGGGGCGGGGCGGGGCGGGGCGGGGCGGGGCGGGGCGGGGCGGGGCGGGGCGGGGCGGGGCGGGGCGGGGCGGGGCGGGGCGGGGCGGGGCGGGCGGGGCGGGGCGGGGCGGGGCGGGGCGGGGCGGGGCGGGGCGGGGCGGGGCGGGGCGGGGCGGGGCGGGGCGGGGCGGGGCGGGGCGGGGCGGGGCGGGGCGGGGCGGGGCGGGGCTGGGCTGGGCTGGGCTGGGCTGGGCTGGGCTGGGCTGGGCTGGGCTGGGCTGGGCTGGGCTGGGCTGGGCTGGGCTGGGCTGGGCTGGGCTGGGCTGGGCTGGGCTGGGCTGGGCTGGGCTGGCAATGTTGATCATGCGTTGTGCATGCAGATAAGCTACGACAAGCCAAAGCGATCCACGTGCAGTTTGATGGCTGCACATGCAAGAAGCATGGCAAGGTGCTCGTCATCAGAGTGACAGCTGCTGTGCTCAAGGTTGCAAGCCCCGTATCAGGTGCAGGTTCAGTACCAGGTTCAGGTTCAGGTTCAGGAGCAGCTAGCCAGCATCAGCGCCTCACCGCCCAGATCACAGATGTGTTGGCCATCGTCCCCCTCCCTTGTGCCATAGCTGAGGCCCACGTCCAGGTCATCATGCGCGAGCTTGAACGCAATGGTCTGCAAGGCGCCCGCATTGTTAGCATGACAGCAGACAACGCATCTGTCAACATGAGGGGTCACAGCGGAGTGATCGCACAACTTAGTGATGTGCTCATGCCATTGCAGAACACAGCCATCCGCGCACAGCCCTGCTACAGCCATGGCCTTCACAACACCCTCCTGGCAGAGTTGACAGCTCTAGGTGTCGTCATCAAGGCAGCAATTGAGGGCATAGCCAGCCTCTTGGCTCAACATTGGGGTGAGCTATCATTGGCTAGGTCAGGTGCCAAGCCAGAGACTCCTTGTGATACGCGGTGGGCTAGCTACACCACAGCTGCTGCATCAGTGATTCGTGTATGGCGGCTTGCCGGGGAGGCTGTGGCACCATGAGGGGCAGCATAGACTGGAAGCAGCATATGCTCTGACCTATGATGGGCACGATTACAGCCACACCACTGTTGAGGAGGCTAACATGCTATCTGTCAGGGAGCTGCAAGCCTACCTTCGCCTCCACCAGCAGGAGGTCATGAAGGGGTGGCTGAAGCCCAAGCTGAAGGGTCTCGTCATGGCCCACATTTGCAACACATTGGCCGGCCTGCATGGGGATGAGCAGGAGGCAGGTGCAGGTGCTAAAGCTAGTGCTGCCCCTGGGCTGCCCACCCCTCCTGTTGCCCCCCCCTGGCAGCAGCTGGCAGCTGGTGCTGGTGCTGCCCGTGGGCTGCCCACCCCTCACACTCCCCCACCGTGGCAGCGGCTGGCAGCTGGTGTTGGTGCATCCCCTGACCTGCTCACCCCTCCCGCTGCGCAACAGGGGGTCAGGGCGGAGCTGGACACAAGCTCGACACGCAAGCGGAGGGCGGGCGGGAGGGATCAGACCCAACATGTCGAGCAAGGTAACGTAGCAATGGCCTACACACCTTGTGTGGCCTCACAGAGTGGCCAGGTAGTAGGTACTACTCACGAAGCGGTCAAGCAATGCAGCAGCCTTGTATATTTCCGAGCATGGGTGGAGGGGCGTGTCGATACATCGGTTTGGCGTGCCATGTGAATCGTTTTGATTGCGGCGACTGTTCCTCACTGTGTGCAGTTGCTCCTGGGCCACGCCGGTCGCGGCGGTCTCTCGCGACGAGGCCCGCATGAGCAAACAATGCATGAATTGGAATGTCAAGATTTGAGCCGCCATAGCACTCAGCACACAGCACAGTATTTATTGATACAAGCTGTACCGCATAGCTGACGGAGTCCTCTATCCATTGATGTGCGAAACATAGATAGAAACCACGTGGCTGAGACGCGGCGTCGTTTTGATTACCAGGGGTCGCTTTCCTGTCATTTTCTGTTAGTTGGGGCCGGCTGACCGTTACTCTCCCTCATGTTCGTCCTGAAGTCCCGCACCGCCACTGACCTAATGGCCATGGTCGTTTACAGTTCTTTGTAATGTCCTGAGTACTGCTGCGAAGCTAAAGTAATGTAGATGCCAGCTTGAAACAAGACACAGTGACAATACCTCGTGTCCCCTCTCTGCACCACCCACAACATTTACTCCACTACCGACCAACAACGTGCCAAGTACAACAGGTGGCTCCTCCAAGCATGCCCGCACCTGAGCATTCTGCAACTGACCACACCATCCCTTACGAACGAAAGCAATGTGCCCCAAGACTCAATAAGCTGATGTTACAGCGCCTGCATTATTCCCAGATCCCAATGGAACCTTGATGGATTGGAACAACATGTTCAACTGTCATCTCACTCAGCTACGCATGCGAATTTGGCCTGTGAACTTGTCCCGCAAGGACACGCTAGGGCTGGAGCTGACAAGGGAGAACTGTGGGCCCAGGAGCCTGCAGCAGCAGCAGCAGCAGGGTGGGGTGGCACAACAGCAGCAACAGGAGCAGTAGGAGCAGGAGCAGGAGCAGCAGCAGCTACAGCGATAGCACAGCAGCTGTGTAAGGTGAAGGCCCCCTGCCGCCCCCACCAAACACATTAGGTAAAGGGGGTGGGGGGGGCCCAGTAATAGTTGGGGTGGAGCCGTGTTGCTGGGCTGTGGCGCTCTGCTGCCTGCCTACTGTCCTGGCAGAGCAGCACTCATGACCGTGATAGCCGCACGACATGCGTGAGGTGGCCTAGCATGTCCCCTGCTGCAACTGCCTCTTCCTCTTGCCACTCCACTGACCTGGCCGCCAGTGGATGTGCCGCTGCCAACCACTAAGGCTGAGCCACCAGCGCCTGCGCCCCCTGCGCCTCATTGCCCAGCAGGCTGCGGCGACCGATGGCGAATGTACCTGAACCATCACCCACCGTTTGCTTGTTTCTCTCACTCCCTGCCAGGATTGCAGCGACTCTGTCCCCTGCTGAACAGCACAGCGGGGTGCTGTGAGGGTGAGGGTGATGGGAAGGAGAGTCACTGTGCCTGGGCTGCTAGGCTGGGTGTTGACAACAAGGGCGCGCAAGTCAGGGGCAAGGGTGAGGGTAAGGTGCAAGCACATAGTGTGGGGCAGGGAGGGGCAGCAGAGGGCTGCAGGGCGAGAGGTGCCAGCAGCCTTACCGGAAGAGGAGACGGAGGGGGTGCTCCTGCCGCCCTTGCCGCATCCACATTGTCCCTGCACTGCTGTCAGCGCCGCAGCCCAGGCGCTGGCCGTAGCCTGCGAGTGAGACACAGCCCGCCAGGGTGGTGAGGTCACGTCAGGCGGGGCAGCAGTGAGGGTGTGTTGGGAGTACTGTGCTTTGTGTGGGTGAGCACAAGGCGGGGCAGCAGTGGAGGTGTGCTGGGGAGGGCACTGTGCCCCATGCGGTTGGTAGACTCACTGTATATGCAACAAAGCAACAGAGAGGGTGGAAAGGAACAAAGAGGAGAAGAGCAGCACACCCTGCACAGTCCATGGTGGTCTGGGGCCCATGGTGGTCCATGGTGGCATGCATGGCAGGGGTGCGTGAGGGGTGCGTGAGGGATGGTGGTGCAGCTGAGGTGCAGCTGGTGTTGCATGTATGACCCGGTTGTATGACCCGACTGTATGGCCTCAATAAGCCTACTCACCGAGGCTACGCCGTTTGCCACAATCTCCCTCTTCGCGCTGTCCGACCCTCCCCTGGCGCATGCCTGGGCAGCCGCTGCAGCACACAACAATGGCTCAGGCTTGAGACTGGAGTGCAGGGTGGAGCTGCAGGCTGGCTTTGCTGTCGTCTGTAGTGAAGGTGGCTGTGCAAGCAAGGGAGGGGAGGGCGCAATCAGCAGACGAGTCCACTGCACCTGCTCCTGCTCCCTAGCCCAACCTCCGCTGCTCTCATGCATTGCCCTGACCTCTACCCTCCTCCCCGGCTCACTGGCCTGCCTGCGTTCCCTGTGCCATCATGCCTGCGGGTCATGTCACAGAGAGTCATGGCGAGGCAAGAGACTGTGGGCCATGGTGCAGCTGCTAGGCAAACATCTGGGGAGGCAGGTCAGGGGTCAGGGTGGTGGGGGCTGTTGTGAAGGGGGCCGCATCCTACCTTGGGCCGTGGCTTGACCATACAGCGTGTTGAAGGTGAGAGCTAGCAATGCACGGGTGGCCTGTGAACGCAAGTGAGGACCACGGCAGGCATATGACACAGCACTCCCTCCCTCCCTCCCACCCACTCTCACCCTCCCTCCCTCTCCCTCCCTCCCTCTCTCACCCTCCCTCCCTCCCTCACCCTCCTCACCCTCTCTCCCTCCCTCACCCTCCCTCCCTCCCTCCCTCACCCTCCCTCCCTCCCTCACCCTCCCTCCCTCCCTCACCCTCCCTCCCTCCCTCACCCTCCCTCCCTCCCACTCTTACCTCCCTCCCTCACTCACCTCCCACTCTGACCTCCCTCTCTCACTCTCACCTCCCTCTCTCACCCTCCCTCTCACCCTGCCTCCCTCTCTCACCCTCCCTCCCTATCTTACCCTCCCAGCTGGCAGGCACATGAGACAGCCCTCTCTCCCCCCCTCCCTCTCTGCCTCCCTCCCCCCGACCCTCACAGCTGGTTCAGCTGGTTTACCCTCAGGCAACATGAGGCTGCTGAGCATGTGTAGGGGTGTGCACCTGGCTGCAGCCATTAGGGGCACTGGTGAAGGCGCTGATGATTGCTGAGGCTTGGCTTACGCCTGCGAGAGCAGCGCAGGGCAGCCGACTGTTGCTGAGCATGCGTTGGTGCAAGAGGGTAAGGGCAAGATGCCCACAGGTGGCTTGGAAGAGGCTGCAGCAAAGGAGCTCAAAGAGCAGCAGTACAAAGCAGTGCAATGCGGAAGTAGTGGCAAGGGACAAGGGTGTGGCAGCAGGCACGGCACAACGGTGGCTGGGGGCTGAGCTACACTAACTGACTAGGGCTAGCGCACCAATAGCAGTCGCAGCTGCACTGCCGGCTGCACACGAAGTCCCAGAGCCTCCACTGGAGCCTGCACCGCGTCAAACACCACATCACACTTTCAGTACTTGTCACATACGGCCCTGACAGCTGTGATTCAGTCACCACACTCAGTCTATGTGTGGTATGCCATGCACGGCCCTGCTTATGCACCTGGCCCTGCTTGTCACCTCCCTCCCTACTACATGCTTCCTTGACCATGAGCCAGTCTGGCAGCGCACCAGTAGCAATTGCATTTCCGGATGCAGAGGCGCTCCCGGAGCCTGCACCGCGCCAAACACCACATCACACTTTCAGTACTCGTCACACATGGCCCTGACAGCTGCTGTCCAATCACCTATGTGGCCTGTGCGACTAGCAGTGGTCTGGTCACAGGCAGCAGCAGCTGCTGGTGCCACTGCGGATGTGACACGGCTTGACCAGGGGTCACCTGAGACTGAGGGACCAGCGGTGGTGGCGCCTGCTTTCACTACAGCAGCGGCTGTTGCAGTGGCCGAGGCTCGTGCCTGCATGGTTGCATGAGCAGTGGGAGGCATGAGAGGCAGGTGAGATGCAGCAGCACATGGTTGCATGGCTGATGTTGGCGGCACCAGGGAGGTTGGCATGGCCCATGCCAGGTGACTGCAGTGAAGGCTGCACTACAGGTGCAGAAGAGCTTGATAGCATTTGCCGGTGGGGGGTGGGTTGGAAGGTGGGAGGTGGAAAGGGGGGAGGGGGAGGCGACGGGAAGGTAGGGGAGGGGGAGACACACCGCAGTATTAGCGACTGCTTGCACGTTTCCGCCCCCACACACCTGGAAATACCACACAACGCAACACAGCACTGGCTGGACCAGGGATAACGTCCGAACATGGCGTGTCTTGCTCACTGACCAACTCTTTGTCCCTATTGTTGTGACACCTTGTCTCTCATTGCTGCATCACGCAATTGATAGTCTGGTGACCAGGCTAGTGGCCCACCATGCCTGTGGGCCGCAGCTGGCGGGATGAGCAACCGATGTCGAACTCACCGAGCTTATGGCCGGAGCAACCGCCGCTGAACTGGCTCTGACAGCTTCAGCCGTGATTGGGTTCGCGTTTTGCGTCAATCGGCGGTGCGCCGAATGTTGCACGAAGGCATCTTGGTAGCCTAAGACGATCAGGAGGAGATGAGCATATCAGCGGTGCGTGTGCGTCCCTCAGCGTGAATATGCCCATGGCCAGTTAGGGTTTAAATCCGAGGTGCCGACGTCCCTGTCGACCACCGATGAATTTGATCGACGCACCTGCTGCGGCCTGCAGATTGAGTTGGCTAGCAATAGCACATAGAGCCAGGGCCACGCAGAAGGCATGTCGACTTACGCTCCCCGCAACTACCATCACGGCTGGTGCTCGCGTCTTTGTATTTGACACTGTTACCTACTGTGCGCTGTGGCTATGTCGAAAAAATGGCTCTCACTCACCAGGTGGATCCCCGCGAAGCTTCTATGCAGCTGGTGGAACAGAGAAGTCGCGTATGAGGCTTGGACCTAGGTAGGTACAGGCAGCTCGCAGCATACCGGGAGGTGTACGTCAGACACGGGCTGGTGCTCTTGGGCTGATGTGCAGGCCTGTGTAATGGGTGGACGGCGTGCGGTTAAAAGGGGACGCAATTTAACATGCAACTGTACAACTATCAGGCTTACTCTGTGCCCAGACTCCAGTTCGCTCAAGCAGCCCCCGATTCTCTTCCCATGTTCACCTCCACTGTCTGCACCCTTTGTAAGTCCAGCCACCAGTGCTTGCGACTGCAAAGAGTGGCGCCTCCATGATGTGCTGCGACGCCTCGACTTGCAACCATTCATTCAACTCCCAAACAACCCAGGGAACACTTCACGCACCAGCTGCTGCTCCTACCGGCCCCTACCACATGCACGTGTTTTGCCTTCAAGCTTACAAAGCAGGTCAGCCGATAGGTCCCATGCCGGGGACTACATAATGCAGGTGTGAAGAAAGTGTGACAGTAGTCTCAGCGCTATATACTCTGCCAAGCCAGCCTTAATTGCCAGGAGTGTAGATAGGAAGTGAGATTCTAGCTACACCTATCCCATGCCTGCTGCAAGGCACTCGGTATCTCTACCCCATGGTCAGGCCTCGGTGGCATTAGTGTTGGGCTGGGATACACTCCTGCAGAGCCCCAGCCTGCCTGGTAACAGGGGTGGCTGCTCCAGGCCAGTGACACATGTCCTGATGCTGAGCTCGACCTGTGCTGCTACCTGCTGCGGGTGACCCGGTCACCACCACAGTCACAGGTCGTCATAGTGATCTGCAACCCTAAGGCCGTGTTCCAGACTATCTTCTGCAGGCAGGCGCATGCATGGCCCAATAAGCACGAGGTTGGCAGTGAGGTGGGATGGTGGGCAAGCACGGGGGTGGACGAAAGGTAGGTAGGCAAGTAGGTAGGCATGTTGGTGGGCAGGGTGGAAGGTGGGCAGGCAGGTGGGCAGGCAGGGTGCGTGGGCAGGGTGGGACATGGGCAGGCAGGTGGGCAGGCAGGGTGCGTGGGCAAGGTTGGAGGTGGGCAGGCAGGTGGGCTGGCAGGGTGCGTGGGCGAGGTGGGAGGTGGGCAGGCAGTTGGGCAGGCAGAATGCGTGGGCAGGCAGGTATCAGACATGCGCCCCCTTGCCTCCTCCCTTGCCTGACATACACACTTACCTAGCCACCGCGTCCACAATGCTAGCTGCAAATGCGGCAGCCGGCTGGCTCGTGGTTCAGGCGGTGGCAGCGGAGGTGAATGCTGCATTGCTGACTTCTGAAACCCAGCTGGTGGTGTTCAGGATGTTCTCTGCCTGCGCAATGGACACTCATGTAGCAATGCATCCCATCGGTTGGCCACCTGCAGCCGCCATAATACAACAAAGGCACCACATCAGCTTGTGGGTTGTTGTTGCCTGACACACAAGGCAGCTGACCGAGCACCCAAGGACTGCAATAACAACACCTGACTGCAATGAGCACCGACCAAGCTTTCTTTGGGCCCTTCGATGTACTCGCCCGGCTCCGCTGGGTCGGGTAGGGCACCGTTCCTGAAGTTGGGCAAGGAGGTGGACCCCTCCTCCGTCAGTAACCCCAGCATGCTGGCGTCACGCATTAAGCTGTAAGGGCTGGTAAGCTCAGCCTGCTGCCAGGGCAGCCGGCCCCGATTTGCTGGATCCTCCTGCCCGTCATCAGTCACCTGCTCCCCCTCCCTCAGCCCCAGCAGGCCCCGTTGCAAAGCCACCTCAGCCTGCATGGCTGGAGTCACCACCACCCCACCCTCCTGCAGCAGCCAGCCGACGTCCATGCCGCACACTGTGCGGCGCACATAGGTGCACTGCCGCTTGGACCGCGCTGGCAGGTGCCCACCACCCAGCCCCCTCACCCCAACCCTGTGCTGGTGCTCATGAGTGCCCAGCAAGACCTTTGCCCCGGTCAGGGACACTGACTTTTTGAACCTGCCAACGAAGAGGAGCGTGAGCATGTTGCAGAAAGCTGTCTCCAGCTGCTGAATGCTGTCTCCACCATGTTGCTGTCAGAGTGGTAGCGTGGGATTGCTTCGAGGCGGGGGCGGACGTCGGGGTGCGCGGCCAGCACGGCAGCGACTGCTGCGCTCGGCCGAGTGTTCTCGCCGTCGCCGGGCAAGCCGCGGCACAGCTGCAGGTACAGGTTCCTGCGCTTCAGGTTCGGGATGGCTGCCTGGGAGACTGGGATGTCTGTGTACACGGGCTGGCCGTGCTCGTCGAGCTGGTCGGCTACGTGCAGGGTAAACAAGTCGCGCACGAGAAAGCCGAACAGCAGGCTGCCGATCACACCGCCCGCTCGATGCAAGCCTTAACTTGTGGTAGCGCAGCGGCCAGGAAGGCATCCCACAGCTCTTGCGGGAGGTGTTCGGTGAGCTGGGCTAGCTTGCCTTTCCAGCCGTGGTAGGTGTCGTCTCTACTGCGGGCAGCGCGGGCCTCTCCGGAAGCCTTTCTTTTGCGCTGCGCGGCGGTGAGCTCAGGCTGTTGTGCCTCGTCAAGTCAGGTCCCACCGACACAGCAACAAATATGAAGACGCGTACGTACCTGACGTACTGACAGCTCCCGGCACGCGCTTATCAGATCTCTAGGCTCTGAACTATACCGCGCTGCTTGATGTGGGCACCAAGCTGGGTATCTCTGTGCCTCTTGCCCCACCCCCTACCCCCCTGTGCCACTCAGGATGAGAAGAAGGCAGAGGAACACAGCCCAGGGGCCGCCACTAGCAGCCTCCTACCCTCACTGAGGGTCCCCCAGCAGTCACTGGTTTTGTGGTGCAAGCAGGGAGCTGTCAGGGAAGCCCCATGAATGCACAAGAAACTACAGTGGTGGAGGTTGCTCACAGGCCGATTCATGCGTGAAACAGATGGTGTCAGCGGAATATGGACACGCTGGCTTCTGCCCCGGTTTGAAGAAGCACATCAGCACTAGGTAGCAGTAATCCGTCGCCGCCACCGTTCCTTACTGCAGCTGCTTGCTGCCCAGCGCAAGCTGGTTTCCTGTCATCCTCGTTGATGCCGTCCTCACTGCTGCTCGCGTACCCTCCTAACAACCCTTGCAAGCCCTCGTCCCCCGCGCCGCCCTCCTCGCCGCCTGCCGGTAGTGCGGTGTCGGCCAGTTCTGCAAGACGCGGTTTCTTGGGCGCTGCTGCATCTCGCGGTAGTGGTTTGACTGACTCAACACTTGGCTGTGGTTCCCCCAGCTCGGCGCTGCCCCGACCGGTGGGAGATTGTAAGGCGGGAGCGAGGCCGCCATCGCGAGTTGAGATCACACGCACAGCTGGCAGCAGCTTTGCAGCAGGCCTGCAGGGCATGAGGCTCAGAACCTGCCAAGGCGTCGCAGTTTAACGTTGGTGGTGTCCCCATGCTCTAGGATGTGTGCGCAAGACAAGGGCATGTGTACTTGAGGGGACAACAACCCAGGAAATGACTACAACCACCACAACCACCACAACCACCACACATGATGCACATGCTGCAACCATGACCACTTGGAAGCAAGCACCAGCAAAGCAGTGCTGCCATGCCACCCACCGCACCTACTCTGTCCGACCTCGTACCCTGCCGGACCTCGTACTTCAGGCTTGATGTACACACCACCTCACTCTTCTCACCTGATCTCACGCTTCTCCCGCATTGCTACGCGCAGCACCGCACCACCAGCGCCTACAACGACTGCAGCTGCACCAGCCTGGCCACCCTCGCCTGCCCCTGCACCAGGCCCAGACCCTCCATAGTCACCACTGCCTTGGCCCCGCCGCCTGCAAGCATGCAGTGCTACATGTTGGCATGCGCACACACTCTTCCCTCTCTGTCTAGGCCACAGTCAGCTGTGGTGGCGTCCCTGCACCAGAACAAGCAGGCGGTTGGCAGACCTGCCTGGCAGCACCCGTGGCTGTGACCCTGTCTGCTGGCTGTGGCACCTGCCCCGGCCGCAAGCGCTTCTTACCCCGCCACCCCTAGACTTGAGGTGGGTGACAGGGCATGGAGGTGGGCCGCCTCCTCAGCCTCGGTGCGAGAGCGCAGCTGCGCAAACTCGTAGCTTTCCACCTCCCGCATGTCATTCTCCTTCTGCCGCTCAGCCTCCTTGAAATCACTAAGGTATTGCAGGTCCTGCTTGGCAAGAGGTAAGGAGCAGGAGTGAGAAAGCAAGGAGCAAGGGGCACGCTGCGGCTGTGAGTCAGCGGTGCCATGTGTAAACCAATGTCACACCTGCCCCTTCCCTGCCCACCCTCGCCTGTCGCTCCTGATGTCAGTACCAAGCACCGCACTGCAGCTGCACTGACAGCTTGACTGCCTCTATCAACCAGCACTCAGCAGTGCAGCTACAGCCTTGACCACTCCGTGGATGAGGCTTAGCTAGGTGAGCCTGGCAGCTGCTGAGGCAGGGTCACACACCCATCGACTCCCTGGGCAGCTGGGGCTGGGAGCAGCAGGAGGGTCAGCTAGGGCTGGAAGGATCCACTGGCATGTAACCACCTGCAACCACCTCTTCGGTGAGGGGTGCTTGAGAGGGCAGAAGAGGGTGGTGGCCCTTAGTGCTGGCGCTGCCTTAGTGCTTCGTGGGTCAGGGAAAGGTGCGGTTGAGGCCCTGCGCCTCATGCTGCTCTGAAGATTGCTGAGCTCAGGATCCAGGTTGTGCTGCTGGTCAGCGCACCTGGTTGGCTGTGTGGCTGTGTCACAGTAGCATGTGCAGGTCATCTTCATCGTTACATGGCGTTACAGGCCTGCTACTGTTGCTACAACGCACAGACTCGTAGACTCAGTATGTCGTGCACATGTGCAGCTGTGCTGCTGCAGTGTGTGCAGCTGTCCAGCTCCATTGACACTTGATGAAGGGCCATGGTTACCTGACACAGGCACTGTCACCTGCCACTGCTACAGTGGCAGCGAGCTTCACACCATGGTCACTCCTGCATGCCGAGCTGCTCACACCATGCTGCTGAAGCCCGAAGTGTCAAACGTTTGGCACCCCACCTGGCGGTCGAACGCTGCGCAAGGACAGGTGCAGCAGTGACAGTCAGGGGCAGTGCTTTTTGCATCCCAGGGTTTGGGTCAGCTTGCATGTTGCTATGCAGTTGCACCAGGCACATGACGCACCGCCACGACCAATGAGCCAGCCACTCTTGGGGTTCTGATCCAGGATCTGCAGCACGAGAGGTCCATGCTGTGACCTGCATGCTGGTCAGTACACTATTGAAATGCTGACAAGATGCCCCTACCTCCTTAACAGCCTTTTGGTAGTCAGGGTCGGACTCTGCACTTTTGTCCATCAAATCACGGATTGCAACACGCCCTTTCCCCGTGTTCTGCGTGAAGGGTGCATGAGCAGGCTACCTACCTCTGGCCTGACATGCAGTTTTTGGCCTGAGATACAGAAGTGATGGGCTGTTGATGTGGTGCTCATCCTGGCACGACTCTGGGATCCAGCATTAGGGAATGCAGCAAGCTGCAATGGCTGCATGACCACATGTGCAGCTCACCGCCATAATGTCAAGCGCCTAGCTTTATGAACCGCTTTAAGCACGTCCGTCTACTCCGTGCCCGGAGAGCTTCGATGAAAAACTATGCATGCCGCGTCCATGCCATGTTTTGACAAAACTGCACAACCTTTGCACCAGCCCGCTCTGTAACCTGTACCTGCACTTCCAACAGCACCCTTTCCAGTAAGACGCTGAATGCAGCTCTGTGTAGTGGGGCATGCTGCATGCTCTATGCACAGATGCAGTGCAACTGGCTGCCAGGGCAGCTTAACCAAGCTAACTGAACATAAGCATAGGACCTGGTCCTTCAATAGTGAGGATGCTCCCTTGGTACGGCTATCCTTTCAGTTGATCTCTGTGATAATCTTATCTTTGCCGCAAAGTCATATCAAAGTTTGCGCCATGTTAGGTGTGTGTGAGTGTAGCGAAAACATAACCTGCGGGAAGGGACACCAACACACCTATAAGCCCGCAGCCGCGGGGCTCAAGTTATCGCCATGCCTCCAAAGGTTAAAGCTGATAAAGAGAAACAGAAGAAAGTGGAGGACAAGACGTTTGGCTTGAAGAATAAGAACAAGAGCAAGGCGTGAGGCGCGATGGTTGTCGCATGATGCTAGGAGTAGCGATCTGCAGCCCACCGCCGCGATAGCTCTTGCGCAGGGTTCAGAACTATGTGAAGCAGGTTACCAGCTCGTCGGAAAGCAATTCCAGCAAAGCCGCCCGCATTGCCGCCCAGCAAGGCATAGTAAACCCCAAGGTACCAGATGGCTGTCAAGTTCTCATCAGGGGCGCATCATGGCGACAGACCCACAGGCCGCACCTCTGACTGGTGTTGCTCAGCAGACATTGCCCTAGCTAAAGCACCCATGAACACTGGCCCGCCCTTCCCCCCGCTCCCAACCCTCTTCTCTGAGCCTCCTGCCCCACCCCCCACCCCCCTGTGCCCCTCAGGATAAGAAGAAGGCAGAGGAGGAACGACAGAAGGAGCTCGCCGCGCTGTTTGCAGTGGCCATCAAGCAGCCAAAGGTTCCGCCAGGTGCTGTGGCCTCATGCTTCACGGCTGGGAGCTGACCTGAAGCCGCCCAGCCACTAGCAGCCTTTGCACTCCTACCCTTGGCAGTCACCGGCTGTGTGGCAGAACAGGGGTTTGCCCGCAGCACTCCATGCACCTCCCCATCCTCTACCTCCCTACCCAGAGGGCACGCAGAGTTCCCTGTTGCCCCACCCCAGGAAGCACCAGTCTCGCTATCACTAGGGTCAGCTGTGTAGGTGTAGCAGGGAGGCAGGGAGCAGCATCATCTCAGCCCAGCAGGGAGGCAGGGATCAGCATCAGCAGGGAGGCAGGCAGCATCATCATCACACCCCACCCTCACGCCACCCTGAGGCCCTAACAAGTGCGCCCCCGCACAGTGGCCAGCAGATGGTTCTTGGGGCGACTGTGATTGGCAGAGTTTCTCAGGCTGCTGTCAGTTGGTGTCACTGCGGCAGCACCTTGCTTGGCTGGCTGCAGGTGTGGACCCAAAGTCCATGGTGTGCGAGTTCTTCCGCCATGGCCAGTGCACCAAGGGCTTCAAGTGCAAGTTTGCACATGACCTGGAGGTGGAGAAGAAGGCCGCCAAGATCAGTTTGTTCAGGTGAGCATGTGAGCTGCAGCAGCTGCAGCTTCCAGCCAGGGGCCAACTCCCAGCCAGCCAGGGTACGGCTAAGTGCAGCTGCATCCGGTCAATAGCATCAGGTCAACAGCATCACCCCCACAGGAGAGTGAGGGCTCCATGCCACATGCCGCACGCTACACCATACCCCACTTTATGTATGTGACGCTCCATACGCTCATTGTTTGTGGATGCCACCTTGCACAAGGCCTTACCTAATCATGCGATCTGTGGAATGGTGTGACGTGGGTGGCATGATGTGATGTAGACCAATGGCTATGACGGTGGCGATGGCTGCATCTTGACTGAGCCGGACTCCTATGAGGGCAGCGCTGTGCCCTGACTGCTGCATGACTTGACATACTGCTCTTGATGATGCTGCAGTGACAAGCGCGATGAAGTGGCGGAGGATGACGAGGAGGTACGCAGGAGCAGGGAGCAGCAGCAGAAGCAGGAAGGAGCAGCAGGAGCAGCAGGCAGGAGCAGCAGCAGCAGCAGGAGCAGCAGAAGGCAGCAGTAGGCAGCAGTAGGCAGCAGGCAGCAGCAGCCTGGCTTGGGGATGAAGGCTCCACAAGGGCTCTAGTCCTGGGCTGCTGAGCTGGCTGCTTCTCTGTTGAGAGGGGCAGCAGGAGACCCTGGGCTGCGCAGCCCACTGCTAGCCAGCTGGTCATGCTCAGGGTAGAAAGGGGTTGTGCAGGTCAGCAAGGGAGTACAGCATGCCTGCCTGTCTGCCACCGCCTGTCTGCCACCGCCTGTCTGCCACCGCCTCCTGCAGCCGTGCTCTGCTGTGCCGTGCTCTGATCTGCTGGCCCTGTTTCAGCATATCACACGTGCGGCCCTGCTGCCTGAGTGTGGGGTAGCAGGGGTGGCACTGGGGAAGGTTGCGGACCTCCACTGCCTGCTTGCTGCTGCTGCTGCTGCTGCTGCTGCTGCTGCTGCTGCCTGTTCATCATCATCATCACCATCAATTAGTGGCATTCAAGAAAATGGGGTCACTTTGGATACCGCCGCTGGGCTGCAGCGCATAATGGGCTGCAGTTCCTCTGATGTTGCTGCAGCGCATGAAACTGTCTGCATGGCTGCTGAGTTTGAGCAAACACTGAATGCATGCGGGTGTGACACGGAGGAGGGTGTGGTGTGAGGAGGGTGGCAGGGTGCCCTGCATGACACTATGTAAGTGCGTTGTGTGGCTGGTGGTTGGTGTGAGCTGGGTGTGACGTTAGTGTGTGAGGTTGTGTGAGCATGCAGGGCATGGACGACTGGGACCAAGAGACATTAGAGCGGGTGGTGAAGGAGAAGCACGGAGCTGAGAAGCCCAGCAACGCCACCACCATCATCTGCAAGTTCTTCTTAGAGGCCGTAGAGAAGCACCAGTATGGCTGGTGGGTGCCGGAGGACCTAGCCTGACTGCCTGACTGCCACCTGCTGCATGGCCCAGCCATATTACCTGCCGACTTGCATGACCACTGGGCTGCAAGCTGGCTTCTTGTGGCCTGCTCCTCTGTATGCTCCTCTCGAGCAGCTCAGCGCAGCAGTGCCGCCATGAGCTCACCCACAGCCAGGTGCCTGCCGTCACAAGGCATACTCACGGGCTTTGCTGGTATGCCCCATATGCCACCGCCTCAACCTCAGTACACCCTTGTAATGCCAGGGGTTACAACAAGGGCAGCTGCCGTCCTCCTTGGACCCCTCAACCCCTGGACTTCAGCGGGGTGGCCAGTATCTCAACTGCAAAACTGTGGCTGTTGTGTCAACCCCTCCATGACTGCCTGACCCTCACTGGACCTTGCCCCACGCTAGCCACTTGGCCACCCTGAGAGTGCTCACCCTGAGGTGTTGATGCTGACGACAGAGCGTGACCACATGCCCTGCGCCACCCAGGTGTGACCAGCATTCTCTGCACTTCCACAGTGTGACCACATGCTCTGCGCCTCTGCAGGTTCTGGAAGTGCCCTAATGGCGTGGACTGCAAGTACAGACACGCGCTGCCGCCTGGCTATGTCCTGAAGAGCCAGATGAAGGAGCTGCTGGAGGAGGAGGTGGGGTGGGGTGCACCAGAAGTAGAACAAGAAAAGCATGAGTTATGAATTAGGGTTCATACACTGACAGTAAAGAAGGTAACCCCACTCCGCCATCCTTGTCATCATTACTACCATCTTTCTGTGCCAGCGCGGATATGCGGCCTGTTGGCTAGCACTGCTGCAGCACCTTCCGCCAAACAGCTGACAAGCCGGTGTCAAGCTCAGCTGATGAGTGCTCGCCACGCCATGCCAGGCCACGTCATGCCAAAACAGCTCCACCTCGCCCTCCACATGACCTGCACCTCCCCCTCAATGCCTCAGCGCCTGCCTGGAGAGGTCGTGGCTGAGCAGTTTGGGGGACGCCAAGGTGGCTGGGCCCTAGCTGGCTGGGATGCCCGCTGTGTTGAGCTGTGTTCAGCTGTGTTGAGCTGTGCTGAGCTGTGTTGAGCTGCACCCACCCCTTTATCCCCGTGCCCTCCCCACCCTCTCGTCCTCTCTTGCTCCCTTCCTTGCTGCATCGTGTGCAATGACCAAATGCCTTGGCACATGCTGGGGTGCGGTGCCCTGCCTCTCAATGTGGCTCACGCCCTGGCCCCCTTCCATGGCTGTCTCACACCTCACACCTATGCCTGGCCTGCTGGCCTTCATAGCCGTGTCTCACTCTCCAGGGCATGCTAAGGATGACAACAGATGAGCAGCAGGGTGCATTGGGACGCCATGGATTCCCACCATGGACTCCAACACCGCTTGCCTGGCTGCTTGGCCTGCTGTCTGCACGACTGCCTGGCTGCATGGTGTGACTTGGCCGCCTGGCTGGATAGCACCCCAGTGTTCAAGCTGCTTTGGGTCCACACCATGGACATCGCCACCAGGCTGGGTCTGCAGCAGCGCCATGTTTGCCAGGTCATGGCCTGATTTGACCGCCTGGCTGGATAGCACGCAAGCTGCTCTAGGTCCACATCATCGACACCACTGCAAAGCTGGGCCTGCAGCAGCACCATGAAAGGCCAACGCCATGTCATGACGATGACATTGATGATGTTGATGATGATGACGCATGCACATCGCCATGCACACATACATGTCGTATGCTGTGCCGCCCGCTGCCCCTGGTCCGGCTCCCCCTGCTGCTTTGATGGCCCCACCCCCCACCCTCCCCCTGCGCTGCCCTGTCCTGCCTGCTTCCAGGCACGCAACACCAAAGACATTGCCGAGCAGATTGAGGAGGAGCGCGCCAAGATTGAAGCACGCACTCCCATTACGCCAGAGGTGGGAGGGGGGGCTGGAGGGAGGCTGGCAGCAGGGGCGGAAGTGGCAGGTGGCGGTGATGGCTTATCTGTGTGCCTTGTGTGTATGGGTGTGGCTTATGGCCTGCCAGGAGCAGGGACTGCAGCAAGATGGACTGCTCTTTTGCTTGTTCTTGTGCTTTCAAAAGCCTGGAGTGGATCGCTCCCTGGTAGCTGCCTGTTGCTCTGTTGCTGCCCTGCTGCTGCCCTGCTGCTGCCCTGCTGCTGCTCTGCTACTGCTCTGCTGCTGCTATTGCTACTCTATTGCTGCTCTGCTGCTGCTCTGCACTTGCACTGGTCTCCTGCTGACCCTGATGTCAGGTGAGGTGAGGCTGTTGGCTGCAGGTGTTCAAGGCCTGGCGAAATCGAAAGGTGGAGGAGCTGCGGAAGAAGCGTGAGGCAGAAGACGAGGAGCGGCGGCGCAAGGGCATCATGTCTGGCAAGGAGATGTTCTTGCAGGTCGGCAAGGCTAGAGCTACAGCCCAGCCCAGCCCAGCCCAGCCCAGCCCAGCCCAGCCCAGCCCAGCCCAGCCCAGCCCAGCCCAGCCCAGCCCAGCCCAGCCCAGCCCAGCCCAGCCCAGCCCAGCCCAGCCCAGCCCAGCCCAGCCCAGCCCAGCCCAGCCCAGCCCAGCCCAGCCCAGCCCAGCCCTGCCCTGACAGTGAGGCCATGTCAACCAGGCAGGGCAGCAGCGGCTTGCTTGTCACATCCTAATCATTGGCCTGCGTCTGTGTTGCTGCAGGAGGGGTTCACAATGGAGGATGACGCTGGTGCCTCCGGTGCAGACGACCTGATGCGGGAGGGGCAGGCGGAGGAGGAGGCAGCCATCTCCGCCATGCTGGAAAGAGCCAAGGAGGCAGCGCAGCGCGCCAAGGAGCGAGCAGAGACAGGTCAGGGCTGTAGCAGGGGAGGCGGCAGGGCTGAGGGTAGCAGGGGAGGTGGAAGACCCAGGTCAGGGGGACTGGAAGGCCGGGAGATAACACCATACTTGGTGAGTCTGTGCTCAACCATCTCACTCTTTTCACAACCAATGACATGCATCCTTCCTTGCTTGACCTCCAGAGCCGTCTTCCATAATCCGACCAGTGCCTGAAGGGGAGGAGGACGAGGAAGAGGACGAGGACCAAGAGCGTGAAAAAGCAGGAGGAAGCTCCTCTAGCAGCCGGCCAGCACAAGGGGAAGGGGCCGCAGTTGGTCCCAGCTCTAATGGTGCCGCAGGGGGTGCGGCAACATCTCACCTCAAGCTCGATGACCAGGACACTGCAGCGCTCTTTGAGGGTGAGCTGGCAGCAGCTAGGGGTAGGTCACCATGGAGGGGCCACCATGGGTGAGTAGCAAGCAGGCAGGGGTGGGCGGCATGGCCCAGGATCACACAGCATGTGTTTCTCAAAGCCAGAGCTTAGTGGGCCGGGGGTCAGTTGTTTGAGGGTAAGCTGCCAGCAGCCAGGGGCAGGCAGCAGGGGTCAGGATCAAGCAGCGTGTGCTTTTCGAGGTCACTGGGGAGGGTGAATGGGTCGAGGGCTGCGCAGTTGGCAGGCAGGGTTCAGGGATGGTCAGCTGAGACAATGCCCATGATGAGGGGAGGGTCCTGGGAACAAGGTTTGGGGTAAGAAGCTGGCACAGGGAGAAGGGCTTGGGGTAGGGGGCCGAAGGGTTGGACAAGGCCTCCGCTGAACCCACCTCTAGCAATGACACGCATGCAAGGGTGCAAGCCAGCATGTTGTGTCGAGGATCTTGGTCAGTGAGTTGTGGTGCTCTGCCGCTGCTCATTTGTCGTGACACTACTTGTTGCTACAATTTGCTGCAGATGATGATGACGACGACGATGATAATGGGGATTTGGAGGAAGAGGAGTTGGATGAGCTTGGGCAGCAAATACAAAGCCGTGCAAAGCTAGAAGACAAGCAGTGAGGCACCAGCAGCAGCTAGGGCTCCAGCAAAATACCGCCATGGGTAACGCAGTGGATCAGGTCCAGACTCCCACGGAGCCGCTCACATCTAGAGGAGCTGTCTGCTGCTGTGCATTCCAGCTTCTTGCAGTCAGGAGTCATCGGCCTGGTCAGCGCTACTGACTGTCAGGCGCCGGTGGGCCAGGTCTCTACCCTTCCCCTGCTCTTTCTTGGGACCGACAGTGGGTTCGGTTGCTGATCAAAAAAGGTGGAGTCGGCCGAGACGGTTCGATCCCAGCGCGGCACTGACAATTCGGCCGACTGACAACGCGGTATTGGATGGTGTATAGTTTATCATGCTCTTCTCCATGCAAGCATTAGCCGCTGTACGTAACCGTGTGTCGTGCTGGTAGAAGTGCTCCTCCACCCCGCTACTACGCTTAGCAAAGTTTGCTTCACCTAGTACGAGCACCCCTTCAATCCGAAAGCTGCTGCTTAGCATGGTCAACGAATATGTGATTTACATGCGTCTGTGACAGTAGCTCGTTCATGTGCAAGTTGTAAACTGGCTTGGAGAGAAGGCAAGCCAATGGGCGGTATGAGCACGGCGCTCAGCCATGTGGTCAGGCAGTGGTGCAAGCTATTGGCATGAAAGCATTTATGGTATGACGTGCTTGCACTAGGAGAAGGCAAGACAATATTGGTGGCCATTGTGTTAGTTGAGCGATGCTAGAGGGTTAGGGCAGCGGCAGTTAGATGGGCATGCACGTAGGGAAGCATGCCTAGCTGCAACCATCTCTGCACATCCATGGTCTCAGCCAGCTCGCCTGCCAGCAGGTCAGATCTGGGTGCTCTTCTCTTGCGCCACCCCTGCCTGTGTCTCCAGGCACAGTTGAGTGGCCACAGCCATCAATGTGCAACTAGCAAGTATTCATGGGTAAGGTGCTGGCCATGCCAACCAGCTGGCAGTGCGCTTGTTCACATTGCAACACACGCCTCTGGCCTCATATCGGTGTTGCCAATGGGCTGCGGATGAGATTGGTGGTGGCAAGGACAACTTCAAACCTGCCCCGCATCTCAAGCCCACCATGCCTCTGTGTCCATTCCATTGAGTTAGTGGCGAGGGGTGCAGTGCACGCTCCTCACCCATACAAAAATGAAACCGTGCAGTAACCCATGAGAGCCACTGCTACTGCAGCCGCAAGCGGAGTGCAATGCAAGCAGCTGCAATACGTGCACCCCCTTCATGATCAGGGTGACACGCCGGTCAGGTAAGTATGCTTGAGGGGAGGACACAATGTTGGGCAGGCACCAGGGGTGCAGTGGCTGTAGCATGGGTCCGATGTTGGGTCCTTGCTAAGTATGTACCATGCTCCAAGCCTGCCCTTGTCGTTTCAAAGCTGTGAACTCCTGGGAGACCTGCGACGGGCAGGCCATCTACGACATACCATTCATGCATGGGGTTACATGACAACGACATGAATGCGCATGCATGAGCAACAACGCTAGGGCGGCATTCGTGTGTTCTTGGTGGCACTGCATGTTGGCATGTGTGGCGGGGTGGTGTGGCATGAGGTAGGGACACGGATGGCAGGAGGCGCAGGCTTTAGACAGCTTGTGATGATAGTCAATGCCCGAGGACAACAAAGCAATGCCACCCCTGTGCCCTGCACGGTGCGAGCCCCTTCCCATGGAGGCGATGGCATGCCTCCACTACAAGCTGTTGTGGCTCGTTAGTGGGGTCGTTGCCCTCTCAGCTGGGAGACCTGATCAAGGAGCCCATGAAGGACCCTTGTCACCAGTCCACTCGTGCCTTGCCGCTCAAGTTGCTGCTCTGGGTGTGCTAGGGCTGGCCCATGACCCTTTTCATGTCCATGCTGCGAAGGGCTCCCCTACCTGCCACACTAGGCCTCGATGCCGAGCAGCTCGGGTGGTGGGTTGCTCCTGTGCACACTAGATTGGGCCAAGCCTATTGCTAGCCCACCGATGCAAATACCGCTGCCAGCTGCCCCTGGTCGTGGAATGCCCATGACATGGGGCACATGGCTGACAAAGACAAGCACCTCCTGCAGCCATGCACACCCGGCATGAGGTGGCAGCAGAGTGGGGCATGCAGGTCAACCATACCATATCCCTTACCATGGTGAGGGTGGACCAGCATAGCTAGCACGATGCCCAAGGCTGGGCGACAGCCGCTGCTGCAAGAGAAAAGGCACGAGTGGGCATGAGCTCAGGCATGAGCTCCTGCTGCGATGACTTGGCCGCATGGGCCGCATGCTGAACCTGAACCATTGCACTACAGCTGCTCCATGACATGGATACGGGGTGGCCCAGCAAACAAGGCAGGGAGGCAAAGGTGCCAGGCCAGGTCCCGTTCTAAACCTGGGCTCAGTTGCTGTGCGAGAGTGTGGATAGTAGAGACTGCGTTGGACATTTCTAAGTGGACATGCCGCTCACACTGTAAGATTAAAGGCAGCGGCTACGCCGTTACAAATGGTTTCCGACCGACGTCGGTACAGCAATATGACAGACAATCCAGGCAATGGCGGGCCACCCGCCGGAGCTGAACCCCCCAACAATACCCCTTCAGAGCCCGGCGTTGATATGCTAGATAAGCTCCTGGAGGCAGCTCGGACTAATCCAGTGCTTCGGGCGAAGTTCAACGCCGTTGTGGAAACTTTCTCAGGTGGCTCTAAAGCCCCTGGTGACTCTCCTTCTGGCGATAACCCAGAGGATACCCCTGGTGGCGAGGTAGAAGAGGGCGAGATGGACGAACAACGACCTCGCTACGTCGGAGGAGACGAGGACTACATCCTTAAGCTGGAGGCGCAACAGCTGCAGATTCAGGCCGAGAATGAAGCTCTCCGCCAAGCGCTGTCTTCCATCACTGCTAAGGTACCGTCTCGACCCCTTCCACCTCGCAGGGTAGATCCAGCAGGCAGGGCAGGTGCCCCTGCGTCGACTGGACAGCCTGGTGCAGGTGCTGCAGGGCCAGATCGGGGCGCCCCTATGGGTCCTTCTCCTCTTACCCTGCCGTTTCCCTTGTCCTTGGGTTCCAGGTCTATACCTGGCCCAGATAAGTGGACTGGCGCGTGCAACAACACCCATCGCAGAGCCTTAGCGTTTTGCGACGACCTTGAGCGTCACTGTGAACGCTACCGCCTTGATGTTGCTTCTACACTGCCTGCCTTCTTGACTGGCGCAGCTCGCAACACTTGGTATCCATCCATCAAGGAGTCCTTTGCTGCCTTGTATGCTGATGTTCCTGACTGGCCTTACCTGCGTGCCGCCTTCTGCGAGTACACAGGAGACGACCTGCGTGACGACTGTAATGTCGCCCGTACTAAGCTGCTTGATGGTGCCATCAAGATGTCTGCAGGAATGCTCCTGGGCCAGTACATCACTGAATTCAGAAACAATCTGCTGTTTGCAGGAAATGACAGCATGTGTCAGCCTTTGCTGGCCATGGTGTTCACCAGAGGACTCAGCTCTGCTTTACAGCCTGCTGTTCTCAAGGACCTGGCTGCATTTAAGAACCCCACACTGTCTCAGGCTATGGAGGCTGCTAAGCAGGCTCAGCGCAATGCTGTGATGCTGTCCACCACCACACCTACTAAGGGTGCTGGTACCTCTGGTGTTCATGCTGTGCAGGCGTCAAGTGCCCTGGGAGGTGAGGCCCACCCCGGCAGGCGTGGCAATAAGCCCCCTGTTTCTGGTGGTGCTGGCAAGAGGCCCAGACATGATGAGCTGTGGTCCAAGAAACCCCTGTTGCCTGGGCAATACTGCTTCAAGTGCAACCACCCAGGCCACCTGACCAACCACCCCTGCCCCTTTCGCCACTTCACGGCTGTTGAGGCCCGGCGCAGGTCTGGGTATCCTCACCCACCTGAGGGTGCCAAGAAGCCTGGCCAAGCCAAGTCCAAGCCTCCTTCTGAGTCTGGTGCTTCTGAGTCAGACCAGGAGCCAGAGCCCCAGCCCCCAGCCAAGGCTGCTAAGCCTAGGGATCAGGGCATGCGCCGTGGTGTCCGCAGCGCCCGTATTGCTACCAACCGCTAGGGTGTTGCCCAGCCAGCCAGCCAGGACTGTGCTGTGGTCTCGTCTGAACAACTGCTGCCTGATGCTGCTGTTGTAGGAGCTAAGAGTGTGAGTGAGGCTAAGGCCACACTCACGATAAATAAGGCCGACGCGGGGGCCTTTTTTGCATCGGATGGACTTTCTGCTCCGATAGAACGATAGAGCGTTGAGTTTAAGGGGGACCTCGCTCTTGAATGAAGTCCTAACTCGCAGCGGTTGCGAAGATACATCGATCCGCGCGCGAGGTACCCCCCCCTTTTTGGGAATCTGCACAGATGTTGGTTAAATGAGCCCGGAATCTGTGCAGATGCATGCCGATGCCTTTAGGAAAAGCGACATCTGTGCAGATGCCGGTAATTAAATCTGTGCAGCTGCTAATAAAGGCGACATCTGTGCAGATGTCGGTAATTAAATCTGTGCAGATGCACAAAAGGGCGACATCTGTGCAGATGCCGGTTATCATTTAAGGACGACATCTGTGCAGATGCTAATAAAGGCGACATCTGCACAGATAAATACCTCGACATCTGCACAGATGCCAAGTAGTGCAGCTGTGCACATGAAGAAAAGGCTTGCATAAAGGTTACGCAAAGGCATCGCGAAGGAAGCAAAGTCACCGCGAAGGAATCAAGACTCTTCCATTATCCAACAATTTGTGTGATATCTGCATGAAGTTTTCGCAAAGGTGGCGCGAAGGAAGCCAAGGAACCGCGAAGGAGCTTGGATTGCCCCATATAGCAGCAATGAGCAGCCAGGAGCAGCCAACAAAAATCGTCGCCAAAAGGCTAGCTACGAGCCAGCCAGCCGCTTAGGCGACCAGATGCCATCAGGTTAAGCGATAGGATCGAGATATAGCGACAGAAAACGGAAGGAGGCGCAGCGATGCAGCGACACAGCGATGCAAAGATGCGGCAAATGCATGAGGTGCAACTAGGACACGAAGCCCGAAGCCTGTGAGACGGAGCGGAAGAGGAGTGGAGGAGCCCGGAGAGGCGGTCAGGAGCCATGCAAGAGACGAAGTTGGGTGCACTTGAAAAAAAGTTGGGTGCACCCACACAAACCCCACCCTAACGAATGGTGAGTTTTTTATCTTGCAGTCATGTGGCTCCAAGTACCTTGCCAGACTATTTGCCAACCACTGAATAGCTGCAGGTTCAATGGTCCCAACCTCCCCTTCCCTACACCCAGCCCAGCCCAGCCCAGCCCAGCCCAGCCCAGCCCAGCCCAGCCCAGCCCAGCCCAGCCCAGCCCAGCCCAGCCCAGCCCAGCCCAGCCCAGCCCAGCCCAGCCCAGCCCAGCCCAGCCCAGCCCAGCCCAGCCCAGCCCAGCCCAGCCCAGCCCAGCCCAGCCCAGCCCAGCCCAGCCCAGCCCAGCCCAGCCCAGCCCAGCCCAGCCCAGCCCAGCCCAGCCCAGCCCAGCCCAGCCCAGCCCAGCCCAGCCCAGCCCAGCCCAGCCCAGCCCAGCCCAGCCCAGCCCAGCCCAGCCCAGCCCAGCCCAGCCCAGCCCAGCCCAGCCCAGCCCAGCCCAGCCCAGCCCAGCCCAGCCCAGCCCAGCCCAGCCCAGCCCAGCCCAGCCCAGCCCAGCCCAGCCCAGCCCAGCCCAGCCCAGCCCAGCCCAGCCCAGCCCTAGCCCTAGCCCTAGCCCTAGCCCTAGCCCTAGCCCTCCCCCACCCCCACCCCCACCCCCACCCCCACCCCCACCCCCACCCCCACCCCCACCCCCACCCCCACCCCCACCCCCACCCCCACCCCCACCCCCACCCCCACCCCCACCCCCACCCCCACCCCCACCCCCACCCCCACCCCCACCCCCACCCCCACCCCCACCCCCACCCCCACCCCCACCCCCACCCCCACCCCCACCCCCACCCCCACCCCCACCCCCACCCCCACCCCCACCCCCACCCCCACCCCCACCCCCACCCCCACCCCCACCCCCACCCCCACCCCCACCCCCACCCCCACCCCCACCCCCACCCCCACCCCCACCCCCACCCCCACCCCCACCCCCACCCCCACCCCCACCCCCACCCCCACCCCCACCCCCACCCCCACCCCCACCCCCACCCCCACCCCCACCCCCACCCCCACCCCCACCCCCACCCCCACCCCCACCCCCACCCCCACCCCCACCCCCACCCCCACCCCCACCCCCACCCCCACCCCCACCCCCACCCCCACCCCCACCCCCACCCCCACCCCCACCCCCACCCCCACCCCCACCCCCACCCCCACCCCCACCCCCACCCCCACCCCCACCCCCACCCCCACCCCCACCCCCACCCCCACCCCCACCCCCACCCCCACCCCCACCCCCACCCCCACCCCCACCCCCACCCCCACCCCCACCCCCACCCCCACCCCCACCCCCACCCCCACCCCCACCCCCACCCCCACCCCCACCCCCACCCCCACCCCCACCCCCACCCCCCACCCCCACCCCCACCCCCACCCCCACCCCCACCCCCACCCCCACCCCCACCCCCACCCCCACCCCCACCCCCACCCCCACCCCCACCCCCACCCCCACCCCCACCCCCACCCCCACCCCCACCCCCACCCCCACCCCCACCCCCACCCCCACCCCCACCCCCACCCCCACCCCCACCCCCACCCCCACCCCCACCCCCACCCCCACCCCCACCCCCACCCCCACCCCCACCCCCACCCCCACCCCCACCCCCACCCCCACCCCCACCCCCACCCCCACCCCCACCCCCACCCCCACCCCCACCCCCACCCCCACCCCCACCCCCACCCCCACCCCCACCCCCACCCCCACCCCCACCCCCACCCCCACCCCCACCCCCACCCCCACCCCCACCCCCACCCCCACCCCCACCCCCACCCCCACCCCCACCCCCACCCCCACCCCCACCCCCACCCCCACCCCCACCCCCACCCCCACCCCCACCCCCACCCCCACCCCCACCCCCACCCCCACCCCCACCCCCACCCCCACCCCCACCCCCACCCCCACCCCCACCCCCACCCCCACCCCCACCCCCACCCCCACCCCCACCCCCACCCCCACCCCCACCCCCACCCCCACCCCCACCCCCACCCCCACCCCCACCCCCACCCCCACCCCCACCCCCACCCCCACCCCCACCCCCACCCCCACCCCCACCCCCACCCCCACCCCCACCCCCACCCCCACCCCCACCCCCACCCCCACCCCCACCCCCACCCCCACCCCCACCCCCACCCCACCCCCACCCCCACCCCCACCCCCACCCCCACCCCCACCCCCACCCCCACCCCCACCCCCACCCCCACCCCCACCCCCACCCCCACCCCCACCCCCACCCCCACCCCCACCCCCACCCCCACCCCCACCCCCACCCCCACCCCCACCCCCACCCCCACCCCCACCCCCACCCCCACCCCCACCCCCACCCCCACCCCCACCCCCACCCCCACCCCCACCCCCACCCCACCCCCACCCCCACCCCCACCCCCACCCCCACCCCCACCCCCACCCCCACCCCCACCCCCACCCCCACCCCCACCCCCACCCCCACCCCCACCCCCACCCCCACCCCCACCCCCACCCCCACCCCCACCCCCACCCCCACCCCCACCCCCACCCCCACCCCCACCCCCACCCCCACCCCCACCCCCACCCCCACCCCCACCCCCACCCCCACCCCCACCCCCACCCCCACCCCCACCCCCACCCCCACCCCCACCCCCACCCCCACCCCCACCCCCACCCCCACCCCCACCCCCACCCCCACCCCCACCCCCACCCCCACCCCCACCCCCACCCCCACCCCCACCCCCACCCCCACCCCCACCCCCACCCCCACCCCCACCCCCACCCCCACCCCCACCCCCACCCCCACCCCCACCCCCACCCCCACCCCCACCCCCACCCCCACCCCCCGCCCAGGCAGGCGCATGGAGCGCAGGAGCAGCCAGGAGCTGCAGCCATGGAGGCGCTGCCAGGTAGGTATAGAAGTGGCGCTAGCAAAGTGTGAGTGGCCAGCCCTTGCACATGAGTGGTCCGCTGCCCAGCCTACCTCCCCCCTTTCCCACCCCTCCTTGTTTACTGCAGGTCCCACGGTCAGCCCTCCCCCCTTCCCCCCCCTTCCCCCTTCCCCCTTCCCCCTTCCCCCTTCCCCCTTCCCCCTACCCCCCTTCCCCCCCCTTCCCCCTTCCCATCCCTGTCCCACCACCTCCAAGTTTGCCACCCCACCAACCTCCCTCCTTTCCCACCCCCCGCCCCACAACGCACGCACGACGCTGCAACCCTCTCCCTACCCTACCCTTGGCGTAGCAACCCTCTCCCTACCCTACCCTTGGCGTAGCAGCCCTCTCCCTACCCTACCCTTGGCGCAGCAGCCCTCTCCCTACCCTACCCTTGGCGTAGCAGCCCTCTCCCTACCCTACCCTTGGCGTACCAACCTGGAGCGGGCAACACGGAGCGGGCAGCTTGGAGTGGGATCCCGTAGTAGCAGCCCACCCAGCCCACCCTGGCCATGCCATGCACACTCACCACAATGACCCTACCCATCCCTCTCCAAAGGGGACGATAGCTTGGTGGTATAGCACTTGGGTGGTTGTCAGCCCGTGCTTGTTGTGCGACATGGCATAGGTGTATGTGTGGTAGGTGGGCGTCAATGGTAGTGTGGTGAGTCAAGGATAGCGGGAGCACGTAAGAGGAGCCTATGAAGTTGCACCCGGTGTAGTACATTACCAAGGAGAGTGTAGCATCACCCTTGTTGTAGCGTCCATACTCGTTGTCATCTTGCCGCCTTGTGGCAATGTTGTTGTGTTTTCATGGTGTGGTGTGGTGTGGTGTGGTGTGGTGTGGTGTGGTGTGGTGTGGTGTGGTGTGGTGTGGTGTGGTGTGGTGTGGTGTGGTGTGGTGTGGTGTGGTGTGGTGTGGTGTGGTGTGGTGTGGTGTGGTGTGGTGTGGTGTGGTGTGGTGTGGTGTGGTGTGGGGTGGGGTGGTGTGGTGTGGTGTGGGGTGGGGTGGGGTGGGGTGGTGTGGTGTGGTGTGGAGTGGGGTGGGGTGGGGTGGGGTGGGGTGGGGTGGGGTGGGGTGGGGTGGGGTGGGGTGGGGTGGGGTGGGGTGGGGTGGGGTGGGGTGGGGTGGGGTGGGGTGGGGTGGGGTGGGGTGGGGTGGGGTGGGGTGGGGGTGATGGTGATGGTGATGGTGATGGTGATGGTGATGGTGATGGTGATGGTGATGGTGATGGTGATGGTGATGGTGATGGTGATGGTGATGGTGATGGTGATGGTGATGGTGATGGTGATGGTGATGGTGGTGTGTGGTGTCACCTTGTTGTTGTGTTGTGTCGTTGCTACCTTGTCACATCGTAGGGGGGTGTTGCGGTCATTGGGTGCATCAATGCATGTGCTTAGCATTGCCAAATTGAGGTGTTGTGGAGTGATGGTGCATCGAGACATGTGCTTGCAAGTCCCGTAGCGAGGTGTTGCGGGATGTTTGGGTGTCAATGCATGTGTTTTGCGGGGGTGTAGCGAGGTGTTGCGGGGTGTTAGGTCGTCAATACATGTGTTTTGCGGGGGTGTAGCGAGGTGTTGCGGGGTGTTTGGTCGTCAATACATGTGTTTTGCGGGGGTGTAGCGAGGTGTTGCGGGGTGTTAGGTCGTCAATACATGTGTTTTGCGGGGGTATAGCGAGGTGTTGCGGGGTGTTTGGTGGTCAATACATGTGTTTTGCGGGGATGTTGCGGGATGTTTGGGTGTCAATGCATGTGTTTTGCGGATGTAAGAGTCGATGAAATAGTCGACATCTGTGCAGATGAAGCCACGACATCTGCACAGCCAAGCCGCGAGTGTAAAAGTCGACATCTGTGCAGATGCTATAGACAACATCTGCACAGCCAAGGCTCGAATGTAATAGTCGACATCTGTGCAGATGTCGTTGTCAACATCTGCACAGATGTCGGTGTCAACATCTGCACAGCCAAGCATTGAATGTAATAGTCGACATCTGTGCAGATGTCGTTGTCAGCAGCTGCACAGATGTTGGTTGCGGTATACGACATCTGTGCAGATGTCGACTTCATGCAGCTGCACAGATGTCGACATCGCCTGCATCTGTGCAGATGTCGACTATCAGCAGCTGTGCAGATAAAAGACAACCGACATCTGTGCAGATTTCCAATTCTGGAAATTCGCGGTCCAACTACGTCGCAACGGATGCGCGGATTAGCGTAAGACTTATACCGTTCGAACGGCCTTCTACTCTAGTTTTCATAGAGCTATGGTCGGTCCAATCGCGACCGGTCCTTGTTTATCGTGAGTGCAACTCGACCCAGGTTCCTTTGCTTGCCTGTCCTGTAGATCCTTTGCCTGCCCTGTCAGCAAGACTGTGTAGTCCTGCTTTGAATGCTGTGCCATGTAAGACTGCTGCCCCTTCTGTGGCTCAGCCTCAACAGGCACATGTGCTGGGCATGGTGGGACGTGATGGCAAGGTGAGATTCAGATTCTCTGGCACCCTAGACCGTCAGCATGATTGCTTCTGCCTTGCTGATGGTGGCGCTGATGACTCCTTCATCAGTGATTCATTTGTGTCTACACACAAATTGAGACTCTATGAGTACCCTGTGGCACTTCGTTATGAGGTTGCTAATAATCAATCAGTGTACTGTACACAGTATGTGAAAGTGCACTTGTCCATTCAACAGTTTAGCTGCTTCTGCACCTTGACTGTGATGCCAGAGCTGGTGCATGAGTATGACATCCTGCTTGGTGCTGACTGGCTGACTGTGCAGGGGGCCTTGCTTGACTATGTTGACAAGTCCCTCACCCTGCGGACCCCTAAGGGCCAGCCTACTCTACTACCTTCAGCGGTAAGCAAGAAGGGGTCAGTTAACTATACAGTTGAGTCTAAACAAACTATAAAACCTGTAAAAGAAGCCTTTGGTATTCCTTCTGGTTTCCTGACACCTGGCACAGAGGTGGTATCTACCCCCCTGTCTGCTAAAACGGCTGCCAAGTGGCTCAAAGAAGGAGGCACAGGTGTGGTCGCAATGGTCTCTTATGAGAACCTGCAATACCCACCTGGTGTTCCCCTTGAGCAGGCTGCACAATTAAAGAGCCTCCTTATTGAGTTCTCTGATGTGTTTGAGCCTATTACTGGGTTGCCTCCTGCACGTGATGTAGGGCATTCTATACCCCTGCAGGATGGTGCTAAACCTCCTGCCAGGCCCAGTTATAGGATGAGTCAGCCAGAGCAGGAAGAAGTGAAGAAACAGGTTACTGACATGTTGTCCAAAGGGCTGATAGAGCCTAGCTCCTCCCCATTTGCAGCACCAGTTCTTTTTGTAAAGAAAAAGTCCGGTGAGCTACGCATGTGCGTAGACTACCGCCAGCTAAACAAACTCACTATACGTGACCAATACCCTCTACCCAGAATCGATGATCTATTTGACAAATTGTCAGGTATGACTGTTTTTTCCTCCCTGGATCTCCAGGCTGGCTATCACCAAATCAGAATACCTGACGAGGATATTCCTAAAACTGCTTTTAGGACCCCCATGGGACACTATCAATATAAAGTGTTATGCTTTGGTTTAACCAATGCTCCCGCTACGTTCCAACGGGCAATGAACCAGGCCTTTGCCACGGTGATTGACCGGTGTGCTCTGGTATATCTTGATGACATTCTTATCATGTCCAAGTCTATCCAGGAGCACCTGTCACACCTTCGCGAAATATTCAGTTTACTAAGAAAGCATAAATATTTTGCTAAATTATCCAAATGTGAATTTATGAAAGAGTCTCTACCTTTCCTGGGGCACATCATCTCTAAAGATGGTGTAGCTGTAGACCCCAGCAAGGTGGCTGCCATCAGAGACTGGCCTGTTCCTACGAACTTGACAGCTCTGCAGTCATTCCTTGGCATGGCTAATTATGTACGTAAATTTGTGCGTAATTTTAGTTCCATTGCTGTTCCACTTACTAATTTGACTGGCCCTGAAGGCAAAACATTCAACTGGGCACAATGGCCTAAACCCCAGCTGGATGCTTTCAATGCTCTAAAGCAGGCCATTATCAAGGTGCCTATGCTCCGCTTACCTGATATAACCAAGCCCTTTGAAGTCTACTGTGACGCCTCACTCTTAGGAGTTGGCGCAGTATTGACGCAGGCTGGTTACCCCCTGGCATACTATTCACGCAAGCTGTCAAAAGCTGAAATGAATTATACCACTGGGGAACAGGAAACTTTGGCTATTATTGCTGAGTGTACACAGTGGCGGTGCTACCTTGAAGGAGTACCATTCACCCTGTTTACTGATCACCGCCCTCTAGAGGCCCTTCCTACGCAGTCTACACTGTCCCGTAGGCAGAGCCGCTGGTTGGAGTTCTTATCCCGATTTAATTACACCATTAAATACCTACCTGGCAACACTAATCCTGCCGATCCACTGTCACGTATTCCAGTAACTTCAGCGACGGCTAAGACTGATACTGACAAAATCCTGGTGACGACCAGGCAGCAGAAGCGGAGATTACAGGAGGGGGAGGACGTCGGTGCGGGTACACCGTTGAGCAGCGGCAGCGGGGGCAGCGAACAGCAGCCTGCCGCTGGATCAGACCCTGACCATGATGCTGACTCTGATGATGCTCTAAAGCCATCAGAGCCTAAGCGGTTAAGGTGGGCTGACCCGGTCTCTAATGACTGTGAGGCACAGGTCCCTGAGTGTCCTGGTCACCCTTCTCAGGTCACAGATTGGCTGATTCACTCCTACAAATTAGTCCCTGCGTTTTTCCCTGCGCTTTTGTCAACCTTGTCCAAATGGACTGAAACTTAGCCAGTTGGTAGCTTGTGATGTAAGGATTCCATCCCAAAAGAAATCAGGTCAAAAAAATCAAAGGCTAAGGCTCGGCGGCCCGTGGCGTTCACGCAGGGACGGATGCAGGGATTGAGGGGGGGGCGCAGGGACAAACGCAGGGATGGAAGGGGGGGTGCAGGGACGAACGCAGGGATGAGCGCAGGGATGAGCGCAGGGATTATGGGCGCAGGGATGAGCGCAGGGATTAACGCAGGGACGAGCGCAGGGATTTTGGGCGCAGGGATGAGCGCAGGGATAAACGCAGGGACGAGCGCAGGGATGAACGCAGGGACGAGCGCAGGGATTATGGGCGCAGGGACGAGCGCAGGGATTAACGCAGGGACGAGCGCAGGGATTATCGCAGGGATTAACGCAGGGATTAACGCAGGGATTATCGCAGGGATTAACGCAGGGATTATCGCAGGGATTAACGCAAGGATTAGCGCAGGGATTAGCGCAGGGATTAACGCAGGGATTATCGCAGGGATTAACGCAGGGATTAACGCAGGGATTATCGCAGGGATTAACGCAGGGATTAACGCAGGGATTAACGCAGGGATTAACGCAGGGATTAACGCAGGGATTATCGCAGGGATTAACGCAGGGATTATCGCAGGGATTAACGCAGGGATTAGCGCAGGGATTATCGCAGGGATTAACGCAGGGATTATCGCAGGAATTAACGCAGGGATTAGCGCAGGGATTATCGCAGGGATTAGCGCAGGGATTATCGCAGGGATTAACGCAGGGATTAACGCAGGAATTATCGCAGGGATTAACGCAGGGATTAACGCAGGGATTAACGCAGGGACGGACGCAGGGCTCGAGTGCAGGGACGGACGCAGGGCTCGAGTGCAGGGACGGACGCAGGGACGGATGCAGGGGCAGACGCAGGGATTGTAGGAACGTGCATGATGCTTACAGCAGTGTCTAACACAAGCACAAATTACCTTCTCCGTGTTTGCTACATCCAACTACATACATCACATCCATCTACTGCGATCATTTAGGCTGGAGTCTGGCTGCTGCATGTCAGTTGGCTCCTGCCTGTAAGCTGGCTGCCACCAAGCTGCTACGGCCTCTTGGCTGCTGATCCTGGCTTGCACCACTGCTCCATGGCCACACCACTGCCAAGAGGCTCCTGCACTCCTGCACAACAACAACATGCACACAAGGGGACATGTGCACAAGAGCTGTCACCTTACTGATGAAGGACGCACCCACGACGTTCATCTGCAATCAGGCAGGCAACACAGATGTGGTGGAACGTGACGCTATATAGATGAAGCGCGACTGGTGCTGCGTGACTGCTACCACGAAAACGGCGGCTGCACCGCACTGCGACATCGCACCTGGCATAGTGTACGAGTGCAGTCCGGATCCTGCAAGCCTGCGAGCGTGCAAGCCGGCAAACCTGCAAGCCACGAGGCGGCAAGACACATCGCACATCGCTCAATTGCCAGCCGAAGGCACCTACCACCACTAGCGTGCAACAAGCCCTCCTCTGTGGCAGCCACCAGCCAGGCCTTGTCGGTGCACCTTCATTCCTCCTACTAAAGCCAATCTTGACGCAAGCCTTTGCCAATACATCGCAGTACGTTCCCGACAAGGCCTAGCACAGTCTGGATAAGCGCTATCTTGGTTAGTGAACTTTCAAAGTTAGTGAATCGCGAAGCTTGCGATTCCCTGCGCCCATAATCCCTGCGCTCGTCCCTGCGTTCATCCCTGCGCTCGTCCCTGCGTTTATCCCTGCGCTCATCCCTGCGCCCAAAATCCCTGCGCTCGTCCCTGCGTTAATCCCTGCGCTCATCCCTGCGCCCATAATCCCTGCGCTCATCCCTGCGCTCATCCCTGCGTTCGTCCCTGCACCCCCCCTTCCATCCCTGCGTTTGTCCCTGCGCCCCCCCCTCAATCCCTGCATCCGTCCCTGCGTGAACGCCACGGGCCGCCGAGCCTTAGCCTTTGATTTTTTTGACCTGATTTCTTTTGGGATGGAATCCTTACATCACAAGCTACCAACTGGCTAAGTTTCAGTCCATTTGGACAAGGTTGACAAAAGCGCAGGGAAAAACGCAGGGACTAATTTGTAGGAGTGTTAGTGCCTATAGCACTGATCCCGCCTTTGCTGAGCCTAATGAGGAGTGGGAAATGACCCAGGAGGGACTGTGGCGACACCTTGATAAGGGTACTATTATAGTTCCTAATGATATCCAGCTACGAGAGCATATCTTGCACGAAATGCATGATGCTACTTAGTAGATAATGGTGTCGCGGGTCGTTTTAGGTCAGAGCCTCCCAACTCTCTTGAAAAGAGGGTGTGTCCTTTACACGAGGTTGATTTCTCGCTCATGATGCCGATTGAGCATCGAAGCACACCAGTGTGTAGAGGACTCGCTTGGCTACACGGAATGCCTGTCCTCAGCTCTATTGAATGTGTACATGATGCACTACCTGGGCGTGAACCTGGCATATATTTTGTGGGCAGATATCACCATGCACGCCTCCTCCACCCTCGACCTTCCTAATGATGCCGTGATGACGCAAACTCAAGTATGTGTGCAATCGCGCTTTGTGTTGCGATGGCCGGAACAACGAGTTTGAAACCTAAGAAGCTGAAATGCCTCTTTAACGCACCCACACCACTACTAATGCTGCGACTAGGACAGCTGCATACTTCTTAGCATCGATTAGCTTTCACTCGTCATTTGTGTCGCTCGCGCTGTCACGCGTAAGACGGAGTAGTTGTATGCTCTAGCGGTTCAACAAGACACTATGTGCACCCTTCACATTTGACTACAGTAGACTATGTGGCCTGATAGTCAAATTGACCGCGGGACTCTTCATACTCAAGCCTTTTCTGCCCGTTCCGCTGTCTTCGCCCCGTATTCGTTGTAGCTAGAGCATGTATGCATATGCGCAGTCTTCGTTCTGTCGCTAAAGCGGTTTCGGACATCACCACCGGTTCGGTCCACGGTGCTCTCGGTCCACGGTCCACCAGCTGTCAAATGCACTCCCACTCCCACCTGGCCCGACTCGCACCCCTAGGCAAGGCAAGGCCTCTACACTTCATAGCAACGCACCCAAGCAACACCACTATTCACCACTTGCATGCGCTGCCTGTACCAAGATGCCATGGCCTAGGTGCCACTGCCAAACCCCTTGCCCTCTCATTCAGACGTCCCTGTACTAGCATGGTTAGAGGCAGTAGAGGCGGAGGCAGCTTGCTTTAGCCTTTGCTATAGCGACAACTTGCACAAGGGTACAATAGATGAGCAACATGTACTTGATGGCAAACAGGTAGCAAGACTGCAAGCACCCTTCCCAGGCAACTGCAACGTCCAACTGCACTCCCTCCCCGTACCACCAAACCGCACCACCTCATGGCGCAACATAACATGGCACAGTATGACACATGGCTGCCATAGTTTGACCAGGCTACACAAGCAAGCACCAGGCATCACATAACTACTGGGCATGGGCCTTAAGAAAGAGCTGCTTTGGTACGTTGCTCAATGTGCTGCTTCACAAAGCGTCGAAGATTCTGCAACAAGGTCTTTTGGGCTGGTCGGTGCTTGGGTGGGATCTTATAAAAGTTGATGTAGCCCCACAACTGTGCCAAAGGGCTGGGGGCAGGGCTGGGGGCAGGGCTGGGGGCAGGGCTGGGGGCAGGGGTGGGGGCAGGGCTGGGGGTAGGCTAGGAGGTGGTGGTGATGGTGGTGGTGGTGGTGGCGGCCAGATCCTGCAACAATTGTCAAGCATGGTGTTGTTGAATACTAGTATGCACGAGGTCAATTACGTTCTAATTACATACGCTTTCCCTACATTGACAGAGGCACCAAGGGCGGGTCATTCTGCTCTGTGCAATGTGTTCTTCAAAAGCAACATAGCAAGCTTCGTGCACATGTACATGTCATCCTTACCTCGCACTGAGAGGTGCGATGCTGATTTTGTACTATCTCAGACCATGCCCTCACATATGTAAGACTATGAGCGCGCCTACATCAAGGAAACAACGTCGGGTTTATTGAGCCGGGAGGAAATAGTACCGCCGGCTGTACTTGCCCTTATAGCGTCAGGAGTCCACCACGTCATTGCGAAGCCCCTCCACAATGCACTTGCGCTGCGCGATGTCGTGAGAGCGACCGGCTGATTGGTGGGCGCACTTTTTCGTTTACGGGGTTCCTGGTCACACAGGCAAATTAGTGCGGATATTCGTCATCCTAGGGGGGTAGTTTTTTGATGCGGTTCGCCTCGGATTGTCCTTGCGACTCCAACGCCACTTGACGCTTGTTGAAATTCTGAGTATGTGAGCAGTTGGAGTGTAGGTACCTACAGTACTGTAGATGTCTACAGTACTGTAGATATCTACAGTACTGTAGGTCAGATTTGACAAGGTCTCTTGTAAATAGGGTACCATGCTGTTCTCCACATTCAAACCACCATTTGCTACCGCGATTGCACCGTCAGCTTCTGCGTGCTATAAATAGTGAGAGGCGTCGAAGCGTAGGCCCGCAAGCTCGATATGGATATTTGTGCCGAAAGTTGTGTCCACGCAATAAGGTCGCCATAGGGAGCTACATACATACGTGTAAGGTCTAAGGCCGGGGCCCGTCTCTATCGCAAGCTAGGTCCGTTCTGTCGGTTGTACTGGGTAGCTCGGCTTGCAAGCTCCCGCAAAGCTGTGGATGTTGATGATGCCCCGCAATCACAACAACCTCCTGCACCGCACCCTCCCGTGTAATATCGAGTGCGGCAGAGATTGCCCCAAAAGTTGTTTGCGGTTGGCCCTCAACCATCCATCATTACATCTAACCTCACATCATTACATCATGACTCTTAGCCTACATCATTACATCACCACTTGTGGTCCTGCCAATCACTGCATGCATGGTATGGGCAAGGGATCTGACTCTTGCAAGGGCTGGTCTCAGGGTCGATACCTAACCCTAGAGGCTGAATAATGCTGGGCTCGGCAACATAGGCACGCTTTGTTGTCAGCGCATTTGCATAGCACTGTCGGGATAGCAAACGAGCTTGGGCTACATTGAGTTGTTCCTGCATGGGGGTGAAGGGGGCATGGGGGTTAAGGATGCATGGGGGGAAGGCAGTTACAGTACTGTAGACACCTACAGTACTGTAGACACCTACAGTACTGTAGACGCCTACAGTACTGTAGACACCTACAGTACTGTAGGCACCTACAGTACTGTAGGCACTTACAGTACTGTAGACCCCTACAGTACTGTAGACACCTACAGTACTGTAGGCACTTACAGTACTGTAGACCCCTACAGTACTGTAGACACCTACAGTACTGTAGACACCTACAGTACTGTAGACACCTACAGTACTGTAGACACCTACAGTACTGTAGACACCTACAGTACTGTAGGCACTTACAGTACTGTAGACCCCTACAGTACTGTAGACACCTACAGTACTGTAGACACCTACAGTACTGTAGACATCCTACAGTACTGTAGACACCTACAGTACTGTAGACACCTACAGTACTGTAGACATCCTACAGTACTGTAGACACCTACAGTACTGTAGACACCTACAGTACTGTAGGCACTTACAGTACTGTAGACCCCTACGGTACTGTAGACACATACAGTACTGTAGACACCTACAGTACTGTAGACATCCTACAGTACTGTAGACACCTACAGTACTGTAGACACCTACAGTACTGTAGACATCCTACAGTACTGTAGACACCTACAGTACTGTAGACACCTACAGTACTGTAGACACCTACAGTACTGTAGACCCCTACAGTACTGTAGACCCCTACAGTACTGTAGACATCCTACAGTACTGTAGACACCTACAGTACTGTAGACACCTACAGTACTGTAGACATCCTACAGTACTGTAGACACCTACAGTACTGTAGACACCTACAGTACTGTAGACACCTACAGTACTGTAGACACCTACAGTACTGTAGACATCCTACAATACTGTAGACACCTACAGTACTGTAGACACCTACAGTACTGTAGACACCCTACAGTACTGTAGACACCTACAGTACTGTAGACACCTACAGTACTGTAGACACCCTACAGTACTGTAGACACCTACAGTACTGTAGACACCTACAGTACTGTAGACATCCTACAGTACTGTAGACACCTACAGTACTGTAGACACTTACAGTACTGTAGACACCTACAGTACTGTAGACACCTACAGTACTGTAGACACCTACAGTACTGTAGACACCTACAGTACTGTAGACACCCTACAGTACTGTAGACACCTACAGTACTGTAGACACCTACAGTACTGTAGACACCTACAGTACTGTAGGCAGCAGCAGCATGGGTGGCAGCAGCAGCAGGGGGGGGGGCAGTAGCAGCAGTAGGGGGGCAGCAGCAGCAGCAGGGGCGCAGCAGCAGCAGCAGGGGCGCAGCAGCAGCAGCAGTAGGGGGGCAGCAGCAGCAGCAGGGGGGCAGCAGCAGCAGCAGGGGGGCAGCAGCAGCAGCAGGGGGGCAGCAGCAGCAGCAGCAGGGGGGCAGCAGCAGCAGCAGCAGGGCAGCAGCAGCAGCAGCAGTAGGGGGGCAGCAGCAGCAGCAGGGGCGCAGCAGCAGC
>JASKMD010000151.1:0-75000 GCA_030144725.1 Haematococcus lacustris | reverse complement strand
ACAAGCACCTCCTGCAGCCATGCACACCCGGCATGAGGTGGCAGCAGAGTGGGGCATGCAGGTCAACCATACCATATCCCTTACCATGGTGAGGGTGGACCAGCATAGCTAGCACGATGCCCAAGGCTGGGCGACAGCCGCTGCTGCAAGAGAAAAGGCACGAGTGGGCATGAGGCCAGGCATGAACTCCTGCTGCGATGACTTGGCCGCATGGGCCGCATGCTGAACCTGAACCATTGCATTGCAGCTGCTCCATGACATGGATACGGGGTGGCCCAGCAAACAAGGCAGGGAGGCAAAGGTGCCAGGCAGGTCCATGGGTGGTGTGGGCACGGCGCTCAGCCATGTGGCCAGGCAGCGGTGCAAGCGCTGCGCACATAAGCAGGCATGGCTTGACGTGCTAGCGTCAAGGAAGCATTGAGACGGGTTGTTCATGTCTAGCATCTTGCATGTTGCAGCAATGCTAGTGGGATGAGATGGCATCGCATGTCAGCAAGGGCCATGCCATGCTACTGCTGCTGCTGCTGCTCTGATGCCCTGCTGCTGCCGCTGCTGCTGATGATGTTGAAGAGTAACATGGTGATGAGTGACATGATGATGAGTCGCATGGTCCTAGCCTGTCTTGACAATAGTCAGGCAACATACTCCGGATGGCGGCAGTGGAATAGGCAGGCATGTAGGGAAGCATGCCTAGCTGCAGCCATCTCTGCACATCCATGGTCTCAGCCAGCTCGCCTGCCAGCAGGTCAGATCTGGGTGCTCTTCTCTTGCGCCACCCCTGCCTGTGTCTCCAGGCACAGTTGAGTGGCCACAGCCATCAATGTGCAACTAGCAAGTATTCATGGGTAAGGTGCTGGCCATGCCAAACAGCTGGCAGTGCGCTTGTTCACATTGCAACACACGCCTCTGGCCTCATATCGGTGTTGCCAATGGGCTGCGGATGAGATTGGTGGTGGCAAGGACAACTTCATACCTGCCCCGCATCTCAAGCCCACCATGCCTCTGTGTCCATTCCATTGAGTTAGTGGCGAGGGGTGCAGTGCACGCTCCTCACCCATACAAAAATGAAACCGTGCAGTAACCCATGAGAGCCATTGCTACTGCAGCCGCAAGCGGAGTGCAATGCAAGCAGCTGCAATACGTGCACCCCCTTCGTGATCAGGGTGACACGCCGGTCAGGTAAGTATGCTTGAGGGGAGGACACAATGTTGGGCAGGCACCAGGGGTGCAGTGGCTGTAGCATGGGTCCGATGTTGGATCCTTGCTAAGTACGCACCATGCTCCAAGCCTGCCCTTGTCGTTTCAAAGTTGTGAACTCCTGGGAGACCTGCGACGGGCAGGCCATCTACGACATACCATTCATGCATGGGGTTGCATGACAACGACATGAATGCGCATGCATGAGCAACAACGCTAGGGCGGCATTCGTGTGTTCTTGGTGGCACTGCATGTTGGCATGTGTGGCGGGGTGGTGTGGCATGAGGTAGGGACACGGATGGCAGGAGGCGCAGGCTTTAGACAGCTTGTGATGATAGTCAATGCCCGAGGACAACAAAGCAATGCCACCCCTGTGCCCTGCATGGTGCGAGCCCCTTCCCATTGAGGCGATGGCATGCCTCCACTACAAGCTGTTGTGGCTCGTTAGTGGGGTTGTTGCCCTCTCAGGTGGGAGACCTGATCAAGGAGCCCATGAAGGACCCTTGTCACCAGTCCACTCGTGCCTTGCCGCTCAAGTTGCTGCTCTGGGTGTGCCAGGGCTGGCCCATGACCCTTTTCTGTCATGTCCATGCTGCGAAGGGCTCCCCTACCTGCCACACTAGGCCTCGATGCCGAGCAGCTCGGGTGGTGGGTTGCTCCTGTGCACACTAGATTGGGCCAAGCCTATTGCTAGCCCACCGATGCAAATACCGCTGCCAGCTGCCCCTGGTCGTGGAATGCCCATGACATGGGGCACATGGCTGACAAAGACAAGCACCTCCTGCAGCCATGCACACCCGGCATGAGGTGGCAGCAGAGTGGGGCATGCAGGTCAACCATACCATATCTCTTACCATGGTGAGGGTGGACCAGCATAGCTAGCACGATGCCCAAGGCTGGGCGACAGCCGCTGCTGCAAGAGAAAAGGCACGAGTGGGCATGAGCTCAGGCATGAACTCCTGTTGCGATGACTTGGCCGCATGGGCCGCATGCTGAACCTGAACCATTGCACTGCAGCTGCTCCATGACATGGATACGGGGTGGCCCAGCAAACAAGGCAGGGAGGCAAAGGTGCCAGGCAGGTCCATGGGTGGTGTGGGCACGGCTCTCAGCCATGTGGCCAGGCAGCGGTGCAAGCGCTGCGCACATAAGCAGGCATGGCTTGACGTGCTAGCGTCAAGGAAGCATTGAGACGGGTTGTTCATGTCTAGCATCTTGCATGTTGCAGCAATGCTAGTGGGATGAGATGGCATCGCATGTCAGCAAGGGCCATGCCATGCTACTGCTGCTGCTGCTGATTTGATGCCCTGCTGTTGCCGCTGCTGCTGATGATGTTGAAGAGTAACATGGTGATGAGTGACATGATGATGAGTCGCATGGTCCTAGCCTGTCTTGACAATAGTCAGGCAACATACTCCGGATGGCGGCAGTGGAATAGGCAGGCATGTAGGGAAGCATGCCTAGCTGCAACCATCTCTGCACATCCATGGTCTCAGCCAGCTCGCCTGCCAGCAGGTCAGATCTGGGTGCTCTTCTCTTGCGCCACCCCTGCCTGTGTCTCCAGGCACAGTTGAGTGGCCACAGCCATCAATGTGCAACTAGCAAGTATTCATGGGTAAGGTGCTGGCCATGCCAAACAGCTGGCAGTGCGCTTGTTCACATTGCAACACACGCCTCTGGCCTCATATCGGTGTTGCCAATGGGCTGCGGATGAGATTGGTGGTGGCAAGGACATCTTCAAACCTGCCCCGCATCTCAAGCCCACCATGCCTCTGTGTCCATTCCATTGAGTTAGTGGCGAGGGGTGCAGTGCACGCTCCTCACCCATACAAAAATGAAACCGTGCAGTAACCCATGAGAGCCACTGCTACTGCAGCCGCAAGCGGAGTGCAATGCAAGCAGCTGCAATACGTGCACCCCCTTCGTGATCAGGGTGACACGCCGGTCAGGTAAGTATGCTTGAGGGGAGGACACAATGTTGGGCAGGCACCAGGGGTGCAGTGGCTGTAGCATGGGTCCGATGTTGGGTCCTTGCTACGTACGCACCATGCTCCAAGCCTGCCCTTGTCGTTTCAAAGTTGTGAACTCCTGGGAGACCTGCGACGGGCAGGCCATCTACGACATACCATTCATGCATGGGGTTACATGACAACGACATGAATGCGCATGCATGAGCAACAACGCTAGGGCGGCATTCGTGTGTTCTTGGTGGCACTGCATGTTGGCATGTGTGGCGGGGTGGTGTGGCATGAGGTAGGGACACGGATGGCAGGAGGCGCAGGCTTTAGACAGCTTGTGATGATAGTCAATGCCCGAGGACAACAAAGCAATGCCACCCCTGTGCCCTGCATGGTGCGAGCCCCTTCCCATGGAGGCGATGGCATGCCTCCACTACAAGCTGTTGTGGCTCGTTAGTGGGGTTGTTGCCCTCTCAGGTGGGAGACCTGATCAAGGAGCCCATGAAGGACCCTTGTCACCAGTCCACTCGTGCCTTGCCGCTCAAGTTGCTGCTCTGGGTGTGCTAGGGCTGGCCCATGACCCTTTTCATGTCCATGCTGCGAAGGGCTCCCCTACTTGCCACACTAGGCCTCGATGTCGAGCAGCTCGGGTGGTGGGTTGCTCCTGTGCACACTAGATTGGGCCAATCCTATTGCTAGCCCACCGATGCAAATACCGCTGCCAGCTGCCCCTGGTCGTGGAATGCCCATGACATGGGGCACATGGCTGACAAAGACAAGCACCTCCTGCAGCCATGCACACCCGGCATGAGGTGGCAACAGAGTGGGGCATGCAGGTCAACCATACCATATCCCTTACCATGGTGAGGGTGGACCAGCATAGCTAGCACGATGCCCAAGGCTGGGCGACAGCCGTTGCTGCAAGAGAAATGACACGAGTGGGCATGAGGTCAGGCATGAACTCCTGCTGCGATGACTTGGCCGCATGCTAAACCTGAACCATTGCACTGCAGCTGCTTACCGTTTAAAGGTGCTTACCGTTTTGAGAGGTCTGGCTGTTTGCCATTTTATGGGACCGTGTACCACTGTTTACTGCGCGGTCACGAATGAGCGCGTCGATCTGCGAACACAAGCACAAGCACAAGCAATAGTTGCGGGGCTACTTTAGTGCGGGGCTTCTATAGTGCGGTGTGGTTGGCTGGTGCGGTGCGGTTGGTGCGGTGCTTGGTTGGTGCGGTGCATACCTTCAACGGGCTCCTTACGCACCGCGTAAGCGGTGTTTCTGACGTGGCCTCCACCAGGGTGGCAGCTTGGGGCCAGCCGATAAGCGGAGCAGGCCGCCACGCCCGGGGCAAACTGAGCTTTTTGTACTGTCCGTTGTCACACAGTGCGCTGTCCGTCCAACAACAGTCCAATCAACCCTCCCGGTTACTCCTTTGCTGATTTTCGGTAATATTATTGGTACCAAAAACGGCAAGCCCCCGCAAGCACCCCATCCTTAGTGTTTGTCCACGCTAGAGGCATCGCAGGCAAGAGCGGCGTTGAGCATGTAGGTACACAAGTACACAGGTGAGCATGTTGGGACACTTTAAGGCTGACCCCGCCGATGCTTAGCTGCCTAATGTAGACCATCCCAATGTCCGTGCTCGCTACTAGTATTTACCGCGCTTACAATCTGCGCGTTGCAGGCGAATGTCCTGCATCGCGGCCTCGGTGTTGGGAGGGACAAAAGCTTTTGTGCCCTACAGGTAGGTGAGGCCTGCGCATGGCGTATTGCCTTCTGCCTCCATCAGTCTCAGGCATGCCTGCAGTGGACGGATGACAATAACAATTCGCCCGTTGCATTACCCTTGCCGTTGTGTGCATAAATACGCAGGCCATACACAATCCGGCCCCACCCCTCGCCGCCGCATCCAAGCCCTGCCCCACCCCCTCCCAGCATTGCGTTGCCCCTCCCCTCCCTGCTCAGCCCTACCCCCCCCCCTCCCAGCCCTGCCCCACCCCCTCCCAGCCTTGCGTTGCCCCTCCCTTCCCTGCCCAACCCTTCCCCACCCCCTCCCAGCCCTGCCCCACCCCCTCCCAGCCCTTCCCCCCCCCCCCTCCCAGCCTTGCGTTGCCCCTCCTTTCCCTTCCCAACCCTGCCCCACCCCCTCCCAGCCCTGCCCCGCCCCCTCCCAGCCCTTCCCAACCCCATCCCAGCCCTGCCCCCCCCCCTCCCAGCCTTGCGCTGCCCCTCCCCTCCCCTCCCTGCCCAGCCCTGCCCCACCCCCTGCCCTGACCTGACGTGCCTGTAGGTGTGTGTCACTGCAGGCTGCAGGTAACAGCAGGCTGCAGGTAGCAGCAGGCTGCAGGTGTGCTGCAGTGCATGAGCAGCAGCAGCAGGCTGCAGTGCATGTGCTGCAGTGCATGAGCAGCAGGAGCAGCAGCAGCAGCAAGCTGTAGTGCATAAGCAGCTGCGCAAGGACAGCAACAGCAGTGTATGGCAGGAGCAGCGGGCTGTAGGTGTGTGGCAGTGCAGGCTGCAGATAGCAGCGGGCTGTAGGTGTGTTGCAGTGCATAAGCAGCAGCAGCAGCAGGCTGCGGTGCATGTGCTGCAGTGCATGAGCAAACGCAAATTGCATGCCTTTATTGCATGGAGCTACCAAGACCACCGCAGACCATGCAAGGTCTATGTCTTGAAATGAGCTTAATTGAAACCAGACACACACCGCACATGTTGCTGTCCTTGCACTACTGATCATGCATTACAACCTGTTGCTGCTGCGGCTGCTCATGCACTGCAACACATACACTTTAGCCTGGTGTTGCTGATGCTGCTCATGCACCGAAGCACACCTGCAGCCTGTTGCTACCTGCAGCCTGCACTGCCACACACATACAGCCTGCTGCTGCTGCCAATCCCCTACTGCTGCTGCCCATCCACTGAGGCTGATGCATTACAGCATGCTGCTGCAGCTGCTCATGCATTGCAGCACATACACTGCAGCCCGCTGCTGCTGCTCATGCACTGCAGCACACCTGCAGTCTGCACTGCCACACACCTACAGGCAGGGCAGGACAAGGCAGGGCAGGGCAAGGTAGGGCAGGGCAGGGTAGGGTTGGGCAGGTCAGGTCTGGTCAGGTCAGGTCAGGGGCACCGCAAGGCTGGGAAGGGGTGGGGCATGGCTGGGATGGGGTGGGGCAGGGCTGGGATGGGGTGGGGTAGGGCTGGCCTGGGGCGGCGAGGGGCAACGCAAGGCTGGGAGCTGGCTTGGCCTCTGTGGGGAGCTGGGGAAGCAACCAGCAAGGATGAAGTCAGGCATGACTTGTTGCTTACAGTCTGTGCATCACCAGCAAGGGATTGAGACAGGAAAGCGGTAGTCCATGCTCACATACTCAGCAGGCAGTGAATCTCTTGGCTGCAGGCTCTCCTGCTGACAAGAACCTGCCACACCACAGCATGTATGGTTATGCCAAGCAGCATCCAGTGAAGCAATTGTATAACGCGGTCCAGTGCTGATCCTCCACCCTCTTCCTTTCACTCCAGTCTCTGTTTTGCTATCCTCCAGCTTGCCTCCATTGCTGCTGCTCTTCCTGCTGCTGCTCCTCTTCTTGCTGCTGGTCTTCTAATGCTTCTCCATGCTCCTCTTGGTGCCTGGTGCCTGGGAGGTTGTCGAGGAGGAGGCTGTTGACCTGGGGGCTTCTGCCTACGGTGTCTAGGTGCTTATGTATTGGCGTCGGGACTGAGAGGAGCACCAGCCGAAGCCTGCAACGCGCAGATTGTAACCGCGGTTAATACTAGCAGCGAGCACATTGGGATGGCCTACATCTGAGCATCGGTGGGGCCAGCCTAAATGTGTACCAAATGTGGTTGGCTCACCTGTATCACCGCTCTTGCCTGCGATGCCGTAGCTACAAGCCTCTAGCGTGGACATACACTAAGGACGGGGTGCCTGCTGGGGCTTGCCGTTTTTGGTACCAATAATATTGCCGAACATCGGCAAGGAGTAACCGGGAATTGAGCAGTCCGACAGCAGTTGCATTTGAGTCCTGACAGGAGGACCTGAAGCGATTGAAACCGTCGAAGTCGAGCGAGTATCGCTACAGAGGCGGCTTACAGTGCGGCAAGAAGTCGAACAAACTTACAAAGACAGGCATGCTCAGCTCGTGCGTGACTGCAATACCGACTGACTCCGCTCACTTCACACTCAGACCCTCTCCACATCTGTCTCACAATGCAACAACTTCGATGAACTGCTCTAATCAGCTCAGAGCTCCCCAACCAGCCCCTGTTTGCTGCACAGACACAACCTACGCTGGCTGCCTCAGCAGCAGGCTGGGCATCAGTGAAGACCGGGCAGCCTGGCTAGTCTCCTGCTGGCCCAGCCTTGTGTCCCACCCCTTGCCTCTGGTCCATGCCGCTGTGCGCACCGTGTGCGCTGTGTTTGAGTGCACCACCCCGCAAGCTATGGAGGCGATGGTGAAGGAGCAGCGCCTGCTGCTCCACACCCGACCCCGGGACATCAGAGGACAGCTGCGGCAGCTGGCAGCAGCGCTGGGCATGGAGGCGGCAGCCCTGAGGCCAGCGGTGAGAAGGGCGCCGAGCGTGCTGTATGAAGAGCCTATGGCTGTGCAGACCCGCCTGGCTCAGGTGGCGCACCTGCTGGGTGCACCCCTCTCCCGCATCCTCCACCTTCTTACCCAGCAACAGCCACTGCTGTTGGTCGCCAGCCCTGACACTATCCAGGAGCAACTCACTGCACAGTCCCACCTGCTGGGTCTGAGTCCAGCAGGGGCCAAGGCACTCCAGCTGAAGCATCCCCACATGCTGCTGCTCTCCCCTACCGCCTTGAATGCCAAGCTGCAGCAGCTGAAAACCGTGTTGGGCCTGAGCAGCCGTGCAGCCCAGGACCTGGTGCGTGCCTACCCCCGGCTGCTGCAGCTGTCTGTCACTCGCATTGCCCAACAGGCTCTTGACTTGCACAGCCTGCTGCCTCAGGCGCACCTGGCTTCCCTCGCAGCCCAGGAGCCCAGTCTGCTCTACCGCCCAGCTGCCAATGCCAAGGCCAGCCTGCACCAGCTGCAGCAGCTGCTGCGCTGTAGCCCAGCAGACGCAGCAGCCCTGGCAGTGCGCCGCCCTGCCCTGCTCACCAAGAGCCCCTCAGCCCTGACCGCCTCCTTCCGAGCCCTGAGCCCCTGGCAGCTGAGCCAGGAGCAGAAGAGTGAGCTGCTGACCGCACACCCAGTGCTGCTGCGCCTGGCGCCGACAGAGGTGCACCTGCGCTGCCGCTGGCTGCGCCGTGTCATGCTGCACAGCGCGCTGCTGCACAGCCAGCTGCGAGAACTGCGTATGCCGCTGCTGGGGGTGCTGCTCATGCACTTGCCCGGGACTTGGTCGCGCCTGGAGTTTGTAGGGCGCCGGGCAGAGGGGCCGCCACTGGACGTGTTGTGGGTGGTGGAGAGCGGGGACCAGGCGTTTGAGGCGGCCTGCCCTGGACACGCAGCATGGCGGGCGTGGCGGCAACAGCAGCTGGTGAGGGTAGCAGTGGGAACACACACCAAGTGGATGGCTGGGGTGGTTGATGTGAGCCCTGCTAGGTCAATGGCGTCATCAGTTTTATTAGCATCAGGCAACCTTGTTTACTAGCTATTTCAGTGTATGTAAGCGAACAAGTTTGATGGCTAAGCCGCTGTCAGTGTGCTCTGAGCTTAGGCATGCACCGTGAACCCCTGCTGCTGCAAAGCAGCAAGAGCATAGGCAGGCCTTAGCTGGTGCCCGGCCCCCATTGCTTGCAGACCAGACTGGGTGTTATGGCACCATCATGTCATGAGTTGACTGTGCTTTGGTGGTGGTGATGGTGATGCAGAGGGGATGGCGGCCGTGGCGAGTGCCTCCTGCACCGCTGATGCCTGGTGAGGGGGTGGGCGGGTCAAGGCCTGCCTGCCTGCCTGCCTGCCTGCCTGCCTGCCTGCCTGCCTGCCTGCCTGCCTGCCTGCCTGCCTGCCTGCCTGCCTGCCTGCCTGCCTGCCTGCCTGCCTGCCTGCCCGCCCGCCCGCCCGCCCGCCCGCCCACCCGCTCACCCGCCCGCCCGCCCGCCCGCTCCCTGACAGCCTCAGCCCCAGCCCTGCTGGTGTATCGTGCCCTTCACCCTGTGCCTCCATCCCGTGCTGCCCCTGTTGCTGCCAATTGCTGTCACTCCTGTTGCTAGTCCCAGCTGTTGCCCCTGCACCGCTAGGTGGCCCAGCCAGTGTAAACCCCTTGGGGCACGCCTGCCTCACCCCTGGCAGCCCTGGCAAGCCTGGCTGGCCCTCTGCTGCCCCACCCCCCAGCTCTGGCCGCCGCCCTGTGCGCATGCGGGTGGTGGTGCATGAGGCCCATGCCGTTCGGTTGGGTGGCAGCCTCCTCAGCAAGCCACGCCGCCAGGAAACAGTCTCAGAGGCAGCAGCGCTAGCAGTGGAGTCACATTTGGGAAGGCGCGGAGCAGAGCTGAAGAGGGGAGGGACGGGTGTGGGTGAGCCATTTGCCTTGGCTTCACCTCGCCTGCATACTGGGCAGGCAGCTGCACAGCCTGTGGTGCTGGACCCCTCAACACAGCTAGCAGGGCAGCCAGTGCCGTTTGGGCCAGGGATACGGGTGAGGCAGCGGCGAGGGGCATCCTATGCCCCTGGACCTTGTGCCACCATGCCTCCTGCCCCAGCAGGTCAGCATCCTGGCGTGTGGCCGGGATGGCCACTGCAGCAACCACAGCAGCATCAAGCAGAGGGGCTGGCTGCTGCGCCTGGGAGGGCACCTGCACCCTCACCTATGCGGCAGCCATGGGTGCCTGTACTACCTTCTTGCCCCTTGTCGCCTGCCCATGAGAAGGGAGGTGTGGGGAGCTGGCTGCCCAGCATACCTGTTGTGCTCCCCTGGGGCCCTGGCCCCCCCCCTCCACCAGCTCCAGCTGCCTGGCCGCAGCCACCTCCCCCACCCCCCACCCTGCCATCAGTGCAGCTGGGGGCAGTGCAGCAGAGCCTCACCCCACAGCAGGTACCCCACCCCCAAAAGGGCACCCAGGATCACCCACAGCCCTTGTTAGCACAGGCGGGTTCGCATGACCAGAGCCAGGACCCACCCCAGGACACGTCCCAGCTCCTGCCACCGCCGTCAGGCTGGGCTGCAGAGGGAGGTCAGGTGGGGTGGTGTCGAGGTCCTCCGCCCTTCCCAGCTGGTGCACCCTGGCCACATGCTCAGCCCCCACTCTGCCAGCACTGGGGCCATGGCGAGCAGGGGCAGGGGCGGGGCCAAGGCCAGGGGCAGGGGTGGGGGCAGGGCCAAAGCCAGGGGCAGGGCCAAGGCCAGGGGCAGGGCCAAGGCCAGGGGCAGGGGCAGGGGCAGGGCCAAGGCCAGGGGCAGGGGCGGGGGCGGGGGCGGGGGCGGGGGCGGGGGCGGGGGCAGGGGCGGCCTGTATCACAGCAGCAGTCAGGGGCCCAGCAGCAACCCTTTAAGCATCAGGCACAACGCCCGCCACCACAGTGGCCACAGCCCCTGCCCCCTCTCCCACCCCCACCCCTTACCCAGCTTTATCCACTGCCCCTATACCAGCATGGGTGTCAGAGTCAGCCCCAGCCCCAGCCCGAACTACAGCCTCAGCCCCAGCCCCAAATCCAGCCCCAACCCCAGCCCCAACCCCAGCTGCAACCCCTGTTGCACCCACCATGCCAGCAGCAGCTGCAGGCTACTCCCCAGCCCCTGCCACACGCGTCACACAGCGGCACCTCGCGCCAACCGCACCATCATCCACCTGCCCAGCTGCCGGTCCCCCCAGCCTCCAGCACTGATACTGCCCTGGTGCTCCAAGAGGAAGTGTCTAAGGGGTGATGACAGGCAGAAAAGTCACTCCAATGACTATCATCATTGTCGTCAAGGTCCTCATCACTTTGCATGTGCATACCTGTGGCATGACGATGACCAGCGTTGCTCTAGCTTATACTCCAACCGCATTGCTGATTGCGTATGCTGCCAGGATATGGACGGAGGTATTGAACCCGGCAACATCGTATGATGGACCGCACCAACTATGCCATGACATAGTCGCAGGATGTTTGCCTAGGGGGCCTGGCTAGGGACCTAGGGACCTGGCTAGGGCCTAACTCAACCTTTTTTCTATAACCTTGAGCGTGAGCGTGAGCCTGTGGCTTCCTTTTCCCTTCCTATGCGAGAGGGCGCAACGGGAGAGTAGGACAAGGGAGATGAGAAGGTAGTTCAGTCTGAGGATTGAAGGTGCTTTCTCGCGCAAAGCACTAACGCCTACATCTGTAACGGCCGGCCTAGCCGTGTCAACTGTGTGCCAATCAGTCCACGAGCGACAGCCCTCAGTGACGCTGACACGGCTCGCTGCCACCGCCATAGGCAATGACCGGACTGGACTCCAAGTTGGAGTCGGGAAGCGTGGTAGACTAGATCACCTAGTACATTAGAAAACCAAGACAAAGTGACAGTTGGACCGGGCCACTCCACACTGAGCTATAAGGGTGGGCAGAGGGCAGAGCTGCAGCCATTCAAATGCCAGCCACTGTCCATTAAACCCATATGTAGGGATGTAAGATGAATGGTCTCGCATCATGCCAAGCACCACGGCGAGCTGGTGGTGGGGCTGGTTATCTGCTATGGGTGCACAATCCGCGGGTCGTATGGTTGTTGTTTTTATATTGATTTCAGCCGCTCAATGCTGGTCACCCCCGCCATTGGCTGCACCCCCATGGCTCAAGAGATAACTTTCTAACTCATTTCTGCACGGATGAGGCCGCCGATTGGTGCGATGAGCTACTGATGGCCCGAATAGAGTGCAGCCAGCCCCAGCGGTTTGCCGGGTGGCTCGTCCCCAACACGCGACGTGACTTGGCGCCACGCAGACATTCTTTGCAACCGCTATAGGCAGCCTGGACCCAGCGCGGCGTGAATGGCGCATCCGAAGTAAATTTCAAATCAGCATGTAACAGCGCTGAATATCGCATTCTTCACGCAGGTTCAGTCCACATGTGACAGCAATATCAAGGTGTTCTAAGCATTAATGCCTGTGGTTTCTGTGCAGCTAAACGCAGCTAGAATCAGTCAAAAAGATGCAGAAACTGAGCTGATAACCATGTCGATCTCCACACATGAAACGGCCCACAAATGAAGGCAACGCGTTTCTGTTCTAAGAACACGCTAGTGATCTACACAAGCAGCCGCACAGAAGTGGCAGTTCATCATTTGACGTCCTGGTTTGACAGTTAACTGGCCGAGAAAAGTGCCATTTCTAAGGCATTTGACGCGACACGAGTTGCACACTGTTCGGTTGCAGGGACAGGCCACACGCCATACAAACACTCTCAAACATGTCATCAGCACTAGCACTAGCACTAGAACACATGTCAGGGGGGGTCCTGCTCAGCTGTGACACGCCTGATAAAATGTTCGCATGGGTCAGTTTGGGTCACACAGGCCACCTCAGGACATCGCGTTTGCACCAGCCCGCTCTATAGCTCAAGCCGTGTCTGTGTCGCTGGCCTCTAGTACGGCCGCGATGGTGGTGGGCGAAGATGTTTCCCCGCGGATGAGCCTATAGTAGTGGTCTCTATCACTGGGCATCCCACAAATTGTTCTAGCGACGCGTTGCAAAATCACGTGACTGTCCAGTCGAGCGCAACAGGAGCCGGAGGTGCATCTCTAGTCCTAGCTGGCCCAGGTACGTGGCGTGATACTAAAATACGCGACATGCCCCATGCCTTGACTGACCGGAATTCGGTGTTCCTGTGACTGGCGCCAGGCACTTGCCAGGGCTCCATCCGCGACCCTCGTCACACACATGTGTCCGTAGCAAGCACATCTACATAATAGGTAAGATTGCTGCAACATGCAAGTGAGGTGTGAGTGACAGCTTCACAGCAAGCCCATGGCACGCCCAGCCATGCCACAGCCATGAAAACTAATAAAATCGTATGCCACTTTGCTAGTGGCCTGTTATCACTCCAATGAAACTACAACCCAAGTTTCATGTGGCAGTGACGATGCGTTCAGCACTAACATGGGTATGCAGTCCCCCGACCTCATGTCCTCTCACTACCACGCGGCACGGAGGCTATTGCCCATGCAGTCACCAAGGGACAATCACGTGAGTATTGCATGAACCACCCACTGATGTGTCACACCCACTGATGTGGCCCGTGGGTTGACCAACACACCCTCCATCTATGCCACCCTCCATGACACCCTCTATGCCACCCACCATGACCCACCCTCCATGCTCTGTTGTTGTGCAGGAGATGCCAAGCACATAGGCTACGGTGCCTTAGCATGGGATGGGAAGGCTAAGAGGGGCAAAGAGCTGCTGGTGCTGAAATGCCAGCATGCAATGCCCATGCCTGGCCCACCCACTGCCCCACCCACTGCCCCACCCGCTGACCCACCCGCTGGCCCACCCGCTGGCCCACCCGCTGGCCCACCCGCTGCCCCACCCGCTGGCCCACCCGCTGATGCCCACCCACCATACCAAGTCACTACGACTGCCGGCCCACCCGCTGATGCCCACCCACCATACCAAGTCACTACGAATGCCGGCCACCCACTGGAGTTCACGGTTGGCTGCTTCCGCCCCACAAGCAAGGCTGCCTTGTCACAGGCAGCAGCAATCAAGCAGTGCATGGTGGCTGTTGGGCTCTGGGGCTTGAGGGTTTTGTTTGTGGTGGTGGACAGCTGCAACGCCAACGTCGGCATCCACAACAGCGTTGCGACCCACTTGTCCAACATGCTTCAAGACGAGGGCATCCAGGATCACCCCGTCTACGCCATCCACTGTCTCTGTCACATCCTGCACAACACAGCCAAGCACGCCTTTGAGTCAGCGGGACAGAGTCAGTGCAATGCAAGCTAGCTAGCAACAAGCTGCCACCAACCACCTCAAAGTTGCTGAAAAACCAGCTGCAAGAGTTGTGGGCTGTGGTGGGCAATGGGCAGCCCACCGTGAAGCCCGTGCGGAACATGCACATAGCTGACTGGTTGGATGCTCTGGCGATGCACATGTCACCTGTCACCAACTAGACCCATGATTGCCATCACACACCTCAACATAGACACCTTGGCATGCCTTCCTGCAGCCAAATAGGATGGCACATGGTGGTAGTGAGAGGACATGAGGTCGGGGGACTGCATACCCATGTTAGTGCTGAACGCATCGTCACTGCCACATGAAACTTGGGTTGTAGTTTCATTGGAGTGATAACAGGCCACTAGCAAAGTGGCATACGATTTTATTAGTTTTCATGGCTGTGGCATGGCTGGGCGTGCCATGGGCTTGCTGTGAAGCTGTCACTCACACCTCACTTGCATGTTGCAGCAATCTTACCTATTATGTAGATGTGCTTGCTACGGACACATGTGTGTGACAAGGGTCGCGGATGGAGCCCTTGCTAGTGCCTGGCGCCGGTCACAGGAACACCGAATTCCGGTCAGTCAAGGCATGGGGCATGTCGCGTTTGATGGTGCTGCGCCACTTACTAAATGTAACTAGGACTATAGATGCACCTCCAGCCACCGTCGCGCTCGACTGGGCAGTCACGTGACAGTGCACGGTGCTGCGATAGGCATTCTGACCCGTGCGACCTTACAACTACAAGCCTCCAGTAGCAAGCTTGCGTCTCAAGCACATTCAATGTGGAGGGCGCCACAGGCTTCAGGCCAGGCACAACCATCAGCGGGATACAGCGCAAAAGTACGATTGCAACGCACCAGGCGCAACTGCTATCCGTGGCCTATGGGCTCCGTTCGTCAAAATTTGAATTTTCCTCAGGGCGTGTCACAGCTGAGTCCTGCGCCCGACAAGAAATTCAAAATTTTGAAAGCTGGGCCGCTGAGCGCGATAGCTGTTCGCTGATCACAGCCCCACTAAGCAGGCCAATCCCGGCACAACGCGACCAGAATTCCCAACACCCTCGCCCGCCCCGGCACAGGTGCACATCAGCCCGAGCAGCCCGCTAGCCTCGCGCTGGTGAGCTGCACAGCGCTGCGCAAGAATCGCTGAAAAACTCTTAAAGATTAGTCGGATAGTTATCAGGGGTGCAGCCAATGGCGGGGGTGACCTGCTATGAAACGACCATTGTGACTCAGCGCACCATGCAAGGAAACATACAACGGATGCAGTGCCCTCGCACACAACGCACTCACGGCCCACTGCAATGTACATAGGCCAGGGCGCTCAAAAAGTATGCGCTGATGCTACCGCGAGACCAGTTAAACCCGGGCGGGGACTCGTGGCAGGTGTTGAGTGCCTGTGGGGCAAGAAAACAGTGCGTAAGCCACCAAGCAACGTTGTAGCGCCTCCGCGTGAAAATGTTGCCGTCGGGGATGCCGCGATGCCGCAATTCATGACCTGCTCATTCCCGTGGCCCAGGCCACAGCAGACCTCCAGCCCCGAGCGTAATGTGATCGTGAGCGTTGCTGTCCCAGGGTAGTTTTGAACACATACGTACGAACAGCGCTGACCGAGGCGTGCATACAGCGACACGTCAATGCCACTGCAAACAGGTGTAACGCTTGTGACTTGCTGTGGTTCTGACGAAGCTGAGCTGACTTCGCAGGGGCCTGTTGAGTCGACCACGCAGCGTCAGCAACCACGACAGCCGGCAGACATCAGCCAGTTTTTGGTGGCAGCACCGGTATGGGAGCTGAAGCAGATGCGGCGCCTGTGCCACCTCACCAGTCTGACCTACAAGATGCACCTAGTCACGGTGGGGCTGCCTGCTTTGCATGGCACACAACCTCCTCAATTACCATACCAGCTGCTTAACTGACTTTTGTAATCAGCAGTCAGGTGTGTTCACCGCTGCTTGCACCAGGCGTGATGGCCTCCATGCTTCCCCTCCTGTACCATGGTCCCACTTGTTGTTGTTGTGTAACCTCCCATGCAGCCCAGAGCATTGCGGCGCAAGCATGCGTTGGACCTGGTGACTAGCTCCTGGGCCTGCGAGGTGCGCACATATGAGCCCAGCAAAACCGCGATTGAGATAGCGTCAGAGGGAGATGGCATGGCCATGTCAATGAGCGAGGCGTCAGCCCTATACATCCCAGGAGATCCCTCCAGCCCAGAGCATCCCAGCACCCCCGCCCCTTCCTCCTCGTCCCCTTCCCTGGGTCTCTATGAGCCAGCGGCAGTGGATGGCCAGGGTAGCGGCCTGTCTCCCACCACGCTGCATCCTGCCACCGCCAGTGCTGACAGCGGTCGGGCCATCCCCTTGTCGTTGCTCCCGGCAGACCCCTCCAGCCCCAGCGGGGCAGATCCCACAGCAGCAGACGCAAGTAAGGCCGGGACGGGGATTGCTCGGCGTTGGCAATCCACTGGTGAGATGGTGGCTGCGTTGGTGATGGAGGCGGCATCTGCTGCCTCCTCTGTGGCTGCGTCGGCCACAGCTGCTGCCACAAGCCCCCTGGCCTCAGCTGCCAGCAGCCTGTATGCGGGGCTGGCCTCCCTGCCCATTGCCTCGGCCCTGGGGGCGGGACCACTCAGCTCGGCCCCTACCGCTGCTGCAGCTGTCATGGCTGCAGCAGCAAAGGCAGCGGCAGCAGGGGTGGGGGGTGCAGTGGCTGCCCTGCCTGGCACACCCCCAAGCAGCAAAGGCAATACCGCCAGTGGCGCTGGGGGTGGTGGAGCAGGCAGCTTGGCCACTACAGCCTTGCCAGCTGCTGCTGCCGCATCGTCCCTGGCAGCCAGCCTGGCAGCCGCCGCAGAAGGGCCCGCTGCCATTGCTGCGGCCCCAGGCAGCACCTCGCGGCTGGCAGCTCCTGTTCAGTCCACCACGGGCAGCCCGGCCTGCCCTTCCGAATGGTTTGTGTGCGATGACCCCGCCTCAGCTGTGCGCTACTTCGTGATTCAGGGCTCAGACACCTTTGACCACTGGTGGGTGGAGGGTGGCCTGGAGTTGGGTGGGCTGGAGTGGGGTGGGCAGGTCGAGGGTGGGTGGGCTGGTGGAGGGTGGGCAGGTGGAGGGGATGGGGCAGGTACAGGGGGGTTGAAGACGGTTGGGCAGGTGGACGGTTGGGTGGGCTGGAGGGGTGTGGGTTGGTGGACAACAGGCTAGAGGGGCTGTTATTATGAGGTCTTGCTGGGCTGGTTTGCATGTGTGCAATCAACTTGCTTTGCCATAAGTGTTAGGCTAGTCACTGGTGTGTTGGCCGGATGCGTAGTGGGCGAGTCAGCATGCTGATGTTGTGCGAAGCTGGCCAGTAGTGCGCGATGAGTCAGGGGAGGTAGTCTAGTGGTGCTGTCCTTTGGTGACCATTGTTGCTGCAGGAAGCTAAACCTCACTTTTGATCCCGTAATATTTGAGGACCCAGGCTCGGGTGTGAAGGTGAGTATAGCTGGGCTGAGTCCACAGCTGCCAGCAGTCAGCGTGTGGAGCACTCAGCACTGCCCCTCCACCAAGGGCTGTATTGGAGACTGTCAAGACTGTGCAGATGTGGAGGCTGCCATGGAGGGGTGCCCTACCTGTGTTCTGCACCCTCTAACCCTGTCTGCCTGCCTCACAGCTCAACTACCTTGGTCTGTGGCGCGCCTAGCCTGCCTGTTCAGTGTGTGCTTTCACTGTCCCTCTCATCCACAAGGCCACTGCTTTATGCTCAGCTTTGCCTGCTTTGCTGCCATGCAGCGTGTTCTCATGTACGCCTGCTGTTGCCTGCTGTTCCTGCCCATGGTGTAAGAGCACCTGGACTCCTCGCCCTGCGCCAAGGTTTGCTTCACGGTGAGCCTTGAGCTACATCGCTGCAATGGCCCTGGTCCCTGACTGAGCCCTGGGCCCTGACTGTCAAATGATTCATTCCTGCCCCTTGTACCCTCATGTCATGTGTGTGCATGTGCCTGCTGTGTCTGTATGTGTGTAAGAGTCCAGCAAGCAGCTGCTGCTCTTGACGCTGTGTCTTTTTACCTCCATCACTTGCCAGCACTTCACCCACACTCGTGCCCCTACTCAACCCTCCACCCCCTGCCGGGTGTGACACAGGGTCACTCTATTGGCGGCAGCCTCAGCACGCAGCTGGCCTTATGTACATCAGGCGTGGGGTGCTGCCCCCTAGCAGCTTGGCCACCATCTACACATACGGGGCTCCGGCCGTGTTCTGCGAGTTCTCCACACCCTCCCCCAGCAGCTCAGCCACCCCTGGCCCCACTCTGCCCACAAGGCCCACTCTGCCCTACCACCCCAGGGAGGTAGGGTTGGCCACAGTACCAACCACCCGCCAACCTGCCAACAGCAGCAGCAGCAGCAGCCAGGGGCTGGCAGGCATGTCCCCTCTCACATTGTTGACGGTGGAACGCTCCTCAGCGGCGCTAGACGTGGATGACCCTCTGACCCGCCGCCTGCGCCTACGCCAGCAACAACAGCTCCTGCGTTCTCCACAACCCCTCCCCTCCCTCCCACTTACTCCTACCACTATGGGGGTGGCCTTGGCTAGCAGCAGCAGCAGCAGCAGCAGCGGGCCTGGCAGCAGCCAGAGCGCTGGGCTGGTCGCTGATCCAGTCTGCCCCTGCTGCTGTGGTGCTGGGAAGGAGGGTGGGGACTGGGCAGGGCTGCTTGCGAAGCTGGGCTTGCACATGCACAGTGTGCGCAATGTGATCATGGCCCGGGATATTGTGCCCCGCGCCTTTGCCTGTGACTACTCTCGGGTGGCGGACATCCTCAAGGGCTGGGGTGCAGGGTTCAAATCCCACGGAGGCCTGTTGCGACCTGGAAGGAAGCACTTGTATTCCTTTATTGGTCAGTTGGGCTGCAAGGCTCACACACACTGGGTGAACTTGGCACGGCAATAAGGCATGGGTGAGCATGGGCACATGGGTGATTTCAGGACCAATTCAATTGGCTGATGACTTATGTCATGTTTAACCGGTTTGTTTGAGGGTTATGTGGGAGGGGGGTTGGCAGGTGAGGGAGGGTGTAGGGGAAGGTAGAGAAGAGGCCATGTGCTAGTCATGCTGATGATAGCTGGGTCCACGACACCATGCTGTTGCTGCTGCACCTGCTCTGCACCTCTGCACCTGCCTCTCCTCCTCCTCCTCCTCTCTTGTTGGCCACCTCATCCAGTGCTGCCACCCTCCTCATCCCCACCCCTGCAGGGCGTTCAATGGTCATGCAGCCTGACCGCTGGCACTGGTTCGCTGGCTCTGACACTGACCACCCCCTGCTACCTCCAGGGCCCAACGTGTGGCTTATCTCCACTCCCCAGCAGCAGCAGCAGCAGCAGCAGCAGCGTTCTAATTCCTGCCCTCCCCCTCCCTGACCCCTATAGGCCTTCAGAAGCCAGGGGTCTCCCAAGGCAGGGGTTGGAGGCAGGCTGGGCCAAGCCTGTCTTCCCCCTCCCGTGTGACTCCTTCAACACTTCTGCACACTCCCCGGACGGCTCTCCCTGCCTCCCCCCTACCCCAGCTCCCCATATTGAACCTAGCTGGGTTCTTGGGGGGTGGGCAGAGGAAGAAGAGGCAGGCAGCCCCACCCCCTGCCCCCCAGCAGCTGCGTTACACCCTGATCAGCAAGTAAGCAAGGACAGCAATGATGACAACAGTGATGACTCCTCCTGCCCCTCCTCCACCTCTGCTACCTCTTCTGCCCGAAGTCACCAAGACAGCAACCAGACTAGCTGCCACTCGCATGCCATCAGTGGCAACAGTCAAGACAGCCCAGCACCACAGCCCCGCACCACAGACATAGCTGCAGCAGCATAGCCAGAGCCTAGGGCTAGCCGGCAGGAGGCCATCAGGCAGGTGCCAGAAACCCAAGGGGCTGCTGACATGGCCACCAGTACTGCAGCGCCGAGGTCAGCCCAGGAGGTGATGTGGAGCCTGATATATAGCCCGCACCCTCTGGATATCTTGGCAGACCCAGGTGAGCAAGCGCAGTGGAAGGGCTGGCAGCTCAATGGGAGCATTGCAGTGGAGCAGAAGCACACCATGGTGGCAGCACATCAGTGGGGGGCCAGCCCTGACGCTGACCTTGGCCACCCAGCCCTGACGCTGACCTTGGCCACCCAGCCCTGACGCTGACCTTGGCCACCCTGACCCTCAGGTCTGTGTCCTGCCCTGCCCTGTCTGGTGCCTCCCAGGAGCGTACCTTGAGCGCGGTTCCATCTCTCGCTTCCACAACCCAGACAACTACACAGCAGCGCTGGGCCGCATCATCTACCACCAACGCCAAGCTGAGGGCAAGGTGCCCAGCTGGGTGCTCAGTGCCTACAGCCGTGGCCTGGGCCTGCTGGCTGCTGAGGAGGCTGCTGAGGCGGAGCTGGGGCAGGGGCAGGGACACGGTTGGGCAGGCCAAGGACAGGCAACAGGGCTGGGGAGCTTGCAGCAGGCTGAGGGAGGGGTGTAGGACAGAAGTGCTTTTGACATGGCAGCGTCAGGCCCTGCTGTGTTGAACCCGGTGCGCAGCAGCATGGATGAAGGTCTGGCCTGATGGCCTGGCCTGGTCTGCCCCAGCAGGATTCATAGGATCGGGCATGCACACAAGGAGGAAGGCAGCTGTAGGGTATGCGCCTCCGGTGCTGCTCGGCCAAGCAGCTCAGTGTGAGGAACAGGGTCGTCACAAGCATTATGCTGACAAGGCTCCATGCACCGTGCACAGGGGCAAGGCTGCAGCGAGAGAAGGCTTAGAGCAGCGAGGTTGGGCTTCAATGGCATTGTGTAGATAGCACCAGAAGTTGGAAATGAAAACATGCAGGTGTGCTCAGCAATGAAATGCAGCAGCAAAAGGGTGGAAGGTCTGACGAGAGAATGTGTAGCGTCCACCTGTACAATGATGGTCGGGGAAGGAGAGGGTACAACATGCTGGCTTGGGGTGGTGCTGGGCTTGAAGTTGCCGGTACAGTCAGTATGTGTCTGGGTTTACAGCTGTAAGCAACGCGTTGTTGAGTAAATGATAGTGGTCCTCGCAAGGTGGTGATTCGCGCTCTCGCTCCCGCTTTGCGAACTTTGGACGTTCTCCCCCCCCCTCCCCCCGCCGATCCCGCCTCGAGCATCACTATACGAGACATTCACTGTCGTAGATATCTCCTGATTGTAAGACTGCCGGTTTTAAATCCTAGGAAGATTGCGTTGTGAGTACACTTCAACATATTCACTGGCAAGTTATGGGACCCAGGCAAAGCCGTCATATATACAGTGGCGCACGAGGCGCAGTCGCAAGCACCCGGCTCCGAGGCGAGCACATCTTCTGGGTTGAGGTGAGGTCTAGGCTAGGCAGTAGCCCTTAGTTAGCTGATACTTGCCCTAACACGTTCGGTCACCCCGGCCGTTGGTCCCGCCAATCCGTGCCAGGCCTGCCGCTCACACCACGCGCTAGTGAAGGGCAGCTGAGGCTATCGCGGTAAGTCACGCGCGCTAAAACTCGCGTTTTGGACTGAAGCCTCCCAGATCACTCCGCCCGCCATTCCCGCGAACTGTGAACATGGTCGCTCGCTGCAGCCTGGGGCTCAGCGGGGTGCGACCGTACGTGGGTCGCAGGCCGAAGCGCAAGATTCCCTGGGTTGGGTCGGGACCCCTCATGGCCCGGGCCCTTCCTGACACCTGGCCCGGGCCCTGAGCCGGGACCTGCCTGACCCTGCCTCCAAGCAAGCAGAGCATCTCATTGAGGTGTCAGCAGCACCAAGCGTGGACTTTGTTTCACTACCGTGCACTCTGCTGAAGCCTTGACCCCATCATTTTGGGGCTTATGTCAAGACCATCAACTATTTGGCCAGTGGTCCTTTCCATGTGCTTCCACCTGTGTCGGATAGCTAGGCGGGTCTATAATCCGGGACGCTCTGGCAGTGGGTGAAAATGGCATGGGGCTATCTCATCACAGGGGGCGATTGGCTCCGTTCTTGGGAGCATCCCCGACGGGCTGGACCGTGTGTTGTCGCAAGGCTCCCTAATCGCAGCGTTTCTCGCACTCTGCGCGAAGCTGATACCGAAAATGCGATGAGCCCTCCTGGACCCCGACGGCGCGCTGGCCTGGCACACCTTAAAGCGATACGTGCCAAGCTTGTAAGTAGTGGCAGTGGCAGTGCCGGAAACCTCCATTGTGGCGGAATCCACCATTGTGCCGGGAACCCATACCTTAACATCCTCCTCCTCCATCCTACACCCTGCAGAGCCCTACCGAGCTGCCAGCCCTTGAAACAGCCCTTGCAACACCACAACAGTCAAGCAGGGGGTGCCAGCACATGGGGCCATAAGCGCCCACGCACCTGCCTTGGCCGGGACGCCCAGCAGCAGCTGAGCATGGACCAACAGCAGCTGCATGATGCCCAGCACCTGTTGGCCCTGGACCAGCAGGAGCTGCAAGGGGGCCCAGCACCAGCTGGCTGTGGATCTTGAGCAACTGCAGGGTGCCCAGCACCAGCTGGCTCAGGCCCTTGAGCAACTGCAGAACGGCTAACCAACTGCACATCCTCCTGACAACTCTCACAGCACCCAGATACATGTCAAGCGCAAGTTGCACCCCTGCGGTGCTTACAAAAAGCCCATCATAACTGCGCACCATGCAAAAAAACAAACACCAAACCCAACCGGCAACTCTCTACTAAGCATCGTCCAAAGGTTCCCTACACGCGAGGCTTGTACGCTAGGCGAGGCCCTTCGGTTACAGCCTCGTAGAACGCCTTAATGGGGGGCAGGGCCGCAACCCGCGAGTGGAACGCCTTGAGCACAGGGTAATCGTCGAGCAGGGTTGTAGGCACGCCGTCCATTGTGCCCCCGGTCAGGCCGCTTAAAGATTTGAAGATGGCAATGCTGCAGGCAAGGTAACAAGCAGGTAGGAGCTACAGGAAACAAGTGGTAAGCAACACCTTACAGCATCAGGCCGAGATCAAGGAAATGCTCAGAGTTGTGAGGTGTGCAAGTTTAAGGTAGCTCATGGCACAATAGCAGTCAGATGTTGCACCACACTTACTCGACGTACAGGGCTGTCTCGCCAAGGAAGAACTTTCCTCCGGCGGCCTCCTGCAATGAGCGTGGTTGTGTTGATGCTTGCCTCAATAATCAGGCGACCCCAGCTCAAACCATTGCCACATGCAGCTCAGGTGTCATGCGCTGCATAGCTTGATGTCATTGGGCAAGACGCATGTGCTGAACTAGCGCAGCCAAGGCAGCAGCAGGCCCCCTGCTACCGCAGGAACACGGGCTGCTCTGCCAGTCAGTGGCACGCATGGCACGTGGATGCTCACTGACCAGCATGCTGCTCAGCTTCTCCAGCTTGGCCTTGATGGGCCCGGCCACCAAGTCCTGTCTGGCCTTAATCTTGGCCTCAGGGTCTTGGATGGAGTAGGTAGACATCAAGAGGTCACCAATCCTGCACCAGTAAGGCAGCAGTACGAACAACTGTATGACCAGGGCTGCATCAGGCTGCAGTGGAGTCCTGTGTACACAAACCAGCACCTAATCTGGGTCACTCTGTCATTGCTCTGCACTTGCTCTGCTGCCAGGAGCCTAGCCCATATCCCTTGTGTAAGGCATGTGCACAGACATTCTGCCTCACTCGTTTAGGAATCCCAACAGCTCGTCATGCTTTGCCAGGGCCCAGAGGTCAGTGGGTAGCAGGTGAGCCAGCCCCGCAGCGTAGCGCTCCATGGCGGAAGATTGGGCCAGCAGCTTGCCATCAACCTGTGCACCGTCATACACACATTCCCCGCTGCCCAAGAGTCACCCACACAGCCAAGGGCCACAGCTGCAGGAGCTGCCCGGCTGCCCCGCACCCTGCTGCTCCACCTACATCACCATTTTGCTGTCAAGCAATCACACGCGATGATGATGGCAGGCCATGCACGCCATGATCACAGCAGAGGGCACCTTGCCAAGCAACAGCATGTAAGCCAAGCTGGATTAGTTTGAAAGTTATGCATTGCCTGGCTACCCTTCCAGCCTGCTGCCTGGCTGTACCTCCACCTTCCTGGCTCCAGTACCTCACACTTAACTGCTGACTGACCATACCACCAAACCTGCTGCCGAGCTGCCACCCACCTCCAGCACGGGGACTTGGCCGAATGGCATGGTCTTCTTCACATCTGGCCAAGTCTCCCGCTCAATAATCTTTTCCTCATACTCAATGCCACCCATCTTCAGCAGCAGCCGAGTGGTCTCAGCCCTGCAAGGGAGGCCCCAACCACATCACCCAAACACTCATGCACAGGTCCAAACACCTCAGTCCCAGCCCCCAAACAAAGAGTATTCCTGGATCAGGCACACAGGGTGGCAAGCCTGGTGGGCGAGCAGTGAAGGCGGGTCTGTGCAGGATGGTCCTGTGGATGCAGCCCCCACACCGTCCGTCCTAAACTTCGTCACTGCTGTAGCTAATCGTTGGGCCCACCTTCCCGGAAGGTCGAAGTAGTGCATAATGATCTTGGGAGCCATGGTGCCAGGCAGATCGGATGATGAGGCGGCGGGGTCACGGAAGGAGATGATCGCGCAAAGCTGGTGCGTATGGGCTTGGATCGCGTTTGGCACAACCGAGTCTTCCAGAACGGTGATATTCAAACCTTCAGCTTAGCACTCCAGTAGTAATAGCATTGTCAGCTTTGCATCACACAACCGCATGGCAAGAAATCTGCCATCATTATACCTGCCTGCCTGCCCACCCCTGCCTACTGCCGTGTCAGGCAACTGCCCACCCAGCATGCAGGACATACATCACTAGGGTATGGACTTCCATTTCCCGTGTTCCAGCCTTTGCCTACTCCCGCTGCTCCAGCTCCCTCCCTCAGCAGTTCTGAGGGGCTTGTGTACCCCCTTACTTCACACCCCTGCCTCCCTCCCTACTGCCACCTATAAGAGCTCCGCCACCCTCATGCCCTCATCCCACACAAACACCACCACCATCTTAGCTCATGCAATGCTCCCAACACATACTACAAAATAAGGCCTAAGGTGGTGCAGTGCTGCTAGGAAGTGTGAAGCAGCTACACCGCAAAGCCGTGTAGTAACATATCGCCCAACGGCAATGGCGACAGGCGGACGATGCCCCAGTTAACGAGCTCGATGTCTTGGAGCCGGTGGAGGACAGCTGTTGTGTTCGTCCACACCCACGCTGCACTGGTTGAGACGGTGAAGCTGCAGCTGTTGTTGAGACCTTAGGCAGAGAGGAGGGTACTCAGTGAGGGGCACAGCTGGACACCATCAGCTGGGCACCTTGGCATGTGCTGAGAAGGTCGAGGTGATGCTGGTGCAGCATATTGTGTGGTCTCACTCCCTCAGCACCACCACCTCACCCCGCTGCATCCACAGCTTGTGCCGCTCCGTGTCCAGGTCCTTGGCTTCCACTGTCAGGTAGCAGGCCTTGTCTGCAGCCATCGGGCCAGGCCAGGCCACACCAGGTCAGGCCAGGCCAGGTCAGGCCAGGTCAGGCCAAGCCAAATGAGGCCAGGAGAGGTCGGGTCAGGTCAGGCCAGGTCGGGTCACCGGGTGAATGACTTGCAGTGACTTCATGCTACCCGTCATCAGAGTGTGAGTTGACCCGGCCCTGGGTATGCGGGCAGCAGACCTTACCCAGATGGAACCGCACTTCAATGCGAGGGACATCTTTGGGGGCAGGCGGGATGTTGACAATGTCAAACTGGCCCAGGAGCACGTTGTTGCTGGCCACAGGGTCGTCACCTGTAGGGTGCACCCAGGCTGATGGGTGGAGCAGCTAGGCTGATGATAGGCTAGGCTGAGAGGGACACCCCTCCTGGCTACATTTGCGGCTATTAAGGGCCCCAGTCGCTGTATGCTGATAGGCCTTTGCGGTGGGCTGCCAGAGCACCTGAACCCTGCTGCACCAACCTCCGGGCTACATTTGCATAAGAGCCCGACTTGCTGTATGCTGAAACTATATGAAACATATGCTGTATGCTGAGCCTGCAGCTTGTGTAGGTGGCTTGGAAAGGCTGGTAGTGCGAGCGGGGTCGCAGAAGTTGAGCTAAGCTCCACGTGACAGGCTATTGCAGTGAGCAGGTGGCCACACAGAGGAAGACTTCCTGCCCAGGGCAAGGAGTACCCCGCACTGGGCTTCAAGAAGCTGCGAGAGCAAGCCCCCAAGGCCCTAGCCCAGCAGCCTGTAGCACAGTAGCATGTGTGCACAAGACAATGCTGAAGCTGTTGCTTACATAAGAGCATGTGTTTCATGCCAACATAGATTTCCCGGCCTTCGCAAGCGGGTTGGGGTAGTGAATCAGATATTGGTGCCGGATGCTTGCTGCATGCAAACAAGCCGGACAACAGATAACACATCCCTCTACGCCTTAGTAGGGGAGTAATGTGCTGAAAGGCCTTCGGGGAGTAAGATTTGAATGGCAGTTCCTTGGTCCCAAGCCCCAAAGTTGGTTTTAATGATGATTTCTATCTGCCTCTCCCGCCCTCTCTCACCAGAGTTTGAAACCTGTGCGGGCAGGTCACTCTGGAAGGCCCCTGGTTAGACACTGCTCTGCCTTCCAATCTAACCACGCATGCAACAGTGGGGCTACATGCCAACTCCACCCACTTAGCACAGCCTCTGGGATGTGGGGCAGCAAGTAGGTTTTGTACTAACCTTTGGGGGTGCCCTTTGGAGGTGCCTAGGTGCCCGGGTGAACGTCACCTAGTGGGGCACAACACCATGAGCCATGATGGTGACCTACTGTCATGATGGCCACCAGAAAGGCAGTCACCTAGTGGGGCTGCTGCTGCCTATCATGGGGTGCTGGAAGGCTTGGCTGAGGCTGAGGCCGAGGCTAGGCTAGGCTAGGCTGAGAAGCAGGCATGAGGCTGAGGGCTGTCAGGGTGCCCATGACCGCCACTGTGAGGGCAGGGTGAGGTGAGGGCGAGCAGGCAGGCCCCGAGGCCCTGAGGGGATGTGGGCTGCGGCCCCCCGCCTGGCCCTGTCAATGGGAGGGGGAGACTGGACGGGGGCAAGGCCAGCCAAGGTTGCTCAGCACCCACTGGCCTCCCTCCTCAGCCTGATGACCCTTAACCCAGCACCTGGTGGGACAAGGTGAGGGAGGCATGGTGCCCTGTGCGCCGCACCCCCCGCCTCAGCCTCCTCAGCCGGCCATTGCTACCCTATTGCTACCTTCCTACCCAGTATGAGGCCATGTCACATCCAGAGCCTGCCTGCCATATCCCGGCTGGTTCTAGGCAACTATAGGCAGTTCATCCAAGCTGTGCAGCATGTAGGGACAATGGGCCAGGTGGCGCATGGCACAGCAATGATCGTGTAAGCTAGAGAGGGGTGCAGTTTGAGGCAGTCCATGTTTACCTTCTTGCTCGTTCACCAGCCAGTTCGTATGTGCCATGCCAGTGCAGTTTGGTTGACCTTACCTGTGACATGCCTCAGGACACTGCTCGTTATCTACTATTACTCCACCCCACACAGCTCACCATACAGCACCAGGATGCAAGCCTGGTCCTGGTCGTCATGGAGGGTCGTGAACACCTGCAGCCAGACAGCCCATGCAGCCCTCTGACCCAAGCCTGCTCAGCCGTTCTGTGTGGGAGAGTGAAGGCACCACCAACACAAGCTGGCACAAAGACCCCGGCAGGGCCAGGGACCAGGGCCAGGACACCCACACAGAGAAAACCAAGCGACGCTCCTGCTGATGGCGGAAGAGGAGGGGTGAGGCTGACCGGGAGTGAGGAGTGGTGTGCGCAGGAGTGAGGAGGGCTGTGGGTGCTGATGTACCTGCCGGGCGGTGCAAGGCACAGAGGAGGCGCGTGGGATGAGGACGTAGTACTGGTCGCTAGCGCCCCTGTGCCAAAACTCAACACCCAGGGAGCGGCGCGGCAGTGGCAGCTGAAGGCCCCTGCCGGAACGTACTCCTGCAGCGGCATGGCAGGCGCCCCACAACCCATCCCTGGCCTTCCCTGATCACAGCCAAGGTGTTGTGGTACCAGCCCGCGTGAGGTGGCCCTGGCGCTTTGTGAGGTGGCCCTGCCCGCATTAGGTGGCGCAGGCACCCACCGCTGTGAACCCCTGTGTGCAGCCCAGGCCTCATGGTAGCCTAGGCTTCGGCCCATGCTACTCGTGTAAGGTAATGGGAGGCTGAGAGGCAGGCACAGCAGCATAGCCCGCAACAGCCCCAGTAGGTGCCTGTGGGAGGACTAGGGCACCTTTGCACTGTGTGCCATGGCATTCACTGGCGTGCAGCATGACAGCCGCCGCCAACCACGGAACTCAAACAAGGTACCCCTAGGTAAAGTAGGTCCTATTGCTCCACAGGTCCTTGTCCTCCTGGTGCTCTGCAGGGGCTTTTCCATACCCCCCTGAGTACGAACAGCCCCACTCACCCGTGAGGGGTGGCAGCGAGGGGCAGCCATCCTTGGGCACGTATTGGTCCATGTATTCTGTGATGCCGAGGAAGGGGTATGGCACCCCGTCTGCATCTGCAAACACTGGCTGCAGTGCCAAGTCCTGCAGCACCAGCATGCACCACACACTCCTTGGTGTCGGCATGGGCTACAGAGGTGAGCCACACCATTGCCACCAAGGCATGACGAGGCAGGCCATATCAGGTGAAGGTGCAAGGGGCTGGGCACGGAGGGCAGGCAGTGACTGGTTCAGCAAGGCAGCGAACCAGGCCCCAACAGCAAACTCAGTGGCCATGATCAGTCGATTCGCAGTCAGTTTGAAGTCAGCTGATCTGTCGGTTGGTCAGTTGGTCAATCGCTAGACAAGCGGCTTTACCTTGGGCACATAGTGGTCCATGTATGTGGTCCCACTGGCCAGCCAGGGCAGCGGTGCCTTGGGCTCCGCCTGGCCTGCCGCAGCCGCAGCACAAGCCAGGTGAGGGCCGAGTGCAGGGCCGACAGCGCACTGGGGTGCAGGATGCACAGGGTGCTGACCAGACGACGTGTCCCTGCCCGTTCACAATCTAACTGGGAGCTGTGGTGGCCAGGTGGTGTGGGATGCGGTTGACTCAGTGAGCCTGGTGGTGAGGCTTTAGTGACTTAGGAGCTCAGGACCAGGCCTTGGTGACGGTCCACAAAAAGGCTTTGATGCTACAAGGTACGTAGTAACCAAATGAGCAGCAGCTTGGTGACTCAGTGAGCCTGGTGATTGGGCCTCAGTAACTCAGAACTGAAGAACAGATTATGAACATTATGTAGTGCGCAAATGTATTAAGTGGTGCCCATGCATAGCACAGCCAGCTGACCCTGTGGGCAGAGGCTCCCCTGGGGGTCAGGGAGCAGCTCAGGCACTGAGACCCATACTCCCCCAGTGTGAGGCCCTTCAGTGGAGCGGCCGTGCCACAATGGCTGCTAGCACTGGCCTTTGCCACCGCCATGCTTGCCTACACCATGCAAACCTTGCCCAAGCAAAGGGGTAGGGGAATGGGCGAATTACAAGCGCACAGGCAGAGTGAGTGTGAGCAAGGGCGGGATCAAGTGAGCTGTCGCAACATCACACAGACCATCACCTTGTGGCTGCCTGGGTGGAGGTTGTTTGGGGACGAACTGCGTCTTGTAGGTGGTCTCCCAGAAGTTTGGGACGGCTGGCGGAGGGCTGGCAGCGGGGCGGGCTTCCCTCTCCGGGCCAGGGCCTAGGGGGTGTGCCTTGTATGTGGCCTGGTTGGTTGTCTCGTGCTGCAGCGCCGCAGCAGAACAGCAGGCTGCTCAGCCATGCAGCAGCACAGCAGCAGGCTCAGCCATGCAGCATCCATGCAGGCCCATGCGGACATCAGTGTGACACCCGTGCGCATGCAGGATGTGAGATGAGGGGATGTAGCTGTGCTCCTTTATTGTGTCAGAAGGCCAGACTTGGTTATCAAGAGTGGCCTGGACTATGCTAGCTTCCCCTCACTCCCATCCATACCGCTCTTGACCTGCCCAAGATTTCTAGTTAACTTGGCCAGCTAGCATTCGTGACTTCCCCAGAAACCCAAGCCCTGCTGGCAAGGACTGCTGCTGAATCAGCCTGCACACAGAAACTGCCCCGGCAACTCTACCCCTAAGGCACTGCTAGGCCTTGCCCTGCCACTGCTTAAGGTGTAGGTGTGAGCACTGAGGGCGTGTGGCAGGCTCACCAGCAGCCAGGGTGCGGGCTTGTGGGAGTAGTGGCGGGGCTCTACAGGCCGAGGCATGCGGGGCTTGCGGAAGAACTGAAGGCAAGACATGGCACGCCAGGCAGGGGTGGCAGCGTCAGGCAGGTCAGGCTGCCTGCCCCAGGTACACCGCAGCACCTACATGGTCACCCTTGCACCCATCCCTCTGCACGCCTCTGCTCCATGGGAGGGCAGGTGCGCAGCGGGGTGTGGCCAACAGCACCCAGGGGTAGCGAGCACTAATCATATTGCATGCAGTGCACAAGCACGTTTATGATTTTATTGTAGTTCTTTAGCATTTGTCAGCATGTCTGGACAGCCTTGGTTCGTGTGGTTCAGCGTAGTACAGTAATCGAAGGGATGGTGGTGCAGGGGGTTGTGGGTAGGACGTGTGCCAGTGTGTGGGTGCATCATGCACAGATCTGGCCCTGGATTCTGCCCTCCCCTCCCCTACCCTTACCTTACCCTACCTCCCCTACCCTACCCTCGCCCTTGATGGACCTGCTGTGTGCCTGAAGCGCAGGGGTTCAACCTCACACAAACATGCAGAGCAGACACGTTGTTGACACACTTGTGCACACTGACACGCACGCATGCGTGTACCATGCAGCATGCAGGTTTCCAGCAGGGGGCGCACCTCGTCATTGTACTCCGTGGTGCTGGTGAAGCGGGTAGCAAGGCCCGGGCCCATCAGCTCGTCAGGGAGCGGCTCGTCAGGCAAGGGACCCTTGGGAGGGTAGTGGTCCCTGCAATGCCAGAGGAGGGGTGCGCAGCCACGGCATAGCCTAGCCATCGTGCCAACTTGATGACTCAAGAAGGCCCCCAGCCCCCAGGGCTGCCAGAGCACCTGAACCCTGCTGCACCAACATCCGGGCTACATTTGCATCTGATAAGAGCCCCACTTGCTGTAAACCCTGGGTGTAAACCATGTAAAAAACCTAACCATGTAAAATGCTTACAGCCCCAAGGCAGACAGCCCTGAGGCACCCCTTTGAAGGTGCCCTTTGAAGGTGCCCTGTGGAGGTGCCCTTTGGAGGTCTGGGGCAAGGTGGGATAAGGTGGGGTGTCAGGGAATGGTACTGGAGGTGGCCATGTGCAAGTGAGCAGGCTTAATGGCCAGGCAGTGGCGTGGCTGCAGGCAATAGGGGTCACCTGCTTATGAAGCTCTAGCCCACTCCAGGGCCTTGGCACCAGCCCTGCTACCTCTGGCCCTCAGCTGTCTCACCCCAGGCCCGGCACCCCTCCCCCTCACGCCTGCCTGTCCCTGCTCACGTGTACGACGTAGGTGGCATGACGAGGCCGTGCCGGTCCTTCAGCTTGATCTCCCGGGCCGCGAAGTGGCGCTGCGCGGTGCCCTGGTCGCCCACCGCGGGGGCCTCGTAGGGGCCGTCGGGCAGGGCTTGGAACAGCGACGCGGCGCCGTCGTACATGTTGAGCGTGCCGCGCTTGGCTGCGAATGGGATGGCACATCGCGCCAGAGTACAAAAATGCTGGGGAGCGAAGGTGAGGTGCGGCGAAACGGGCCAGGGCGCGACATGCGCGACGGAGCTTGTGGAGAAGTGGAGTGAGGTGTGAAGTGACAAGGAGGCTGCCAGTAAGTGGAGTCCTGAGGGGCCTTGGATACTGTTGACTAGGCCAGGGGGTGGCAGCTAGAGAGATGGCAGCGGCGATGACGCCAGGGCTGGTGTCAGAGAGAGGATGTGAGGCTGGGCGCTTTGGGGGTAGCTCAGTGAAGACAAGCCATGATGCGCTTGCTGCTGAGCTTAGTGTGATGGAAGGGCAGCAGGGGAGTGCTTGGAGAACCTCGTTGTGCACGCCTGACGCGCAGCTGCAGTTGCCTATCAGCCTTGGTGCACCCATGGTGGAATGAATTGCGACTGTAAAGTAACACCGGCTATGAAGAAATGCCTGGTGTCACACAGAGCAAATTACTCTGTACAGGGCCCCGCTTGTGTAGGCAAATGGGTGGACAGGGACTGCAACGCAGCCCTCAACCTCCAGCGGGCTGGGGCGAGCAAGTGGCTCACACTGGAGCTGTGCAGGTGGCCACACAGAGGAAGACTTCCTGCCCAGGGCAAGGAGTACCCCGCATTGGGCTTCAAGAAGCTGCGAGAGCAAGCCCCCAAGGCCCTAGCCCAGCAGCCTGTAGCACAGTAGCATGTGTGCACAAGGCAATGCTGAAGCTGTTGCTTACATCAGAGCATGTGTTTCATGCCAACATAGATTTCCCGGCCTTTGCAAGCGGGTTGGGGTAGTGAATCGGGTATTGGTTCTGGATGTTTGCTGCATGCAAACATGTCGGAGAACAGATAACACGTCCCTCTACGCCTTAGTGGGGGAGTAATGTGCTGGTGTAGGCACAGGCTGCAATTGCATACTGCTGGTGAGCATCTGGGGCACTGCAGGTTTGGATCTGGCATGCGGACACTGTCAGTAGCAAGCCAACACCAGGACAGCATACAAGTTGGACTAGTCAGGCGTGTCACCGCCAGCAGCACAGGTTAAGACATGCAAGCGCTTGAAACATGCGGCCCACCCACTGGTGCCGGGAGAATAGCATCCCGCTGCGTCGCCTGTAAGCCGCGTGGTCATGCTTCCTGGCGTGGGGATACACTGCACATGTCTTTTCCCGCAAAATCAGTTCCAGTTATAGCCCTTGCACTAGCTCCATCCGTCGTTTCTGTGTGTCAGCTACTACTTTAGCTACGTTTGAATAACTTGTCTATAGACTGTCATACATCATAGATGCCACGCCTGCTAGGCTGCTCTCGCTGAATCCCTCCGCTCACGCTTTCTGTTGGACTCAGACGTCGCACTCAAAGCTATCGTGTCTTGTGCGTGTCGGCACAAAACATTGCAGTCGCAGCTACCCGCCTGTGCCTGTGCCTCACAGATTGAAGAGTTCTCTTAGCTCGTATACAACGGTGGAACAACGTAGCGAAACACGATTTAGTGGCAATGCCACGAGACACCGTGGTGGCCAGGTTCACTTCCTTCGGCCAGAATGATCCAGGGCGGCCGTCGGTAAGCAATGGTCCTTTGCAAGCGTGGCCCATGCAGGTTTCAGACCTTTCATGAAACCCTGTCCTCTGTGGTTCAGGGAGAGAAGCTGCACGCGAACAAGAGGGTTCCTGCTATCACCCCACAAGTCCTCCTTGCGGTGGAGCACTTTCCCCCACTGCCAGTCTCCACACCGCGTCCATCCTTTGACAAATTGCGCCCATCCCTTGACAAAGCGCATCACCCCCATGCAACAGCAAACGGCAGCAGAAGTTCACAAGGCAGGTCTGGAGCATCTCAACCAGGCCGATGACAAGCTCCCCCAACCTTGATGCCCCTCTGCTGCGCAGAATTATCAAGACGTGGTGCAAGCTTTTCAGACGGCACAACTGCCGATGCACCTGATGGCAACATATATGTCAAGGATCAGCATTCGCAGCTACACCACCCCAGGCATCACGAAAGCAAGGTGAAGATCTCTATCATGTTCAAGAGGCCCCTTAATGTGCATAGCGCTGCTAGTTCATGCAGAAAACCAGCAGCACAAAAGATAATGAGCAACATTAGAAGCAGGAGCTCATGTGTGGTATAGTAAGGCCAGCGCACGTGCGTGTGGGCCAGCTATCGTTTGTATCTGCATCTGGCAGCAGGTTCTGCCTATACTATGTCATTGACTCCAGTTGTGATTATGACTCATGCAGGGACAGGCCTCAGGGAAGCCTCCCGTCCATGTGGCAAAGGACACAGTGTGTCAGCCAAAGCAGGGTGGGTCAGGTTGTGTGGCTGGCTAGCATTGGGGCTAGCATTGAGGCTAGCATCGAGGCTAATGTGGCTGGCTAGCATAGAAAAGCTAACATAGCAGGCTAGCATAGCATTGAGGCCTGCATCAGGAGCAGCAGGGCGGTAACAGCAGCAGCTGTGACATGTCTGTTGCATCAACAGCAACATTGCAAGCACAAATTGCCAAGAGACATCAGTCGCGGCCCTGCAGTCGCTATCCCAGCCCTTCCCTGTCAGTGTTTTTGTATGTCTGGCTTAAGGGCTTGTTGCATGGCGGGCTCTATTCGCAGACTTGCCGGCATGTACGGAATCTTTGCAGCTGTCCGCACTCACGCTTGAGATCCAGCAGCTCAACGCAAAGGTGCGCAATGCTGGTTATGTGGTGCCGACAGGCAACACCTTCTGTTTGTTGGCTGACGTGCATCTTCATGCATGTGCACTTGCATGCGTGCCCTGGTCCTAGCCGGCCCCTGCTGCTTCCACAGGCTTCTCAACCAGCTGCTGGCAATACACAGAGGAGCTTTCCCAACGTATAGGGTTAGTAAAGGTCATATGTTGATGGGGTTCATACGAACTGCAGGCTGCCCAGCGCATGGCGCTCATGCACAGCACGGCCAAGGAGCTGTTGGCCACGGTCCAGCGGCAGGGTTACGAAGTGGCCTCTGGCCTTGATGCCCTACAGGTCAGTGCCGCTGCAGCATTGGCCTGCACAGCAGTGTGTGCTAGCACCCTAGAGTGTGGCCTGCAATGTGCTCCACTATTCAATGGGTGCAATGAACTGGAAACGCGAGCAGCCCCGCTGGTTGCAAGGCCATCACTGGGATGTGGAGCACTGGCTGAGCTGTTGGGGCACACAAGCCATGGCCACCAAGAGCCACGGGGTCTCAGCTTGCAGCCAGCCCTGCCGTGCAGGATGACCTGTGCGAGGTGGAGGGTCTCATGCTCGACTCCCGAAGATTCAATGGCGCGTTGGCAGAGGCGCCGGCAGCACCTGTCTGCACCACGCTGACCCTACAACGCACCCACAGCCCTGGGAGCGTGGTGCGCCCTGTCCCTTCCATCGCCCCTCCCTGCTGCTACCACCGTCCACTCGACTACCTTGCTTTCTTACATGACACACCCAGCCAACACAACCCTCTTTGCATCGCAACACCTGCCATGCAGTCAAAGGGACTGCCGCTGTTCTTGTCACCACCATCGACACCTGTGCACATGCTGTCTCACATGAACATGCTCGCAGTCGACGGGAACATGTTAATGCAAGTTGCTGTGCAACCTAAGCAGCTGCAAAGCCTATGAAAGCATTTGGGCTGAACAGAGCTGAGCCAATTACCCCTGCTGGTGTGCTGTGCTGCAGAGCTGTGCACTGCAATCATCATTGTGGCCCAGAGTGCCTAAGGCCTCAGCCCCAATTGCGACAGCAGGCAGCAGCGGCATGCACACACCCCGTCCCTGCAGCAGCCTAGAGCGAGGCCTCAGCGTCTGCACACCGCTGTCAGTCAGCCCCAACACTGAAAGGGTAGGTGGTGTATGCATGCCACCATCCTCATCATGTATGCATGCCGCATGGGGTGCCTGAAAGACGTCTGCTGACGTGCCAGCACTGCAGGTACGCACCACAGCTGCTGCTTTACTGCTTCTGTCCATCTAGATATAAGACCAGCCCTAGTGTGTGTGGCCTTCGCTTCTTCCTTGGCAGAGGCACATGTCAGCTGCTGGCCTTGTGAGGGAGGTGCTGCTCTTTTGCATTTGTGCAAAGGGTGGTGGTGTGGCTGCTGCTGCTGCTGCTGCTGCTGCTGCTGCTGCTGCTGTGTGGTCCTATCAGATGGTGATGCTGAAAGCTCGGCGGGAGCATGTGGAAGCTTCTTTCCTGGAGCTGATCAAGGCTTGTGTAGGTGGCTTGGAAAGGCTGGTGACACTCTCTGACCCTGCAGCTGCAGCAAGCACCACCGTGACATCTGGCGGCAAGCCATCCCAGGCCTAGGACCAGGCAGGGTGTCGGAACCATGGGTCTTTGTGCAAACCTATGCGCTCTCTCAGCACAGCAGCTTATAGCCAGTACCTTGTGGAACTATTGGTTATAATTAGGTAGGGATAGGCAGAGGTCTTCATCCACAGTCCCTCCGAGTTAGACAGAGGTCAGCATCTTCATGTGCAGCTATTCTGATTGTAGAACTAGTGACAACGGTTAGGGCAGGCAGGTGGTGCGAGCGGGGTCTGAACAGTTGGGCTAGGCTCCACGTGACAGGCTATTGCAGTGAGCGATGTAGCAAGGAGTAGCAGTAGAGTGCAAATGATCCTGTTGTCATGGGCATGAGTTCTGAAGATGGATGTAACAACTGGGGCAGAAGATGTTCGGCTGGGATGAAATATGTGTTGCTGTTACTTGATATGCCTTGTGACACGACTGCGGCAACGAGGGTACTCACCAAACGCATTACAATTATGAATTCGGTGCCCATCCATGCATAGTATCCGATGGACTTGTAAGATTCAAATCATACCACGACACTACGGCTTACGACCGGAGTCCAAGCGTAACGAGCCACTCCTTGCCAGTCAAGAACTAAAGACAAAATGGTGTGCTGTCACTGCAAGCAACTACACCGCAAAGCCGTGTAGTAACATATCGCCCAACGGCAATGGTGACAGGCGGACGATGCCCCAGTTAACGAGCTCGATGTCTTGGAGCCGGTGGAGGAGGACGACCGCGAGGAGGACGCAATCGGAGATGAAGAGGAAGAGGAGGGCGAAGACCTTATGGAGAACATGCAACAGTAGGTACAGCAGCAGACGCAAGCTGACGACCCGGTCTAATCAAACATTTGAAAACCCGCACCTTCGTAGAGACTATCGGCCCAATGCGGCGCTAGACAACTACGAGGCTGATGGGTTAGATGAGGAGGTTGAGGATGTGCTGGAGGAAGACGAGCTCTTTGCAGCACGGCGCAAAGCAGAGGAAGAAATGAGTCGTCGGGACCGGCGAGCAGGAGTTCAGGGTGGCCGTGCCGTGCCACGCGCTCTCGCAGGTGCTGCCTTGGTGCTGCCTGGGTGCCCCCCACCCCCCCCCACCACCCCCGGACACCTCAGCCCAGCCGGAGCTGCCCAGCCATCACCGCCTAAGATAGTGCTGCCCATCAGCTGCTGCTGAACCTGCACCGCACCAATCTCCCAATGGTGCAGCAGTGCTGTGGCTGTAGGTGACGAGACAGAGGGCGAGGATGATGACTACGAACAGGCAGCTCGCAAACGCCGCAGGGACAGGAGCAGCAACTTTGACATGCCAGCCACCTCCAGTGACCCAGGGGTGAGGCTCGTGGGCACCTGCAGCATTGTTACCAGCGGCAGCAGCAGCACCATGTTGCTGCATCACCAGCTGTAGCAGTATGATGTTCATCGTCACCAGCAGCACACGTTGCGGTGCATGGCATTTGCCAGTCAGTAGCTTAGTCAAAAAACATGTACCAGGACAAGCAGACCTCCTACCTTGTCCTCTCCACATAGCCATGTGTTCCTGGCAGCATTCTGCTTCAAATGTCGGCAGTTGATTGTCAGGTCGCCTCCCCTAGGCAGCAGCTTCCTCGTCCTGTTGTGAGATGTCTGGTGGCAGTTTTCCAGCGGTACAGATGTGATCTCACATCACATGCCCAGCAGCCATGCAGGACCACACAGCTGGGCAGGGCTGACCAGGTCGAGCCCAGCTTCCCAGCTGATTGGTTCCATTGCTGAGTCAGCTGCGCTGCTTCACAGTCGGTCAGACCTGGTTGGATCCCATGATGATGACGTCTGTTGAACTTGCTGTAGACATAGGGTAAGGGGTACATGCAGCCACCTCTTAAGCCGTGACATGCAGCTGGCCAGCCTGGCCTGACCCTGATTCCACCTCTCCCTTCCTCATCCTTCCCCAACCGTGTCACGCCTTCCCCTGCCCTGACCCTGCTGTGCCTGTCTTTACCTTGTGTTGGCCAGCAACTGGACATCCCCATCGATGAAAACAAAGGCCGGCTGTCCGAGTGGATTGCTACCGATGAGGTGAGCAGGGTGGGCTGGGCTGGGGTAGGATAGGTAGGATACATGGAGTGGCAGCCATGGCAGCAGCGGCAGCTGGGGTGGCAGCAGTGGCAGTCATGGCAGCAGTGGCAGCAGTGAGGTCGATACCCAGCAGGCAGCCCTAGAGCTTGCCATGTTGCCCTCATGTGCCGCACTCTCCCACCCTGACCCAGCTGCACTGCTGTGTCAACCTCATGGCTGGACCTGTTCATGCGGCCTGCATGCATGCATGCAAGGCTGGCATGCTGGCAGCTGCTCTGCCACCAGCATGAACATAAGCCATACGCGTGTGCGGCGACATCTGCTCAGCAGGCCTGCCTCAGCGACATCTGCTCAGCAGGCCAGGCAGCCAATCCCTCCTTTGCCAGGGATAGCATGCAATCTGTTATAGATAGGGTGTGGTGGGGCGGACAGCAGGAGCAGGAGCAGCCATGGAAACAGTGAATATGAACTGGGTCCTGAAGCAGGCTAAAGGCAGAGACAGTACAGTTGTTCCCCTACTATTACTACAGGGCAGGGGCTGTGTTATCTGTAATCTGAACTGTTTGCATGCAGCAAGCATCCGGCACCAATACCTGATTCACTACCCCAACCCCCATCCCTCTACGCCTTAGGGGAGTAAGAGGCAGAGACAGCAGTTATTGCTGAGCAGCCATTGGTCTCCCTCGACCATTACCCAGATCTTAATACCTGGGCTTTGCTAGCAGCTCCAGGTAGCCAGTCCAGGTACAGTTATGGCTGACTGAGACAGCAGGCAGCAGTGCAGCAGGTTGTGGCTCCCTGGCCCGCCACAGGTGTCCCGTGAGGTGAAGCGGCGCTTCCGCAACTTCTTGAAGACATTCCAGGACGAGGAGGGCGAGGGCAAGGAGCGCATCTACGGCACGCGCATCCGTGACATGATGAGCGGTGCGCTGCCAGACGCTGCCCAGCTTCCACCCACCTACTGCTGCTGCTGTCCACTGCTGCTACCACAAGCAGCAAGGGCTGCTCACCTCTCAATCCAGCACACAGGTTCGGTCACCGGGGAGGCATAGCCGCAGGAGTAGGGCAGGGGCAGGGTTTGAACAGAGCAGCAGGAGGGATTCGGAACCATCGTGCGCATCATGCGCCTGTGCAAGCGCAACCTAATGTGAGTGTCTGGGCAGGACTGGATGCAATCAATTCATGAATGGTGCATAGTAGCAATGGATTGAACTGAGTTGCCTGATCAGGACTAACAAGTGTCTGACACACAAGGATAGTGTGAGTGAGCTGTGCAGGCGGGCGTCACAGCCTGGAGGTGCGGTACGCTCACTTGAGCAAGCAGCACCCGCTGCTGTCCATGTGGCTAGCAGACTCACCTCAACTCATGCTGGACCTGTTCTGCCAGGTGAGGACGGCAAGCGAGGGGCAAGACAGGCAGCAGCACCCCATGCTACAGCTAACTACCAACCAACCAAGCAACCATCCATCCCTAACCACCCTCACCACCCTGCCTGCCAGCCAGAGCACACTCATTGACGTCCTCTGTTGAGTTGGTTGCTGACTGGCTCTGACTCGCTATGCTTATGCCTTGCCTCTCTGGTGGCATTGCTGCCATGGCGACCGCTGCTTCTGCTCCTGGTTGACAATGATCATGATGCCACCACTGCCACAAGCCCTGCTTCTGCTGCTACCGCTGCCGCTGCCATTGCTGCTGCTACCGCTGCTGCTGCCATCGCTGCTGCTACCGCTGCTGCTGCTGCTGCTGCTGCTGCTGCTGCTGCTGCTGCTGCTCCCCCTTGCTGCTGTTGTTGCCGTGACCGCCCTCCTACTGCTGCTCTGTGCAATGCTGCTGGTGTGGCACCATGGGGGTGCAGGCTGCCAGGGAGGTGGTGCTGGAGATATTCGAGGGGGAGGACACCATGCACCAGCTGCTCACTCGCTCAGAGTTTGAGGTGCATGTGCGGGTGGTGGAGCTGCCGGTGGTAGACCGCCTGCGAGATCTCAGGTGAGATAAGAGTGACCTGATGTGTGGCAAGTGTGATATTGAGCGAGGTGGGTGTGACCAGGGTGGGTGGGTAAGCGAGCGTAGGATGGCCCAAGCAGTTGTGGTAGCCTTTGCTGTAGAGTCGGCTGCATTTGATGACGGCCCTGCGCGAGAAGGCTTGGCCAGCCAGACATTCTCTCAGGCACTCCCTTCACATCCTGTAGCATGTGGTGCTTGTGGTAGTCCTTGGTGCAGTCCTTGCCTCTTGCCCGGCCTCTGCCATCTGCCTATCCCTTCACCTTTCTTTTCCCTCTTCTGGTCCTACAACAGACCGTCAAGCCTGGACCTGCTTTTCATCTGCTGCTTGCTGCCCTGCTGCCCTGGCTTGTGCAGGAACTATCACCTGAACGGCTTGGTCAGGGTTCAAGGCGTGGTCACGCGCAGGACCGGTGTGTTCCCACAGATGAAGGTCATCAAGTATGACTGCGCTAAGTGCGGATACCTGCTGGGCCCCTTCACACAGGTGGGTGCAGGGCAGTTGGGCAGCGAGCAGGATAGCTGGGAGGTAGGTCAGTTCAGGGGAGGGGCTGGTGGCAGGGGAAACAGCAGATAGCACTTTAGGAGGGTTCCCAGGGGGTGGCAGGCAGGGGGAGGGGGAGGGGGAGGGGCAGGGGGGCGGCAGAGCAGGGTCAGGGGCCGCAGGGGCAAGGGGTCACCCAACCTGGCGTGGTGTGAGGGATAAGGCTGGGGTGGCATCTGACCCAGCGATCTCACCACCTCACCCTGCATCCCTGGCCCCTGCCGCCTACCAGCTTGGCAGCTGACCCCATCCCCTGCCTGATTCCCGTCTGCAGACAGGAGACTCTGAAGTGCGTCCAGGGGGCTGCCCCAACTGTTCGTCCAAAGGACCCTTCCTAGTGAGTTCCCTCCTTCACCCTACCTCCTCCACACTCAGGCACCCCCTGCCCTCCTCGCCCTCCACCTCCCGTTCCGTTCCAAACTCCTCTCCTCTCCATCCTCCTATCCGACTTCCATAGCTGAGCCATCTATGGCTTGGCTATGCTACCGCCTTGACATACATGGCTAAGCACTCTATGTCTATCCGCCTAGCTGCCAGCTCCCATCAATGGCTCACCAGCTCTGCTGCCCCTGCTGACCCAGTCACTCTCAACACCCCTCAATCACGCCTGCCTGCCCTGACCTACTGTAGATCAACAGCAGCGAGACTGTGTACCGTGACTATCAAAAGGTCACTCTTCAAGAAAGCCCTGGGTCGGTCCCGGCTGGCCGCCTGCCCCGCCACAAGGAGGTGATCCTCACACATGACCTCATAGACTGTGCCCGGCCAGGGGAGGAGATTGATGTCACAGGTGAGCTCCATGTGCGGCTGCACCGCCTGCATGGGACCATGCTTCCAAGCATGCACATGCAGGCTACATGCATGGAAGTTACATGCCATGGAGTTTGGTGGATGGAAAAGGAGGGTAGTGTGCTGTTGGCTGCTGCCCACCAAGACTATAAGTGCGCTGCCAAGGTTATGATAAATGTGATAAACGTGGCACATGACCAGCGTGACAAGTGTGATGTGGGTTTGGCGCTGCAGGCATCTTTGTGTATGGCTATGACGCCAGCTTGAATGTGCGCAATGCCTTCCCTGTTTTCTCTACGCACATTGAGGCCAACTACATCTCCAAGCGAGAGGTGAGCCATAGCCCTGGTCCTCTGCCCTCTCCTCTGCTGCCACCCAGCTCCCATGCTGACAGCCTACGGTGTAGTGGGTATGCGAGCATGTAGCCTGGTTTGGCACGAGCTGAGCCAGAGTTGCTTGATCTGGCACACGCTGACTGCAGGATGCCTACTCCATCTACGCTCTGACTGATGAGGATAAGCAGGCCATCCTGGCCTTGTCCAGAGATCCTCGCATTGGTGAGCTGGGGCTGCCTGGCTGGGCCATCACGCATCACCAGCACCATGCCACACATCTCACACCTCCTGCACAAGGCATATCACACCATCACACCAACAGATGACCCGCTACAAATGTGAGCAACTAGATGTCCCATACTGTGATGTGGGTGTGATGTGCCCAGGCCAGCGCATCATCAAGTCCATTGCGCCCTCCATCTACGGCCATGAGTTCATCAAGACCGGCCTGGCCTTGACGCTGTTTGGAGGCATGGTGAGCTGGAGCCCAGCTGCAGGCCAAGAGCCACCATCTTGCAACAGTGCAACCTTAACTCTACGTGCATCCCAAGGATGTGTGTCGCGCGTCTCTGTTGCTGAGCTCAACTCCAGCTTTGTATAACTCAAAGGGCTGCCTGGGGCACTATTGAGGTCGATGACATTGGTTCTGCTACAATTCCTGATATCCAGCAACTTGTTTTAGGCTGTGCTTGCCTGGGGTGTGTGGGCTGCTGTGGTTGTGTGGGCTGAGGTCCTGCCTCCAAACGCTACTGACTGCCGACCGCTGGCTGCTGGCAGTATAGGCCGGGGAACAGATCAGAGGTCAAGGACAGTGACCGCAGATCCTGAAGTTGCCTGATGATGCCTTGGTGGTGTCTGTTGGTGGATGGCTGAGCAGGAGAAGCACCCCTCTCCAGCTTACCGGCTGCGTGGAGACATCAACATGCTGCTGCTGGGTGACCCGGGCGTGGCAAAGTCTCAGGTTTGGCCCTTGTCGTGGCGCTCCCTTGTCTCATGCCCTCATGCCCCATGACCTCATGCCCTCATGCCTCATGACCTAAGTCCAGGTGTCAACACCCTACCCTGAACCTCCACCACAGGCTTCAACTCCCTTGGCCTCGACTAGTCCGCCCCTGACCTGCAGGCCAGCTGTGTCCTAGCGGCGTCCTAGCTGGCCCCTGCCTGCAGTTCCTGAAGTACGTTGAGAAGACGGCCGCGCGGGCCGTGTACACCACGGGCAAGGGTGCTAGCGCAGTAGGTCTGACTGCGGCCGTGCACAAGGACCCCATCACCAAGGAATGGACCCTGGAGGGCGGGGCGCTTGTACTGGCTGATAAGGTGAGCTGCACCTGGTCATGCCCGCCTGCCTGCCCGCCCGCTCGCCTGCCTGTCTGTCTGGCTGGCTGGAACCCTGACCCTGACCCTGAGCTGCACCTGCTTCTGCCTGCCCTCCTGTCTGCTTGCCGGCCTGCCCGCCCGCCCGCCCGCCCGCCCGCCCGCCCGCCCGCCCGCCCGCCCGCCCGCCCGCCCGCCCGCCCGCCCGCCCGCCCGCCCGCCCGCCCGCCCGCCCGCCCGCCCGCCCGCCCGCCCGCCCGCCCGCCCGCCCGCCCGCCCGCCCGCCCGCCCGCCCGCCCGCCCGCCCGCTTGCCTGCCTGCCTGCCTGCCTGCCTGCCTGCCTGCCTGCCTGCCTGCCTGGTACTCAAATCCTGGCCCTGACCCTACCTGAACCCTGTGCTGCTGCAGGGCGTTTGCCTGATTGACGAGTTTGACAAGATGAACGACCAGGACCGTGTTTCCATCCACGAGGCCATGGAGCAGCAGAGCATCAGCATCAGCAAGGCAGGCATCGTCACCAGCCTGCAGGCGCGCTGCAGCGTCATTGCAGCAGCCAACCCAGTGGGAGGGCGGTATGACCCGGCACGCACCTTTGCTGAGAATGTGGAGCTGAGCGACCCAATTTTGTCACGGTGAGGCCAGATGCAGGGCGCACCTGCTGGCTGCCCCTCCATCGCCCTCCTCCAGGGCAGCAGGCCAGGTCAGGGCTGGACTTGGTCATGACAGGAGGGGGTCATGCTTAGCCCAGAGGCTGGGCTGCATTTAGACCACAGAGCAAGTGGTGAGCTGGGGAGGTGACGTCTAGTTTGAAGGGAGGGTGCAGAGCCGCATGTGGCTAGACATGAGCAGTTGTGCTCAGGAGGTGTTTTTATGAAGGCAACCCAGCAGGTGTTTTTATGAAGGCAATGCAGCAGTGCCGTCAGCATTGTGCCAGGTTGGAGAATGTGGCCCCCCCTGAGGTGTTGTCAGTCTTGCTCACCTGTGTTGTCAGTCTTGCTCACCTCAGACCTGCTCTCTGACCACAGTGCTTTTATGCTGGCGAGCTGTCGTTAGGAGTGTGCTGCACCCTCCCCACCCCTCCCCCTCCTGGGCTTTTGGCTGCTGGTCGTGACCCCTCATCTTCCCTCTGGGCTGGGCTGCTGGCTGCTGGTCGTGACCCCTCATCTTCCCTCTGGGCTGGGCTGCTGGCTGCTGGTCGTGACCCCTCATCTTCCCTCTGGGCTGGGCTGCTGGCTGCTGGTCGTGACACCTCATCTTCCCTCTGGGCTGGGCTGCTGGCTGCTGCAGGTTTGACATCCTGTGCGTGGTGAGGGACCAAGTGGACCCTGTCCAAGACCAGCGGTTGGCCGAGTTTGTTGTGGGCAGCCACATGCGCAACCACCCCAACCGACAGGCCTTGGAAGAGGAGGGCGTCGACCCAGATGCTGGGTAGGTGCCATGCACACTGGCAAGCCCATGGAGCATGCTTGTCATGAGCACCTGCATGGCCACATTGCAGCAGACATGCAAGCATGCAACACGCTCTGCAGCAGCCAGCAGGTGTAAAGCAACAGCAACACATGCACCTCTTCCTTGCCTGAGTGTTCGACAATCCATGCCATGTAATGGTGATGGTGATGGTGATGAACTGCACCCCTTCCTTGCCGAGGCCCATCGCTGCCCCCACTCCCCATCACCTGCTGCTATGATGAGCCGTACTCAGGGTACCCAGCACCCTGAATCCCATGCACACACACTGTGAATCATCTCCACCTCCAGCTACTCAAGCCTCCCCTTCCTTGTACAGCCTGCTAGGCAGTGGTGGCCTCGTGTGTGTACCAGACACTGCTTTCATGTATGTTGTTTATTATATATTTGTATAGACAGCGTGTTTTTCATTGCTGTGTGTCGTCTTGCGCTCAGTATTGGTTTCACACCACTGGTGGGCACTGAGCTGTGTGATGTGTGAGCTTGGTGCTTGTGCAGACCCGCCCCGCTGCCATTCGTGGTGGCCCCTGAATCAGACCCTGACGTGCTGCCCCAGGATTTGCTGCGCAAGTACCTAACATACGCCAAGCAGCACTGCCAGCCACAGCTGCAGCAGGCCGACTATGACCGCATCCAAAAGGTCAGGGAAGGTCGGCAATTGCTGTGCTCAGACTGGAGTATGCAATGACCACCACCAACCACCAGCAACAGCAATGACTACCCAGGCACCTGCCAGCCAGACACGCATGCACATGTCACGACCCTCAATCTGCCTGGCATGCACATCCACCCATAGCCCTGCAGCTTGCAAGGCTCGTGCTGTGTCATGCATCATAGCATGCACACATCCAGCATGTGCTGCATGCCTGCCCCGCATTGCGCCATGCATACCGTGCTTCATGCATTGAGCATGAGGCACTCCAGGCTGGCGTGGGCGGCTGCAGGTGTACACGGAGTTGAGAAAAGCTGCAGCCCAGTCACACGGCATGCCCATTGCTGTGCGCCACTTAGAGTCACTCATTCGCATGAGTGAGGCGCACGCTAAAATGCACCTGAGGGAGTATGTGGCAGAGGACGACATCAACGCAGCCATCAGGTGAGAGGGAAGACTGGGTGGGGAGGGGCGGGGCAGGGTGGGTGAGGCGTGGCAAGACAGGGCTGAACTTGCTGCAGTGTGGTACTGTAGTTTTCTGGTGCACCTTGCTTCCCTCTAACCCATACTCATGCCCTCCTGTACTCATGTGAGCATAAACAGCTGTAGCCTCTCCCGCCCTCTTCTGCTTTGAGCAGGGACACTGCCAACTCAGGTCCCGCTATGCCTGACGTATAGTATCTGTGCTCACAGGGAGTTGAGGCTGCGTCTTGTGCCGTGACGTGGTGCAGGCAGCTGGTGGGGTCCTTCATCCAGACACAGAAGTTCAGTGTCCACAAGACGCTGGAGCGCCGCTTCCGCGCCTTCCTGACCCATTCATCAGACTACCAGCAGCTGCTGCTCTCGCTGCTGCGTGGCCTGCTAGCGGACGCGCAGCGCAATGCCCGCCTCATGAGTGACATCCCTGACAAGTACAGCATCCCTCTGAGGTGGGTAGAGACCTGGATGCGGGCAGGGGTGGGGTGGGGTGAGGGTTAGGGTGAGGAGGCTGAACGCTGTGGTGTGTGCTGGTGAAGGCAGGGAAGGGCAGGACCGCATCCAGGGTGTCCAGTCAGTGGCAACCCAGGTAGGGTCACCTGATCGGGGAAACTGGACCGACCCAGCTGTCACCAACCTGCCTCATGACCCTCTAGCACTTGCCTGGCAGCCTCTGGCCCCAATCTGCCCAGCAGCCACACAGCGGACACTGGCTCTGCCTCCCTCTGCTGCGCCCCTAAGCCACTCCTAGGCCACCCTTCAGTTCAGCCTCAGCTGCTCCTCCTCACTCCTCCACACCTCACCAGTAGCCAGCCACACTCCAGAGCTCTTCTTCCCTGCTGCTTCCCCGGGGCATCCAAGTAGTGTTCTTGCCTGCTGCTGCCCCTGCCGCTGCCCCTGCCCCTGCCGCCCTCCGCAGAGCATTTGAGGACAAGGCTGGTGAGCATGAGCTGCATGACGTCAAGGACTTCTTGGAGAGCCGGCTGTTTGCCAGCAGCGGCTTCTCCAGGGAAGGCGCCTACATCACCATCCCTGCCATCTGATCCCAGACCCCTGACATCAGAAGTAGGAAATGACAGCAGGTTAGACCAAGTCACTCCAGATCAGGTCACAAAAACCCACACCAAGATCGAATCAAGACTCGCGGCTGAGGCTGAGGCTTGGGTGGGTGTGTGTGGGGGGGGGGGCGGCGCACTGCATGCTCGCATTCCTTGTGGTGCACCCCATTCCTTGCGGTGCACGCACTGCACAAGGCGTGTCAGCACATAGCCTACAGGCCTATGCCCTGGGTGCTCCTCAACCTGTTCCAACCTCCACCATTGCCAAGGCGCAGCCACTAAGGGCGACTCAGGGCGACACATGGCCACTCATGGCCACTCAGCCATCCCGTGTGCCTTTAGACGGCCATACCAGGCTAGTGTGACGGATGTAACCGTGTGAACCCATCATGGCTGCTAGCGGGAGTCCTGTGTTAGACCCTTGCTTAGCCCCTGCTTTGCCGCGCCCCTGCCATCAACGCTTCTCAAGCTGCCCCAGTGAGAGTGGGCTCCTCTGCCCATTGTGCCCCTGTTGCCTCACCAGGGGTCTGTGGCTGTGCCACCCCATGCCATAGACTGAGCATGTGTCCAGGAAAGACTCACTCGAGCTGCTCTTTTGCCCAGGGCTTGTTGCATGGCAGGTCTGTGAACATGCTCCATGGGAGCATGAGAGGGGCATGCAGGGCTAGTAACCACCCTCGACCACCCAATCAGTGGGGGTAAGCAAGGAAGACAAGCGCCTGCCCTATGCAGCTGTTGCTCAGCTATGTTATAATAATAGGACTGACAAGCAGGGCAAGGATGATGCGTGCATTGCAGCAATTACATATGAGCTTGCAATAAGATTTTGAATGTCTTGGTGTCGGCGAAGATGGCCAGAGGCTAGGCGTGCTAGGTGCTATGTACGCGAGTTCATCTGTGCGGCTGCGTTGTTGAGCAAGACGTGTGTATCTGTATCTGTCGCACCGAACCGCGAGGCATTTGTGTGCAAAACACTTTCTGTACTTTATTGCAGCACGCCAGACGTAGTCAAAAACTGGGCAGCAGCAGTGCCCTCGTCCTCTGTGAGCAGTAGTGCAGCGATAGGATACTCCTACATTCATGCTTCGTGTTGCCAGCTCAGGCACGCCAGCTCAAGCACGCACAGCAAGGCCAGCACTCCGCCCATGCTTTCCAACAATCTATGCATCCGTCACTGGAAGACATGATAAGCGATGGGCCCGGAGGCCTGCAGGCGCTGTGGCCAGCGCTCTGGCTAACAACAGCCATCTCACTGGTGCGTATCAGCGCAGCATTGAGACGCCGCAGATGCGATGTTGCAGCATACATCGCGCAAATCCTACCCCAATGCAGAGTACATCTGCGACGGACCTCTTCTAAAATCATGCGGGATAGCCCCGCAGCAAGTTGCATCCCGGCTTGACAGCTGGGTTGAGCTTGGTGAACTGCTATCTAAGCAGCTAGGCTTTGACCACGCCCAACTGAACGACAGCCAGAGGTGACCACTGGTATAGTAGACAGATATCCAGATCCGTTGCATCAGGGGCTGATCATCAGGGCCATTCGTGCCGCAGGGCTCGCATCTACCACTACTACCTCCCTGTCTACTTCTGGGTGCATGACCAGCTTCAGCAACACAAGGCGTCTGGCTCCCCGCATGCCATGGTGGTGTGTTGGCCTGACCTGCCACTGGGCAGCTTATTACAGGCGGTGTTCAGCTTGGCCTTGCGCACTGCAGCAGTGACCGAGTGACCAGCAGTGACTGAGCACCCCAGGCAGCACGAAGGCAAGCTCCGATCATTGCAGCATGCTGCTGCTGCTTGACTTGCTGCTGCCTGCTTCTTCTGGCTTGACATTCTAAGCCCAAGGTGCACCACAGCCACCGCAGTACTCCTGCCACCGCAGCTGTCTACCCCAAGCCCTTGTGGGTGGCGCCCTGGGAAGCTGTAGCCAGTTTGCCATGAGAGCCATGCACAAACTGGAAGCTGACACAACTCACGCATGACACACAGCACTGAGCCACCGGGTGCTGCAAAATATGCCTTGGTTGCCCATTCTCGCAGTCGCTTGCAGTTCAGGTGTGGGAGGTTCAGCATTGCAGCCCAGGTGTGGGAAGTTCCTGCCCTCAGCATTCAGCATTCAGCCCTCGCAGCCGCGTGCAGCCCAGGCATTGGCACTTCCTGCAGCCCCCTCTTGCAGCCCACTACTATGACTCTGAGCCCTGGCTGCTGAGCCTGGTGCTCATGTGCTATTGTTCCACTCTGGCACTGCACACCTGTGGTGGCGCTAGGTGTGTGTGCCTCTGCCGCCCAGGTGGGCATCAGCGCACCGCAAGGCTGCGGCAAGACCACCCTGGTGGAGCAGATGCAGCAGCTGTTCAGCGCCACAGGCAGTGCAGCAGCCTCAGTGTCAGTGGACGACTTCTACCTCACCTTCAAGGTCAGGCTCTCTGGCCTGCTGGGTGGAGTTAGGCTGAGGGGAGGCTGCAGCTCAGGTTAGGTCCGAGCAGGCTGGGGCCCAGGTGAGCTGCAGCCTTGTTCTGGCTCAGGCTCAGGCTTAGGCTGGGGCGCAGGTGACAGGTGACATGTCCGCGTCAGGTTAAGCAATGGCCAGGGGATGCACATCAGGGTTAGGGCTAGAGCGGGGAGTGGAAGGCAGGCTGCGGTGAGTAGGTGAGCTAAGTCTACCTTAAGCCTAAGTCTTCCTAAGCCCAGCGTTTAACCTCCCCACTGGCTCTGTTAGTCTCTAAGAGAGGACTGTAAGCCACTGAGCCAGCCCAGCCTAGTCCAGCCCGGCCCTATCAGATCACGGCTCTGTGGCCCAGCTTTTGGTAAACAGTGCCATGGCTGCTACCACGTCAGGCTCAGTAGGGCACTGGCGCCGGCTGGCACAGCTGGTTGCCCTGTGACAGCACACCAAGCCAGCCACTGCTGCCCTTCCCTCATTGCCCAGACTTCCAGTCCCTTGCAGTTGCTCTCACTGCACTTTGCTCCAACAACAGAGGGAAGCCAATGACACAGGGTAAATCACACACCCCTAGCAGCCCACACCCTAACTCTTCCGCCCCAACTGCCCCAACTGTCTGCAGGACCAGACAGCCCTGGCAGCGCGGCACCCGGACAACCCTCTGCTGCAGTACCGCGGCAATGCGGGGTCACATGACCTGGAGCTAGGCAGCAGCAGCCTGAGAGCCCTGCGGGGGCTGCGGCAGCCAGGGCAGACTGCGGCCGTGCCCAGGTCAGGTGTGACATGGGTGTGACCAGGGGCAGCGAGGGGCTGGCTTGGGTGTGGCAGCTGGGCACATAGTTTGAGTCAAGGGGGCAGAGGGCAGCAGGTCGTCTGATGTCACTGGCAGTGGGCAGCAGCGATGCAAATCCTCGGCCTTTGGTGGCCGGACTGTCTGCTGCATGGCCTCTGCATGCCTTGCCCTGCACCTTGCGGTGATGGCCAGGCCTGGTTGCTGGGCTTGCTCCGCTGCCTGACTGCTGGTGCTGGCCTGGTGTGCTGGTGCTGGTGCTGGCCAGCAGGTACGACAAGTCAGCGCACGGGGGCAGGGGGGACCGGGCGCCTCCTAGCAGCTGGCCACAAGTGCAGGGCCCGCTGGAGGTGGTGCTGTTTGAGGGGTGGATGAGCGGGTTCAAGCCCTTGGAGCAGGACCAGGTAGGTGGGTGGGCTGTGGTGGCAGGGAAGGCTGGTGGATGGCATGGGGTGGGGTGGGTTGGGGTGGGCTTCATTCGATCCTTTGAGTAGTGCTGTGGTGGGGTGCAGGTGCAGCTCGTGATTTGGCAGTGGGGCCAAAAGCAGGTCTGCCACGATCCCTGTCCAAGCAAGCTGAGCAGAGGAGGGCAGCTGGGCGCAACCCATCCACGAGCCTCCCCTACCTCACCCCCTTCCCCCACTGCCCACCCACCTACCTGGTCCTGCTAAAGGGGCTTGGATTTGCTCATCCACGCCTCAAACAGCACCGCCTCCCCTTCTCTGCACCCAGGCTGCAGCGCAAGTCCACCCCGGCCTGCCCGCCGTCAACGCTGCGCTGCGCCCCTACGAAGCTGCCTGGGACAGCCTGGTGGACTGCTGGCTGGTGGTGCGCATCGAGGACCCCGCCTGGGTCACCCGCTGGCGCCAGCAGGCAGAGGTGGCCATGCGGGCGCAGGGCCGGCCCGGGCTGAGTGAGGAGCAGGTTGCAGACTTTGTGTCCCGGTTCATGCCAGCGTACAAGGCCTACTTGCCTGGGTTGTACAAGCAGGTGTGATGGTGGTGAAGAGGGTAGGGACGGGGGGTGGGCAGGGGAGGGCAGGGCAGGGGTGGACAGGAGAGGGCAGGGGTGGGCAGGGGAGGGCAGGGAAGGGGAAGGCAGGGGAGGGCAAGGGGATGGAAGACAGGGGAGGGTAACACAGTGAGCAGGGTGTGCTGGCAGCCAGCTGCTGAGGAGCAATTGACAGGGCCCGCTCCTGAAGTGCACCAGCCATGCACTCATCTGTGACTACAGCGCGCATGATGCCAATCGTCTGCCAGTAGCCCTGTCCACGGTGCCGTGACCCGCAGGGCCCCACCACAGCGCGCCCTGGTCACACCTTGGTCATTGAAGTAGATCAGAACCGTTCACCAGTGCAAAACCAACCGGCGGCTGTACTATAGGCTATACTGTAGAGAACGGACTTGTTTGAAGCTCGACAAGTCACACCTTGTGCTGAGCAGAAGGCAACGCAAGACAACGAATGCTGTCTCCTCTTGACAGAGAGGTTTACTCTTGACAGAGAGGTTTCAAGCTACACGCCTGGCAGCGGTTGCAGCTTGGCATGGCATGGGGTTTTGGCTGAACAGTATGGTGCAGGAGCAGCTGACCTCATGCGTGTTGTTGTTGTTGTTGTTGTGAAGTCGTCGAGGTAGCATGTGCCACTACAGCAACTTGCCCTTGGTCGCTATCCTCAACCACTGCTAGCTGCTGTTGAGGGGCGACATCAGTAAGTATAGTGGTAGGATGTTTTGCCTGATGCAAAGCATACAGGTGCATAAATTTGGAAGAAGGTTTACACCGGCCAAAGCATCAGCCGTCAGGCTGCTTGGCCGCCCTTCCCTCTCCTGCCTTCCTCACAACAGCAGAGCCTCCGACAAGGCGGCATGGATGGGAGTCCTGGGTTCTGACGTGATCGTAGTCCTGCCTATGCAATTATTACATCACAGTGTGCGACTGCTATGATAGTGCTCTGACAGGGTGGGTAAAAGCCAGAGAGCGATGAAGTCAGAGACCCAAACCCTGACCTGACTTTTCCTGACCTGATATCTCGCCTGGACTGACCTGATACCTGGCCTTGCCTGACCTGACATGACCTGTGCGGTTTTCAAGGGGTGGTGCGGGTATTCAGGCTGACAGGCTGGTGATGTTAGGCTGTGAGGACGAGTTCCGCACCACCCGTGTCAGCTCAACTGTGCTTGCCCACCAGCCTTGTGAGCTGCCCCTGCCACGGGACCATTCAAGTCCAGCAGACTGGGTGCCACCAGCAAGTTCAGGTGATACAGCGGCTGCTATGTCCAGCATGGAGCAGGCGACATGGCAAATCGGTGCGGGCATGATGTGGTGCCATGAGGTGCCACCTCCGCCCCCTCCCCCTGCACAGGCCCCTCCTCGAGCCCAGGACCCTGCCTAGAACCCCCCTGCTGCACCTGGCCTAGTGCCCCATTCAAGGCCGCCACAGGGCAGGTGGCTGGACCGGGACACCCCTGCCCCAACTCCCAACGCATCGGGAAGGGTGCAGCGCTCCCTTTGAGACGAGAAGCTGGGAGGGCCTTGAGGCGTTGCTGCACCCGTGCAAGAGTTCCAGCAGGGCTCCAAGCTAGTCATTGACTGGCTGCCCAAGGCCGGGCAGCGGCTGCACTGGGTTGCAGACTTACGGCGGTGCCGTGAGGTCTGGGCTTGCAAGTAAGCGGCCTAGCTAGCTGTAACTAAACTGAGCCTCTCAAGCTTAATGCTGTTAGTTTTGGAACGTGCCACCAAGGATGGGGTTTGTAGTCAGCAATGGTGCCTCGGTTAAGCTTAGCTTGATGAAGCTGTAAATGAGTGAGACCACAGGCAAAGCTTTGCTCCATGTTGAGTAAGGAAGTTGTTTCCGCACGCTCCTGCGTTTCGGGTTTAATTCTGCCCTTTTTACATTTCAATGTTTGGAAACATGGCGAAGTTTTCCTAATGGAGCGAAACCTGGCGATAGGCGCAACCTTGTGCGAGGCGAATGCTTGGTTGCACAAGGTTCAGGGTTGTGCCCAGCAGCACCCGTCTATGTTTTTCAGGTCGCCTACCTCAGCTACGCATTGCGCAGCGCGCCAAGAACGTGCCCAGAGCGGTTCCAGTTCCACAGAAGCAGCCTACGCCATTTGATCAAAATGTCCGTGCCCGCTGTACACTGGCATGCTGCTGCTATGGAAACGTCCACCTTCTAGTGTCTGCTGCTTCTGCAGCCGGACTGGGATGAGGCGCATGACCTAAACAATATTGAGCCAGACTATAACGACCCAGACTGGCATAAGCAAGTCACGGATTGGGAGGAGTTCTGGAACTACACACGCTGGGACCTTGAGGCTGAAGGGCTGGAGGGGGATGGTGCCTTTGATGTAGCTGGCAACTGGACATATGGTTCTGAGCGTGGCTTTAAAATGATTGAAGCCATGCGCAAGATTGAAGACCGGCCTGACGTGGTGAACTTCCTTCCAGCACAGGTAAGCATGCAGCTAGGGTGATGCTGCAAGCACCATAAGCGCACGCACACCATCTCACACACTCTCTCACCAGCTCACCCTCACACACATGGAACTAAACCGTCCATGCCAAGGGATAGAGCAAGGGGTGGGCAGGAAGGCCGGCCAGCAGGCAGGCAGGCAGGCAAATTTGCATGATTGATGGGCAGTAGACTAGGGAACATCTTTAGTATTATTGGGGCACCATTTAGAACCTTGGGGCACCATCTCATCTTAACATCGGGCATGTCTAGCTCGCACTGTGCAGCATCACACACAGGCCAAGCACAACTTCTTCGTTCATCACATGGCGTCTGCCAATGAGTAGATGAATTGGACACTGCCGGTGTTGCTGCAGTCCCTGACATCCAGCATGCAGGGGTGTGACCATCTGGTGTGATGCATCACTGCCAAGCAAGCACACGGCTGAGGTGTTGCTGGCCGCACCTCCTGACGTCATCGTGTAGACATTCCGGAACCATGTGGATGTGTGGGACGACCCGCCAGTTAGCCCTGAGAAGGAGGAGGAGAACCCCCAGCTTAGTGTGTGGGACATCCGTGCCAGGGCAGAGAAGAAGCGGTACAGGGAGCTGATGGACATTGAGTGGAGGCGGCGGCAGGTGCGGGCAGGGCTCGCAGGAAGCTGGTGCTGTTGCAAGTTACAGCAGGCACGTGGATCAGCAGGCGCATGGATCAGCAGGTACTGCAGCTGGAGCTGCAGGGCTTTCTGGGACAGAGCTGCTGGCTAGTGCAGGCCAGGCCTCACATGGCGGCTGCAGGGGACCGTGTGGGGTACTATTTCTCTACCATCATGACATGGAATTGCCTATTGGCAGCACAGCCAGCCCAGTGTCATTGGCGTAGGCGTACAGGTCTCTTTGCACGAGGCATCAGTGAAGCAGCTGCAAGCGGCAATGGCACTCCGTGAAAGTTCTGAACCCTCTGTCCAATCATGGGCTGCCTTTTGGTGTTGTTCAGCATGTGCTGAACCTGCCCGCATGGTTGCAGTGGGCAGGGCTGCCCATGAGCCGTTTGATCTGTGCTGTGGGCCGACCAAGTGGTGGCAGACTGCATGCTGTGTGCCATGCCCATGTGGCAGTGCAGTGAGCCACAGAGCCAGCTGGCCATTGCCTGTATGCAGAGCAAGGTAGGGAAAGCAGTGTACGCGGACAACAGCAACGACGTGCGGGGGTTCCAGTACCAGTGGCAGGAACGAGAGTTCAGCCATGAGGAGGTGTACGCCCTCATCACTCAGAATGGCAACGCCTGCAAGCCAGAGGAGTACCAGGTGCTGCTGGGGAACAGTGGGGCTGCTGGGCGGCAGGCAGTAGGCCAGCAACAGCACACAGCACAGGCGGCAGGCGGCAAAACAGCACACACCCCTGGCTGCAGGCAGCAACCCCACACCCCAGCACACAGGGCCCCACTACCCCAGCCAGGCAGGACCCTAACCCAGCCCACAAGGGCAGGTTATAGGCTGCAAACCAGCCCATAGCACACACTCTTTGGCTGCAGGAAGCATGTCAACCTCTCCTCACAGCGCAGGCTGCAGGCCAGTCCAGGGCTTTTCGCAGCAGGAGTTCCCTAGTCACGCGCTCAGTAATGCACTTGCTGCCTGAGCTAAACACTTATCATGGTGACATGTGATGGTGCCTGCAGCATGAGGCTGCAGCAGTGCCATGCAAGAATGGCATGTGGTAGTGTCAGTGTCAACGGCCTTGGCAAGCAACATTGTCAGCGCTATATGCTTATCAATGGGGCCGCTTGCAGAGCTACCTGGCAGGCCATCACCACCACTGCGCTGAACTTAGCTGCAGTGACCTAGTATTGTTCAGTGGGGCGTACTTGACACTGAGCTGTGGCATGGCTGCAGCTCACCATGCTACAGCCTGTCATGCATGGCGCCTCTCCTGCCGCCACCTGCTTTCATGGCATGCATGCTCACACTGGGAGGAGGGCCAGTGGCAAGAAGTGGCACCAGCCAGTGCAAGCTGGTTTCCACAGCATACCTGGTGCTGTGTTCTGCCCCTTATGCCAGGCGTATGTGGACAACCCTCTGCTGGTGGCAGACTTGCCAAACGTCATGGGTGTGCACTACATTGAGGAGACGGAGGACTTCTTGGAGCGCATCGGGCACTTGGGCAAGCCAGAGGATCTGCCCATGCTGGAACAGGAGGTGTGGCTGGGGTGGTGACCAAAACCATGACCGTTGTCATCACCAGTACCTTCCCAGCATGGCAATCAAAGTGCCAGCATGGAAGAACAGCAGCAGCAACACATTCAGGACAGCAGCAGCAGTACATGTTCAAGAACAGCAGGGGACACTAACTGCATGACATCCCTGAGCCCTGGGTCGTCAGGGCAGGTGACCGCAGAGGCCAGGGCCAGGGTCAGCAGGGGCCAGGGCCAATGGAGGCCAGGAGGGGGAAGGCCACGCGGGGGAGCCAGGGAATGGCACAACCATACCACGAAGCCTACAATTGGCAAATGCCACGTGCTGCTGCTGCTGCTGATCATGACGGTTTTGATGATGGTAACACAGGTGACTAAACATGCATGTGCTGTGTGTGTGCGGGCATGCAGGTGGTCCTGGACCTCTTGAACAGCAACGTGGACCAAGCAACCGTTGCAGCTTTGCTGCGCACCGATGAAGTGCACAGAGAGCAAATGAGGCGAGAAGAGATCAACAAGACGGTTGAGAACACATGGCATGGAGATGATGATTGAGATGTAACGCAAGCCGCTTAAAGCCACACGGTCAGCCAGGGGCTCATGTCAACTGGTTGTCGGAGTGAGGAAGGATGGAACCCCGTTGGGAGTCCGTTTTAATGTCGAAAGCCGGCAACAGCGACGGTCTATTTTATCGTTTATCGTTGCTCTTGCTGCATAGAGCCTAGAAGGGGCACTCTGTTGCATGTACAACGGCATAACGGAACATTGGAAAGTACACGACAGAAACACAGCTCGGTTGTTGCTATGCACCTATCGTGAATGACACTGTAAGCGCCCAGATATCAATGCCAGAGTTCGCAGGAATCAATCGGTCTCAGCAGGTTTGCGACAATGCAGCCTCCCGTGCTTTCTATTTCAAGAGTATAATAACGTATGGTAGCCATACTGTTTCGCAGCGGTCAACGGGCCGGGCTGCACCCGTCCTGTTTTCTTCCGACGACAGCAGCGCATCATCCCCAGCGTCTCCTTTGAGCACATCGGTAACGCTCCCATCTCTGAAGCCACTCCGGTCAAAGGTTAGTTATTCACAACAGGCCCCACGCTTCCTGTAACCAACCCAATGCCTGTACGCTCCCCAGGTGTCTACAGCGCGCGTGCCTGTACCCGGACTCGATTGCCTGACACCTGGGGCGTGGCGTGCAGCAGCTGGTGTTAACGAGGGCGCCACCTCAACCCTACCTGGACCAGTGCAAGGGAGCCTTCCAGTCAGCATTGATGACTATAAACCCCACAGCTCCTGGCGCTCAGCTGCCACTCCTGAGCTGCCACACAGCGAGCCCGCTGTCGCAGCTGCGGGCCTGCCACATACCCCACCCTCATGCAGCACATCAAGCGTGGCAGATGCTTGCTCTCAAAACTTAGCCAACATCACCTACCACCAGTCAGCATGTGCAAGCGCAGGCATTCACAGCCCAATGTGCTCCCAGGGAAGGTCTACAATGCCTAATAATGGAGCTGATCTTTTGGATGTTGACAGCCAATTACACGAGGTGCCTACCGCCTACAATCAGCAGCACAGGCAACATGCGGGTGGGACCCCTGACGTCATAGCATCCCTGTTGTCATTGGACACCAGGCAGGCTGAAGGTGCTGGCTGTACTCCGTCTGCCACCGCCAGCGCTGTGCAGCCGTCCCCTCAGCAGTTCGCGTGGCAAGCGTCTTTGCGCTCCACCCCCAACACGCAAGGCAGTGCTCGCGGCAGCATGCAAAAATGGTTCAGGCCCTCCCCCTTGCCCGGTCAGGCCTGCGTCCAGCCAAACAGTGCAACTCGCCACAGGCGGCAATCCTATGAGGGCGGCAAGACCCTGCAACGGCAGCAGCGGAGCCAGGATGTCACACCCTGCTGCCAGCACAGGCCAGGCCAAGCCAGGCGACGAGGCCGATCTTCGCCCCCTGAGCGCCACAGCCCGTCAGCCACTACGCCTGAGCACCATCGTGTGCAGGAGGCTGGGGCACAGCAGCGACCTGGCTTGCGGTCACCAGTGGCTGGCTCAGAGGCTGGTAGCTGTGGCACGTCAGAGCGGCGGCGCTGGGCATCACCCTCTGACGGCGACCTGACGTCTCCTGGATCGTGCATCTATGCCTCACCATCGCCACATCCCCAACAGCACTTCAGGAAGCAGGTCATTGCCGGTGCTGCCAGCGTGACACACCCTCTTCTCAAACCACAGCCAACCTCGCCTGCCTCCCCAAACCCAGATGCTGCCGGCCGCTTGTTTGAAAACCCAGTCTTCACTGCCAGGTGGGTCTGGCTGCAGCCATGGCAGACGATCTGCTCCGCAGCCTCGCCACTTGTTCGCTAGTTTGTGCTAGCATTGTTCTAGCAGGGCTTCTGACCTCCATTTCTGCAGTCCGCAACACCTAGCTGATCTGGTTGTTGCTGACGCTGCCCTTGCTGCTGGCATTGCCTGCAGGGACGCAGCGCCTGGCTCACCCATGCAGAGCACTATGCAGCGCGCTGCCCCTCCTCCAACAGTGTCACCCTCGCCTTTCCCTCTACCCCGTCATGCGCCCTACCCCCTCTTCCCAACCAACTCAGACGCTGTCTCCACACCAGTGTGTGACAAGCATCACAGCACCATCACCGCCACCGCTCCACACACAGTCGTGAACAGCTGCGCTAGCCCAGCTCCAGGCAGCCTGGCCATGGGGGCAGGCCCAACCTCCTGCTCCCCCCTTCTGGTCATGGCCACCCCCCGGGCTCTGATCTCCTCCCTGCAGTGCAGCACCTCCAGGGAGGGGCCCACTGCAGCCAGTGCCTGCCACTACCCACGTGCAGCCTCTGCAGCCCATGCTCCCACCCCGCTCAGCGCACACGAGATGGCCTTTGGCAGCACAGCCAGCCATGCCCCAACCCCAGGCAGTTGGGGCGGTTCTAGCGTCAGCCCCAGGCGCTTGTCCACCCACAGCTCTGCAGCAGCTGCTGAAGAGCATCCGCCCTTGAAGCTGGCTCCTGGCCTGGTCACGCCCCTGATCAACGGCCTAGACAAGGCGCTGCAGCGGTACGGCTGTGCTAGGGCCCGGGCTGCGCGAGCAGCAGACCCTGTAGCCTGCAACACACACCACGGCAGTGATGCTGACTCTGAGGGCACTGGGCAGGACAGCTACTGCACAGCTTCCCCGGACACAGCTGCTGCAGCAGCAGCCTCAGAGGCAGCCGGTGAGGCTAGGGACTGGGAGGGCCTGCCCCCCCTTGCTGTGGAAGCTAGCTTTGACCTTGAGCACTTGCTGGCAGCAAAGGGACGGCGCGGCACCCACAGCAGACGCAGCAGCTGTAAGCACGGCCAGCACAGCCTGCCCTCAGCCCGGAATGGTGACGGCCTCAGCAGCAGTGTGGCAGAAAGGAGTGTTGCTGGCATGGTGCACAGCAGGCCTGGCACCATGCGCAGCAGCACAGGCACGGCTCCTCCCTCTCTGGCTGATCGCCTGCGTAGCACTGGGCTGCAAGCAGCTGGTGTTGCTGGTCGCACAGACCCCGTGTCACAGCAAACGCCCCGCAGCAGCATCCGTTCACTGTGCGGGACCGCACAGCTCTTACCAGCAGCAGCAGTGCCAGACCGCGCTCACCAACACGGTGCAGTGGGCATGCTGGGAGACCCTGTTGCTAGCACGCAGCCCCTTCCTGCCAGCCTGGAACGCCGCAACCTGGCCAGCGCCATTGAGGCAGCAGGCGAGCCAGCAGGGCTGCTAGGCTCACCACCACAACCTCCCAAAGCCCGCCCTGTCTTCACCTCTATGCCCAAACCTGTGCTCCCATGCCAAAGCTGGCCAGACGTGCCTGGCAGCACCTTGAGCAGCCCGCAAAAGCAGGCCAAGCTGGCCGTGCTGTCCACTGACTCTGATGTGAATGGAGGCGACCAGACCCCTCAGCCTGCTCAGTGGGAGGCAGCCGGGGTGCTGCAGGGCCAGGTGCAGCAGTCACTGCCATGCCCAGCAGCCATGCCAGGCTGGCGGCTGAGGGGAGTACTCCAGGACCAGCAACAGCAACACCTCCCATGCCACAGCACCCAGGGGCAGGACCAGCAGCCTGTGCCTACGCCTGCCACGGGACAGCCACCCAGGCAGCCAGCCAAGCCACGCACACTGTGCCGGCCTGGGCTCAGCATCGCGTTTGTCCTGCTCCTCACCCTGGGTGCCCTGATGCGGGGCGCACTGAGGTCAGTTGCTGCAAGCCCACACCCATTACCACCATCAGCAGTGCAGTGTTTCCCTGCACGCAAACAACTCCATCTGCGCAACTGCACTGCACAGCAGCACCATCAGCACCTCCACATCAATGCTTTTGCTACAAGGGCGGAGAAAGACACGCCCTAATTGGCATTGATATCACAGCTTTTGCTACAAGGGCAAGCACGCTGCATGGCTAGGTCTGCCACTGCCTCACACTGTCCAGACTGTTGTTGTGCAGCCTGGTGATGGGCTAGCCAAGACATGCACTCACAGCTGGCAGACTGGCGTGTATCACGGCTGTGCATCATATCTGGTGGTATCTGATCAGACCGCATACTAAGACAGTGTGATGTTGATCGTCACACTTGTGCAGGTCACCCTTCCTGGGACGTACTACTCAGCTGTTGGTAACCTCCCCTGTGCCGCCCTCCCCTCAGGCCACTCTGCAAGCGCCTGCGCCCGCCGCTGCACCGCTGCGCTGCTCAACCACCGCCCTGTATGAGGCTGCTCTTCTCATCCCCCCACGCCCTGTGTGCTTCAGCAAGGCCGACAGCGCATGGCTGTATGGGCAGATCCCTGGCGACCAACAGCTGGGCTTGCCGGCTGCTGCCAACAGCAGGCTGCTGGTTGACAGCTTGTCCAGCCTGAGTGAGGATGCTGCCGCCCTCCGCCTCTTGGCCAAGCAAGCGCTCATGGAAGCTCAAGAGGCCCGAGCAGCCCAGGCTGCTGCTGAGCTGGCCCGCCGATCTGCCGAGCAGGCAGCACTGGATGAGGCCCGAGCAGCAGCTGAGACTGTGCAGGCAGCCGTGGCTCGAGCCCTGCAAGCAGAACACGCCCAGCAGGCGGCAGAAGCTGTGAAGGCGTTGACAGCTCAGCACATGGCTCAAGCTCTGGAGGAGGCAAGGCTGGCGGCAGAGGCTGCAGCAGCTGCTGAGCTGGCCCAGGCCCATGCTGCTGAGCAGGCACGACTAGAGGCTGAGCGGGCAAGGATTGCGATTGAGGTGGAGAAGGCTGAAAAGGCTCGTCTGGCAGTTGAAGCTGAGGAGTTGCGCCTGGCAGCTGAAGCGGCTGAGCAAGCTCGACTGGAACTTGAAGCTGACATGGCAGAGCAGGCCCGTCTTGCGGCTGAGGCAGAGGCGGCAGCGCAGGCCAGGGTAGCAGCAGAAGCAGAGAGGGCAGAGCAGGCACGTCTGGCGGCTGAAGCTGTGACCGCAGCTGCAGCACGCCAGGCAGCAGCGAGGAGGGCACGCATTGCCACAGGCATGCTGTGTGCTGCAAGCCTGGCTGTACTGACATGCTGCCTTGCAATCATGCGCCCCCATTGGGGCCCAGCACTGAGTCGACACATGCTGTCTGGCTTCAGGCAGCTCACCACCTCCCTCACATCCACACTCGCTGCTGCGTGCACCCGGCTGCTTCGCTGGCTGCAAGCCCAACCGTCAGCTGTCGCCGCAGCTGCCTTGGCTTTTGGCTTGTGGGTGTGGGCTGCTCAGCTGCAGCCACTGTGCCAGCGCATGTCATCAACAGCGACCCAATGCTGTGCAGCATGCATGCCCCCCGCTGTCGCCAACCTGCTGGCCAGCCTGGGCACTGGCCTGCGGGCTGTCACCACTGCTGGCCAGGCCACGGCGTCCCGCCTCACCACCATCTGCAAGTTCCATACCCTTCCTGCCCACCACTCCACCGAGGTCCCCTGCACCCCCCTCCCCCTCAACACCTATGTGGAGGCACCTGTTGAGTACCAGCAGCCTCACACAGCCTGCCCGGCTGAAGAGCTAGGGGCAGCAGCACTGGCAGTCTCCCTCACCCCTCTCTCCACTGGACGGGTCCTACGTCTCAGAGCCGGCCTGGAGACCAAGGATACAGCCCCAGCCTACGCCACCCAGCCAGCCTCCCCTAGCCGCGCCAACCGCCACCTCAGCCTCACGGCCTCGGCCCTGGCAGCAGCTGCGGCTGCAATGGCCCCCTCGCCAGCGGTCAGCAGCCAGGCCACTCCCCGCCGGAGCAGTCGGCGCTTCAGCCTGCTGAGTAAGCAGGCGCCTGTGCTAGAGGATGTTGAGATGGAGGATGCCAGCGTGCCCAGCTCTGGCCATCAACACGCCACGGCCAGGCGCTTGTCACTGCGCAGCCATGCTGCGTACCGGCAACAGCATGAATGAAGCGCACACACCATGCAGCAGCCTGGGCATAGCTGGGTCCCACACAGCCATGGTAGCATGGGCATGGCATGGGCATGGCACGGGGAATAGGCCATGGAGTGCAGCATGCATGTCTGGGAGAGCAGGCCCATCCTCGTCGATTCCGCAGTTGTGGGTGTGAGCATTGCATTGCACAAACAGGGTGTTGAGAAGGCGTAGGGCAGGTATGGTGTTGCAGCTGTTGGTCAGCAGGAAATCCCTGTGCGTGGCAACTAGGCAGGCCATGTCTGCATACGGTGATTTCCCTGCATGCAATGCATGGCTGGACGTCTCCTGCCAGAGGCTTGCTTGCGGGCGTCCCGACTTTGCTTGCCCTCATGTTGGGCCTCCAGGTCACATGTGCACTTGAGAAACTGGTCTGCAAGTTGCTCAACTTTTCTCATGAAGTGGCGCACACCATTAGAAGGAGATGGCTTTAGCTGAAGTACTGACACTATCAGGCTGCTTGGCCGGAGCTGCTTGGGCGGCCGGAGCTGCTTGGGCTCTCTGCAACACTCTATCAAGCTGGGTGCACAAGCAGCAAAGCGATGGTGTTGGTCGCCTACACTCTCAATATTGAGCCAGGGGCGTCACCATGATGCGCTCGTATTGCACCAGCTGAGCGTCAGGGTCAGAGCACACGACATGCTCCGAGGTAGGGTCACAGTCGCCTCTACGGGGGCTCTGCCTAGGCCTCAAAATGAGCATGACTCTTGGCTTCAGGTTGCGTGTGGCATGTATGAGGCAGGATGCTGTTTACTGTGACGCCGTGAAAGAACCGCCCACTAACAGTAGCAGTGCAACTAGGGCGGTTCCCCCCCCTAGGTAACATTAACAATAGCTATAACAGCCAGTAGGGGTGTGTCCGCTGATATTAGCTCCGAGCCAAAAGTGGCGCATTAGCTAGTATTAGCGCTAATATTAGCTAAAACGGCGGGAGCTAGTACGGGGAGCTTAGATGAGCTGATTTGAGCTAATATGATGATGTGGCTTACACCGCTTAAGCCGTCAGCCGTTAGGCTGCTAGGCCGCCCTCCCCCTCTAGGGGTTCGGGACTTTCTGTAACGCACTTCAAAGCAAGGTGCACAGCTAATATGAGCTGATATGAGCTATCGGTAGCTGGTATGAGCTGATCGAGAGCTGATATGAGCGAATATGGGCTAATATGAGCAAACCGGGAGCTAATATGAGCTATTATGAGCTATTATGAGAACTAATATTAGTTTGTGGGGGCATAGGTGGCATAACGTATGAAGCACACACACGGCAACACCTCCTGGCCTTGGGGGTTTCACAAGATAATACTACTGGTCACCCCCGCCATTGGCCCCGCAAATGTGAGACGGTCTGGGGCGCGAATCTCCGTGTAGCTCGCGACAAAGTTTTGATGCAGTCGGGTGTAACAGGTGTATGCGGCACCCACCGTCCGCAAAACACTAGCTCAGATCGGCGCCCGCCCAAACCTGACCTGTGCTTTCCGCTTCTAAAAGACTCACGCACATCATAAGACGAGGCTGCCAATCCTTCTGCGCACGCCGTAAGCCAAGGGCACAAGTGCAGTACGCCTGCTTGCATGTCAGTGCATGGAGCATATAATTCGTGAATATGCGCACAAGTCAGCCAGCTGGCACCCCTTACCTCACAGACGTTGCGGCATGACTCTATGCAAATGTAAGCTGCCTTATGACAGCGCCACATCATCACTTGGCAATATGTTGTCGGGATGGCTCGGGATGGCTCTGGCTTTCAGTGTTACATGTGCCGTGGTGCCTCAACCCTCTTCCTCAACTTCAGCAGGCACATGTCACGCAAAATCATTACAGAAATACATGTATCGATGCTCAAACGCCTTGCAACACCACTACAGAAGACATGTATCGCTGATGCCAAGCACATGCATTGATGTAAAAAGGTGGCAACACCACACCACAACACCTCCACTCGTACACATCAACACCACCACCTCAACAACACACCACAACACAATGACTCATGCCTCACACACCACCTATGCTATGTGCACAACAAGCAAGGACTCACTCCTACAATTTAGTCCCTGCGTTTGTCCCTGCGTTCTACCGACCTTGTCCGATCGGGCTGAAATTTTGATAGATGGTAGTTTGCAGAAAATAAAACATATTTTTCAGAAAATATATTTTGAAAAAACCAAAGGCGGCTGCGCTGTGGCCCTGGGGCGTAGGTGCAGGGATAAGTGCAGGGATAGGTTGCGGGCCACAGCGCAACAGCTTTTTCTTCCAAATATTTTTCTTGAAAAATGTGTTTTATTTTCTGAAAGCTGCCATCTATTAAATTTTCAGCCCGATCGGACAAGGTCGGTAGAACGCAGGGACAAACGCAGGGACTAAATTGTAGGAGTGCTGGTCGCACCTCCTTGCTATAGCTAACACTCACCACGGGACTGCTAAGCACTTTGCCTTGCTGCCTATGCCCCATGGTACCAAATCAGGCTGGGCTGGGCTGGGCTGGGCGGGCTAAGCTAGGCTGGGCTGGGGTGGGCTGGGCTAGGCTAGGCTGGGCTGGGGTGGGCTGGGCTGGGGTGGGCTGGGCTGGGCTAGGCTAGGCTAGGCTGGGCTGGGCTGGGCTGGGCCGGGCTGGGCTAGATTTTAGGGGGGAGGGGGGGGGTACCCTAACAACAAGGTGACACAACACAACAACACACAACACAACACAACAACAACGTCCAGCTCCATGTCATGCCTTGCTGACTCCTTGCTACCTCCTTGTTGGCTGCTGCTCTACGCCGCTGCTGCCTTGCTCGGTGATGGAGATGGGGGTGATTTATTGGCATCCTGCACACACAATCACAAAGACAAGGTCTTGGGGCACACACCACAAAACATGGTTGGAAAAAAGAAGAAATAGTTCGAAACTAAGGCGCATGACAGTTGTGTGTTACCCTCAGCTGTTCATGCCTGTCATGCGTTGCGCAAGTGTGCGCGTGAATATCAAACTGACCTAGACAAGGTGAGGTAAATTACAACCTTACTCACCTCTTGCTCACTGTTTTCAAGAGCTGATTCCCTTGCTGCACTCCTGCTTGGAAGACCCTTGGGCTGCTGTGGGTTTGATGCTGATCCTCACAACTGCCAAGCACCTGTGGAGGTCAGCAGATTTGGTTGATGTGTTGACATTGTATGCAAAACGCACTAAGAAACAGCACCCCGTGCTTGCCTGGGAAGTAATCGCGACTTGCCAGTCCGACGGCAGCAAAGGCTGCTCGGCGCGGAAATGCCTCCGGCCACCAATGTCTTAAGATTGCACGGGCAGACGACGACACCAGTTCAGGGTTTTACACAGAACTGCCAGAACAAGCTGGCGCCAAGCACGCGCCTACCTGTTAAGATTGCACGGGCAGACGACGACACCAGTTCAGGGTGCCGTACTCTGCCTGGCAACTGCTCTATATCAAGCAGTCACACTCGTACACTCTTCGGCTAGGCCGCTGGCACGCGCCCTACTATCCCGGTGCTCTAAAACAACTGCACCGGGAGGGCAAGCTTTCCAACACTCCCACTCAGTGACCTAGCCAAGAGTTTGACCAGGTCTGCGTTCAACTGCGAAGCTTTCAAACAACTGCTTGACAAAACAACGGCTGTTTTAACAGGCATACAAACCTGTGCCTTGTGCAACTGCATGAAGCTACAAACATCCCAGTTCTGAGATAACACACAGGCTGGGTACAGCAGGCTGTTTCAGGCAGGCATGCCTGTGCCTGCTCATGGGCTGAAGACTCCACACCCTTGCTTCCCAGCGTTAAACTTGACTGCTGCCAGGGGCTTGGTAAAGATGTCTGCCAGCATGCTGTCAGTGTGGCAGTAGCTGAAAGCAACCTCGCCTCTGTTGATGCGCTCTCTAACAAAGTGATGGTGCACATCAATGTGCTTGGCACGTGCAGTTGCCATGGGATTGTGGAGTAGCTGCAGCGCTGCTTGATTGTCACAGCTCATCTGCACACACCTTGCTTCCAGCTGCAAGTCTCTCATCAGCTTTCGCAACCACAGAGCTTCCTTGGTTGCACTGGAGGCTGCCATGTATTCGGCTTCAGCTGTAGACATAGCCACAGTAGGCTGTAGTCTGCTGGACCAGCTGATTGCTCCACCATTCAAGGTAAAGAGGTAGCCTGTGGTGCTTCTGGCTGTGTCCTTGTCACCAGCATAGTCTGCATCAGTAAATCCCTGCAGGCCTGTGACTCCACCAAAAAGAAGTCCTTGCTCAGAGGTCCCCTTGAGGTAACACAGGACAGTGCATGCGGCAGCCCAATGCTGCTTGGTGGGGGCAGACATGTGCCTAGCCAGAGCACCCACAGAGAATGCTATGTCAGGCCGTGTGCAGCATGACAAGTACAGCAGGCTTCCTACCAAGGCACTATAGTGGTGCACAGATGTGTCCAGCGCTTCCCCTTCCCTGACTAACTTGACTGCTGCAGCCATGGGTAGAGTCTTGCTGTGCGCATTAGACATGCTGTGCGTGGTGACCAGCTCATGGATGAGCTTTTGCTGGCTGATCAGGATTGTGCCCTCAGCTCTGTCCCTAACAATCTGCATGCCCAGAAAACACCTTGCCTCTCCCAGGTCCTTCAGTTTGAACACTGAGGAGAGCTTCTGCTTGACATAGGCCAGGCCTGTGGTGTCCCCCTGCTGTGTGCACAGGAGGCAATCATCCACGTAGACCAGCAGGTAGACTGTGCCTGATGGTAGGTGCAGAGTAAACAAAGCAGGATCAGCCTCAGATGACTTGAAGTTCATGGCAAGAAGCTCTTCGCAAAGCCTAGCATGCCATGCCCTGGGTGCCTGCCTTAGACCATACAGGGCCTTATGCAGACGACAAACAGTGTTACTGCTGCCCTCCCTGAAGCCCTCTGGCTGCTGGACATAGATGACCTCGTGCTCTTCAAGCACTCCATTCAGAAAAGCAGTCTCAAAGTCCAGCTGGTGCACTTCCATGTTCTCTGCTGCTGCCTTTGCCAGCAGGGCCCTCAATGTGGTGTGCTTGCTGACAGGAGCATACACATCTCCTACATCCACACCTGATTGTTGAAAGTACCCCTTAGCCACTAGCCTGGCCTTGTACCGCTCGACATTCCCTGCGGCATCACGCTTCACTTTTAGTACCCACTTTGTAGGCAGGACACGTGCATTTGCAGGGCGCTCTTCAAGTGACCATGTTTGGTTAGAGTGCAGGGAAGCCAACTCAGCATTCATGGCCTCAATCCACAAGTCTGCCTGAGGGCTGGCCAGTGCTTCTGCCACAGTGGGTGTGTCATTGACAGGAGAGTCTGACACAGTCATGGCACACAGGTCAGAGTCCCTGAACCTCTCAGGTAGGTGCCTCTCTCTGGATGGGTTGCGCCGTGGCACGGGTGCAGCAGGTGCTTCAGTTGAGGCAGGCCGTGGGTCAGGTGCAGGAGGCATGGGCATAGAGGGGTGCACTGCCGGTGCTGCCTGTCTTGCTGCTGCTGATGTTGGGATCAGAGGAACACGGAGCGCAGGCTGTGTTAAGCCTGGTCTGGCTGCTGCTGCTGGTCTAGCAGCTGCTGTTACTGATGCTGCCGATCTTGCTGCTGGTGGTGCTGCAGCTGATGCTGACGGTCTGACTGCTGCTGGTGCTGCTGGTGGTGCTGCAGCTGGTGCTGCTGGTCTTGCTGCTGGTGCTACAGCTGGTGCTGCTGGTGGTGCTGCAGCTGGTGCTGCTGGTCTTGCTGCTGGTGCTGCAGCTGGTTGTGCTCCCACTGTCTCCCTGGCTAGAGGCATGGGTCGAAGGTTGAACCTGCCTATTCCAGGTCTGGGTAGTCTACTGATGAGCTCTAGTTGCTGTTGCTGCCACATGTGGGAGCCTGGCTCGTATCTGGCAGTAAGAAGAAGAAGAAGAAGACTACTCCGGTGTTCACCGGCGTGCATTAAGGGAGGAGCTACCGCCTGGGGCGCGGCCTGCTCCCACCGGCCAACAAGAGAAGAAGTGACCCCCCTACCCTCCCTCCCTCTTAGTAGCCCTGAGTCTGTAGCTTGTCTTTGCAATGGAGTGGGCTGTCTCCACCGCGTGTCTTGTTAACTTGTGTAACAGTTTGGTAGTGTTATCTTGTGAGACCCCCAAGTCCAGGAGGTGTTGCCGTGTGTGTGCTTCATACGTTATGCCACCTATGCCCAGGAGGATGGGTCTAATCTCCACCATGTGGCCTTCCTTGCGTATGGTTTGAGCTGGATGGGTGTGTTGGTTGAGTGCCTTGTCTAATTGATCCGTCCACCTTGAGTCCGAGCAGTATTTGATTTCTATAATAATGACCCGTTTAATGGCTTTACCACGTGTGCCCGTCTTCTTTGTTGGCATCACCATAAGTATGTCTGGTCTGGTGGTGTTTTTGGTTGCTGCTATCTGTAGTCCGAGTGCTCGTAGTGGTGTGTGTAGTGTGTCGTTAGGGAGGTCGAGGTCTTCTCTTGCGCCCTTCTCCCAGCTGCCGGTGTCCGCAAAGCTGATGTAACCGCCTAGGGTACACTCACGATAAACAAGGACCGGTCGCGATTGGACCGACCATAGCTCATTGGAAAGAGGAGTAGAAGGCCGTTCGAACGGTACAAGTCTTACATAACTCCGTGCATCCGTTGCGACGTAATTGGGCCGCGATTTTCACAACCAAGCAATCTGCACAGATGTCGGTTGTCCTTAATCTGCACAGCTGCTGCTAGTCGACATCTGCACAGATGTCGTATACCGCGACCAACATCTGTGCAGCTGCTGACGACGACATCTGCACAGATGTCGACTTTTACATTCAATGCTTGGCTGTGCAGATGTCTAGACCGACATCTGTGCAGCTGATGACAACGACATCTGCACAGATGTCGACTATTACATTCGAGCCTTGGCTGTGCAGATGTTGTCTATAGCATCTGCACAGATGTCGACTATTACATTCGCGGCTTGGCTGTGCAGATGTCGTGGCTTCATCTGCACAGATGTCGACTATTTCATCGACTCTTACATCCGCAAAACACATGTATTGACACCCAAACCTCCCGCAACATCCCCGCAAAACACATGTATTGACCACCAAACACCCCGCAACACCTTGCTACACCCCCGCAAAACACATGTATTGACGACCAAACACCCCGCAACACCACGCTACACCCCCGCAAAACACATGTATTGACGACCCAACACCCCGCAACATCCCCGCAAAACACATGCATTGACACCCAAACATCCCGCAACACCTCGCTACGGGACTTGCAAGCACATGTCTCGATGTACCATCACTCCACAACACCTCAATATGGAAATGCTAAGCACATGCATTGATGCACCCAATGACCGCAACACCTCCCTACGATGTGACAAGGTAGCAACGACACAACACAACAAGAAGGTGACACCACACATCACCATCACCATCACCATCACCATCACCATCACCATCACCATCACCATCACCATCACCATCACCCCACACCACACCACACCACACCAAGGACAACACAACAACATCACAACAAGGCGGCAAGATGACGAGGATGGACGCTACAACAAGGTTGATGCTACACCTCTCCTTAGTGATGTATAACACGGGGTGCAACTTCATAGCCTCCACTTACGTGCTCCCGCTATCCTTCACACACCACACTACCATTGACTCCCACCTACCACACCTATGCCGTGTCGCGCAACAAGCACATGCTGACAACCACCCAAGTGCTCCACCATCCAGCTATCGTCCCCTTTGGAGAGGGATGGGTAGGGTCATTGTGGTGTGTGGGCATGGCATGGCATGGGTGGGCTGGGTGGGCTGCTACTACGGGATCCCACTCCAAGCTGCCCGCTCCATGTTGCCCGCTCCAGGTTGGTACGCCAAGGGTAGGGTGGGGAGAGGGCTACTACGCCGAGGGTATGGTAGGGAGAGGGCTACTACGCCAAGGGTAGGGTAGGGAGAGGGCTGCTACGCCAAGGGTAGGGTAGGGAGAGGGCTGCTACGCCAAGGGTAGGGTAGGGAGAGGGCTGCTACGCCAAGGGTAGGGTAGGGAGAGGGCTGCTACGCCAAGGGTAGGGTAGGGAGAGGGCTGCAGCGTGTGTCGTGGGGCGGGGGGTGGGAAAGGCGGGAGGTAGGTGGGGAGGCAGACTTGGAGGTGGTGGGACAGGGTGGGGAAGGGAGAAGGGGGAAGGGGGGAGGGTAAAGGAGGAAGGGGGGAAGAGGGAAGGGCTGACCGTGGGACCTGCAATAAACAATGGGCATCTTTGCGGTTAGGCTGGGCATCGGACCACCCATGTGCAAGGGTTGGCCACTCACTCTTTGCTAGCGCCACTTCTATACCTACCTGGCAGCGCCTCCATGGCTGTAGCTCCTGGCTGCTCTTGCGCTCCATGCACCTGCTTCTTGTGGTAGGGTGATGAAGGAGGTGGTGGTGGGGGAGGGAGGGGAGGGGAGGGGAGGGCTGGGCTGGGCTGGGCTGGGCTGGGCTGGGCTGGGCTGGGCTGGGCTGGGCTGGGCTGGGCTGGGCTGGGCTGGGCTGGGCTGGGCTGGGCTGGGCTGGGCTGGGCTGGGCTGGGCTGGGCTGGGCTGGGCTGGGCTGGGCTGGGCTGGGCTGGGCTGGGCTGGGCTGGGCTGGGCTGGGCTGGGCTGGGCTGGGCTGGGCTGGGCTGGGCTGGGCTGGGCTGGGCTGGGCTGGGCTGGGCTGGGCTGGGCTGGGCTGGGCTGGGCTGGGCTGGGCTGGGCTGGGCTGGGCTGGGCTGGGCTGGGCTGGGCTGGGCTGGGCTGGGCTGGGCTGGGCTGGGCTGGGCTGGGCTGGGCTGGGCTGGGCTGGGCTGGGCTGGGCTGGGCTGGGCTGGGCTGGGCTGGGCTGGGCTGGGCTGGGCTGGGCTGGGCTGGGCTGGGCTGGGCTGGGCTGGGCTGGGCTGGGCTGGGCTGGGCTGGGCTGGGCTGGGCTGGGCTGGGCTGGGCTGGGCTGGGCTGGGCTGGGCTGGGCTGGGCTGGGCTGGGCTGGGCTGGGCTGGGCTGGGCTGGGCTGGGCTGGGCTGGGCTGGGCTGGGCTGGGCTGGGCTGGGCTGGGCTGGGTGTAGGGAAGGGGAGGTTGGGACCATTGAACCTGCAACAATTCAGTGGTTGGCAAATAGTCTGGCAAGGTACTTGGAGCCACATGACTGCAAGATAGAATACTCACCATTCGCTAGGGTGGGGTTTGTGTGGGTGCACCCAACTTTTTTTCAAGTGCACCCAGCTTCGTTTCATGCATGGCTCCTGACCGCCTCCGGGCTCCTCCACTCCTCTTCCGCTCCGTCTCACAGGCTTCGGGCTACGTGTCCTAGTTGCACCTCATGCATTTGCCGCATCTTTGCATCGCTGTGTCGCTGCATCGCTGCGCCTCCTTCCGTTTTCTGTCGCTATATCTTGATCCTAGATTAACCTCCGCTTGTTCTGATGGCATCTGGTCGCCTAAGCGGCTGGCTGGCTCGTGGCTAGCCTTTTGGCGACGATTTTTGTTGGCTGCTCCTGGCTGCTCATTGCTGCTATATGGGGCAATCCAAGCTCCTTCGCGGTTCCTTGGCTTCCTTCACGCCACCTTTGCGAAAACTTCATGCAGATATCACACAGATTGTTGAATAATGGAAGAGTTTTGATTCCTTCGCGGTGACTTTGCTTCCTTCGCGGTGCCTTTGCGTAGCCTTCATGTGCACAGCTGCACTACTTGGCATCTGTGCAGATGTCGAGGTATTTATCTGTGCAGATGGCGCCTTTATAAGCATCTGCACAGATGTCGTCCTTAAATTATAACCGGCATCTGCACAGATGTCGCCCTTTTGTGCATCTGCACAGATTTTATTACCGACATCTGCACAGATGTCGCCTTTATCAGCATCTGCACAGACTTAATAACCGGCATCTGCACAGATGGCGCCTTTATTAGCATCTGCACAGATGTCGTCCTTAAATTATAACCGGCATCTGCACAGATGTCGCCCTTTTGTGCATCTGCACAGATTTTATTACCGACATCTGCACAGATGTCGCCTTTATCAGCATCTGCACAGATTTAATAACCGGCATCTGCACAGATGTCGCCTTTATTAGCATCTGCACAGATGTCGTACTTAAATTATACCCGGCATCTGCACAGATGTCGCCCTTTTGTGCATCTGCACAGATTTAATTACCGACATCTGCACAGATGTCGCCTTTATTAGCATCTGCACAGATTTAATAACCGGCATCTGCACAGATGTCGCCTTTATTAGCATCTGCACAGATGTCGTCCTTAAAATATAACCGGCATCTGCACAGATGTCGCCCTTTTGTGCATCTGCACAGATTTAATTACCGACATCTGCACAGATGTCGCCTTTATTAGCATCTGCACAGATTTAATAACCGGCATCTGCACAGATGTCGCTTTTCCTAAAGGCATCGGCATGCATCTGCACAGATTCCGGGCTCATTTAACCAACATCTGTGCAGATTCCCAAAAAGGGGGGGGTACCTCGCGCGCGGATCGATGTATCTTCGCAACCGCTGCGAGTTAGGACTTCATTCAAGAGCGAGGTCCCCCTTAAACTCAACGCTCTATCGTTCTATCGGAGAAGAAAGTCCATCCGATGCAAAAAAGGCCCCCGCGTCGGCCTTATTTATCGTGAGTGTACCCTTGCTTATGGCTTTAGCGATGAGGCGGCCAGCCCCGTTATGCCTTTCTTGCACCATCGGTAGTGTCTCGCTACAGCCCGAGAGGAGGTGAGTGGCACTATCGGCTTCCCCGCAGAGTGGGCACCGGTCGTCGGTCGCCCGTTTCCAACGCATGGCCAGCTTTTGGTTGTAGAGCCCGCCGGTACGGTAGAGAAGGGCAGTTCGTTGCGCGGGTATGGAGATGTTCGTGTCGGTCATCACCCTTTCGCCGGCTCCTTTCGCCGCGGCTTTGGTGATCTCCTGGGACATCTGGTAGTAGATACTGTCTTGATTGGCGAGACCGAGGCTGTGCCTGCGGTGCATGTGTGCTCTCACGCTGTGGCGGCAATCCGGCAGTGGGGCGGGGGTGTTGCCATCGGCTTCGTTGTTGAGCCAGGTGTTGGTCTCTGTCCGTGTGGTCGGGCGGTAGGCCGGGGTGTTGGCCAGCTCTGGGTGTAACGCCGCGTGCTTGGCGAGGGCATCGGCGCCTTCGTTGCCGATAATTCCCGAGTGGGCCCGGACTTTGTAGAAGTGGATCGTGACGGGGCTATCGATGATGAGGGTAGCGATAGCGGTCAGGATGTCGTTGTGCCTGTGTGTGATGAGCGACATCGGGTTAGCGAGGGCTCGGCGGATCTGGTAGATAGAGCAGAGGCTGTCGGTGGCGATGCGTTTGGCCCCCGCTGTGAGTGCCGCGTGTATCGCCGTGAGTTCCGCTTTGTTGATGGTGTTGCTTTCTGGGTCGTCCAGGGCGACGGTGATGAGGACGTTGGTCTCCGGGATATAAACCCCCGCCCCGACGCTCGCTGGGGCTGCCCCCGAGGTCTTAATGCAGCTGCCGTCCGTGTACGCGAGCGTGGCCCATTCGGTGATGGCCATCCGTGGCTGCGTCGTGGAATGGTGCGTGAGTTGTTGGTGGCCGCGCTGGTGCCCCGAGGTGGGGAGGTCCTTGTCTAACGGCAGGCGCATGTGTTGTTTGTGGCCGCTAGGGGGTGTGGCTGGCTGGCTTTGATTCGTTGGTCTGTTGCGGATTGGGTGTGTGTCCCGTTGTGGGTGGAGGGCAGTGGCAGTGCTAGCCAGCCATCCTTGGGGATTGCCTTTGGTGACAAGTTGTTGTCCCGCTGCATTCCAGATGACGTAGATGTGGAGGTTGGCGTGCTTGCCTGGCTTGGAGCATCTGGTCTTGGTGGGGGGTATGCTAGCCAGGTGCTGACAGTATTCAGGGTAGCGCCGCAGGGTGTCAATGTGTTTAGGGTAGGAGATGCCCTTTTTCCCAGGGATCAGCATGATGGTTGCCATGGCCTCCTCCTGTGTAGCTGAGTGTATAGCATGGTTGACGCATTTCAGTGCCACTGCATCGTCTGCCGGTACATTCCATGTGGATAAGCCAGTGTGGCGTACCAGTAGGCAGTTGTGGTGTGCCCCAAAGGCCGTGTCGTTGATGTCAGGGCTCCAATAGGTGGTGGTTTCTGGTCTAACTGTGAGTGGATCGGCCCATCTTTGGACGGTACTTGGAAAGCTGCGTGTGGCGTGTAGGGTGTTAAGGGCTTTGTCTTGTGCCCCTCTCATGGGGTGGTGGCTGCTCTGTGCGTCCTGTCTCCTTAGTAGGGCCACTACCTCTGTGGCCAGGTTGCGTGTGTGTGGTGTGTGTTGTAACCAAGCGTGTAGATGTTGGTGTTGGACTTTTGTCAGGAGGCCAGCTGTGCGACCCGACTCGTCGTGGACCGTTACGTGTTGCACTAAGTCGTGCCGTGGCATAATGGGCTCCCCCGTGCTGAGGCTCATCGCGGGGTCGGTCATGTGGGGGTGAAGTTGGAGGAAGGTTTCGCAATTGCCCGTCCCGACTATGTCCGTCTGCGGGTTGATGGGGTAGGTGTGGAAGGTGGCCTTCGAGTGCAGGTTGGTGCACCGGGGTAGCCAGGTGTGCGGGTCCGGTAGTCCCTGTCGGGTGTGGGCCGGCAGGTGCGTGTCGGGCCTCGCATGTCTGGCCTCTTGTATCTGCCTGTTTTCCTCGTCGTAGTCATTGCGCTTTGCTATGTAGTCCAGGTGTGCCGTGATGAGCGGCGCCGGTTCGAGAGTGGGGTGCCAGTGTACTCGTATGAGGTCCGAGTGCGCTGACTGGCGCATGGTTGTCTTGAAGTCATTGCTGCCGAACTTGCATATAGGGCACAGCCAGTATCCTGGTTCCTTGTGTCCTGACAGGTGGGCTTCCTCAAGGCAGGCTGGGTGGTAGGCCCTCTTGCAGTTGTGGCACGTTGGGCTGTCTCCTCTTGGTAGCCAGCACAGCTCACAGGTGCACACGTCCTTAGCCTCTTCCCTGCTGATGGTCTCTATGTGTGTGGGTGTATAGCCTTCTTCTGCACATAGTGGTAATGCCCATCTATCTATGACTGTGGGCTTCCAATGCACCTTGTAGTAGTTTTCCTTGTTGATGCCGTCCC
>JASKMD010000150.1:0-25000 GCA_030144725.1 Haematococcus lacustris | reverse complement strand
CTAGGCCGGGAGATCACGTAGCGCAGGTTTACATGGCAATATGTAAGAGCAACGGAAGTGTACGGGTTGTCACCCTAATCTGTCAAAAGAGGCTTATTGCCACGTCTTGCTGATTGCTCTGGTCAACACTGTCGTAGTTGGCTGCCAGCTCGTCGTTGGTCTGAATGAAAATCAGCTTCTCCGCTGACGCCATGTCGAGGCCGCTGCGCCGAGGGTCATCGAAGAGCCGGCCCCAAGCCGACCAGTTGCGTTCGGATGCGCACGTTGATACATGCACCGACAAGAGCCGCAGCCGTCCGTAACCTGGGTCAACATAGGAAGAGCGTCATTGGCAAAGTATAAGGTTGGGGTGAGGGTGAGGGTGAGGGTGAGGGTGAGGGTGAGGGTGAGGGTGAGGGTGAGGGTGAGGGTGAGGGTGAGGGTGAAGGAGTGAGGGTTGGGGTACCCTGCCTTGTTGGCCATTTCGTTGTGAAGGTCAACATAGTACTGAGCGTCCTTTCTGTCACCCTTGTGAAGGTGGCACACACTGTGAAAGAATGCACCACCCTCCGCCTTGAGTAAAACCAGGTTCACAAGTGGCTGACCGTTGGCTGCACGCTTGTTGCGCCACCCGTCCGTACACATCATCAGACCAAGGCCCTACACGCAAGGCATGACATTCCACTGTGAGCAAGCATTCCACTGTGAGCAAGCATAGACCACCATTCCACTGTGAGCAAGCATAGAGGGGCCATTACAACAGTGTTTGCCACTCACCATCAGTAGTGTCTCCATCATGGTGGCCACCCTCCTTTGTAGGACAGCGTGGGTGTTGTTGAGGTACGTTGTCCGCAGTTGCTTAGCGCTTGGGCTGTCAACACCCAGCAGCTTGAGGGCCCTCTTCATGTGAGGGTTGTCGGCACGTGCAAAAGCTGTACCGGATGTGTAGAAGAAGAGCGCAAGTTCCTTCTTGACGTCGTCGACAACGTCGGCTGGACCAGGATTTCAGCTGGGTTGGGAGGTGGTGGTGCGCCAACATCTAAGGCACGCTGCAAGGCACATGCTCCGCTGTGGCTCTCTTGTGTCGTCGAAATGTTTGACACACACAACTGCAGCCCGCATAGCAGGCAGACTAGCTTGACGACCTTCTCAGTGGCATTGATGACGACTGTGTATCTATCCTTAATGTCTGTGAACGCAACAGCCTCGCTTGCAGCTGTGCCACGGTAGGATCAGGTTTTCTGCCGCGGAAAGGCTGCGTGTTTACATTGGGGTCGAAGTTAGAGGCTTCGCCCTCCATCGCGACTGCGGAGTGCGACCTGGCGGGAGTGTTAAAGATTGGTTAAACTTTTTGGCTTGGTTAAAGATGGTTAAAGATGGTTTAACATTCCGGGTCACGCTCTAGCGGGGGTCCTCGTAGATAATCAAAGTAATTACAAGTAACTTAAAAAAGTGTGTTAGCAACCTACCGCGCCTCAACGCCTCCTTGGTGGCCCCGAATCTGAAGCGCACTCCGACGTAGAACGCAGTGCGGTTGGCGGTCGCTAAGCTGCTGCCCAACCCCGGCAAATTTCATAAGAAGGTTCAAATAATCTTTGAATTCAACGTGTTTTCGGACCTTTTTCTGAAAACACGTTGAATTCAAAGATTATTTGAACCTTGTTATGAAATTTGCCGGGATTGGGCAGCAGCTCAGCGACCGCCAACCGCACTACGTGCCTCGTCGAAGTGCGCTTTAGGTTCGGGGCCACCAAGGAGGCGTTGAGGCGCAGTAGCTTGCGCACACACTTTTTCAAATTACTTGATTTATCTACGAGCGGGGGTCCTTGGGTGCCCACGTGCGGGGGTCCTCGTAGATAATCAAAGTAATTACAAGTAACTTGAAAAAGTGTGTGCGCAAGCTACTGCGCCTCAACGCCTCCTTGGTGGTCTCGAATCTGAAGCGCACTTCGACGAGGCACGTAGTGCGGTTGGCGGTCGCTGAGCTGCTGCCCAATCCCGGCAAATTTCATAAGAAGGTTCAAATAATCTTTGAATTTAGCGATGTTTCAGAAAAAGGTCCTTCAGAAAAAGGTCCAGAGAGAAGAGAAAGAGATGAATGGAAGTCCACTTTCCAGCCGCCGCCAACGCCTTCATTGACCTACACACGAGCTGCCCAGCAACATGGATACGCTGGTGCTAATGCTGTCCCAGTTGCTACCGAAGTTTTTGTTTGTATTTTTCCCTATTGCCATAACTACACGGACAAGCACCATCTCCTGGGAATCCTTCCTCGTCAGCTGCTCCTGCGGCTTTGGTGGCGACGCGGAAGCGGCAACGGGACGTTGGGGCGTCCCAGCGATGCCCTGGAGAAACATGCTGTCGCCCAGCCTAACCCAGCTCTCACGGCGGCTCCGGTGCAAAAGGTCACATCTCTCGGTCACATCTCTTTTTCTCCTGGGGGGGTCGGCCTGGAGGTCAGGCCGCCCCAACATGGGGTTAGTAATGTTCATGCAACTACTCTCTGAATACCGCATCGTTTTCAATAGCGTTTGTCACATTGGCAGCCACGGTTTAGTCCGCGTAATCTGACCATCAGCGCTAGCCATTGGAGTCTTTGCTCGCGTACTGCCACATGTGCCCGCGAACAATTCACAGCGGCGAGACGGGTCTCCTTGGCACGGTGAGCCACATCGCTGTGGCCCCATCTACCTAGCGTAGTGAGCTGGTTCTTCACAAATGGAATGTCCGGCCAACACCCATCGCGATGCCTGCCGGGCGTGCAGGGCGCCTAGACGGGGTGAATGAAACATATATTCGTGTTCGCTCCTCGCCAAATACATCACTTGGGTCGGCGCACACTAAGGTATCACCGGGTTACACCCCCCCTCCTCCACTGTGTCTTCCACTGTGTTGCACCCGCTGCACCTAGAGAAAATGCGACATGAAATGTTTGTTCTTGACTCATTGGCGCATCTCTTGAAACAAACCGCACGTTAAACAGCTCAGGCCTCTATCTGTTTGACAGCTTTGAAGTTACATCTTGTTCTCCAAGCAGAATCAGGGCTACGGGGCTGTGGGGTGGCAGTTGAGCTATGAAACTTTGCACGCAGGAGGATGGCATGTAGGGGAGTGTAACTCTCAGAGGAGCCGAGTCTAAACTCGGACATGGTGTGGAGTTGTGCGACTGACTGCATGGCCCTGGTCCTGAGATCGGCTAAGGGAGTTGGGGGTCACAGACCAAAGTGAGCTTTTGACATATCTGAGTATGAGCGTGTGTAACAATGTCTAAAAGGAGCTTAACCTAGTAAGTAGCATGCTGTAAATCCAAATGGTCGAGCTGTGGCATTGCCCTTTAGGTATGGGGGGGAGGTGGGCCCGGTGCCACATTCCCGTGATCGTTCTCCGATCCGACTGTTGCTGCCGACGCGCATGCTCGCGTAGAGCAGCTTAAGCGACGCGCTCGGTCGCAGCGATGACCGCATGCTCCGCAACTGCTCAAACTTAAATCACCAACTTTGATGCTTTGCTGTGCACGGCCTACTGCGTGCAAAACTATTCTGGATGGGGGAAAGGTAGCTGGCTGGGTTAGATACATTATGAACCAGCTAGCATAATGTTTGGCGCAGTGAGTGAAAAGTTACAGCTGTCCTACTACCAGGGGTCGGTTTCCTGCCGTTTTTTGAATGTTGGGAGCGCCTGACTGGAGGACGCTAGCGGAGAAAAAGAGATGAAATAGAGCTCACTCTAGGAGAGTTATTCGTCTCTATCTCCGCGCATTGGAAACGGGAGAGAAGAGATCCGGACCGTTGGCGGCAGTTAGAGGGACATGGGCTGGCGGCGATCTCTTTCTCTCCTTCTCTTTCTCTCTTTCTCTTCTCTTTTTCTCCGATCTCTTTTCTTTTTTCTCCGTGCATTGGAAACGCGCTGTATATCAGCTCAAATCAGCTCATCTAAGCTCCCGGTCCTAGCTCCCGCCACTTCCTCCCGGTCCTAGCTCGACACACGCTAGTTATTCAGAGCTATTCAGAGCTAACATTAGCAGACACGGCCATCCCTCCCATTGAACCACCACGTAAGGGACATTTGACTTTGTGGCGTGCCTGGTGAGAGTTGAGTTGTCATTTTAACGCAAAATGCCTTATCTCTGCGCCGCGCTTGCGCCTGCGCGCCCGAGCTGCTGGCACCCACGGTGACCGGCAGTCTGCCAGGCACGCGAACGGTTCCGCTCTGCGCGATGGACCTTTCAAGTTCTGCTTCACAACACCCACAACGCAGGATGCAGAGTTCTCCGCTGCGGTACACTTTACGCATGGAGCCCAGTTTTCTCAGGGCGCGTTTCCAATGCACGGAGAGAAAGAGAAAAGAGATCGGAGAGAGAAAGAGAAAAAGAGAGAAAGAGAAAGAGAAAAAGAGATCGCCGCCAGCCCATGTCCCTCTAACTGCCGCCAACGGTCCGGATCTCTTTTCTCCCGTTTCCAATGCGCGGAGATAGAGACGAATAACTCTCCTAGAGTGAGCTCCATTTCATCTCTTTTTCTCCGCTAGGGTCCTCCAGGCCGACCCCCCCAGGAGAAAAAGAGATGTGACCGAGAGATGTGACCTTTTGCACCGGAGCCGCAGCGAGAGCTGGGTTGGGCTGGGCTGTTTCTCCAGGGCATCGCTGTTTGACGTCCCGTTGCCAATGTCCCGTTGCCGCTTCTGCGTCGCCACCTAAGCCGCAGGAGCTGATGAAGAGGACAAATGCCCAGGAGATGGTCCTCGTCCGTATTGTTGCTGAGGGCGCATCAGCTGAGGGCGCATCAGCTGTTTGACGAGCACCGCAATTTCAACGCGGAGCAGTGCCATAGAGAGTTGTAGCCCCCCGGAGCATACTTAGCTAGTCCCGCTAGTGCGGAGAGTGCTTGACTAGTTAGCCTGATAAGCCCCGCTTGCACAACTCCACTGACTTGCACGACCGACTTGCACGGCGCACTTTGTGCACTTGCGCCTGCGATGCTTGACCCCATCATACCTGCCACCATCCCAGCTAACGGGACAATTGCGTCCTTGTTCCCATACCATATGAAAAGATCGCCCCCAGAGCTACAGCCAACCCCCAAAGCTACAACCGACCAGCCATGGCCTGCTCCAAGCACATTTACATCATAGTGAAACACCAGCCGAGCACTGTAGCTCTGCGTGTAGCTTTGGTTCGCGGGAAGGCTGCGTGTGTGCATTGGTTCGAACATTGGGGTCGCGGTTGCTTCGCCTTCCATCGCGACTGCGGAGCGAGACCTGGCGGTCGTGTTAAACATTTGTTAAACATTCTCCCTTTGTTTAACTTGTTAAACTTGTTTAACAAACCGGGTCATGCTCTACTGCTGCCTCTACTTCCGCTGTAACCGCTGCTGCTGCTGCTATCCATGTTGCTAGGCAGCTCGTGTGTAGATCAATGAAGGCGTAGGCGGCGGCTGGAAAGTGGACTTCCATGCATCTCTTTTCTCTTTTCTCCGTCCATTGGAAACGCGTTTGAATTCATGCACATGGGCGATCTCTTTTCTCTTTTCTCCGTCCATTGGAAACGCGCCGTCAGTTGCACTCTGCCTGCTCATTCCGATGCTCCGATGCTCCGATGTATCGTAGGTCAGCTCGCACGGTGCCGGCTGGCACATACAACCCAATACTCGTTCAACATCTTCCTGCCCCTGCCCCTGCAGCCGCTTGCCCACAGCATCACTCAAGCTCATCCTCATGCATTGCACACAACAGCATCACTCAAGCTCATCCTCATGCATTGCAGCTCAACTGTAGCCTTGCCTGCTGCTGTTGCCGGCCGGCTGCCTACAGCTGATGATGGCTTTCCATACCGTGCAGAAATGAGTCCGGAAAAGCCGTTGTCCCTTATCGTTAGGGGGGTTGGTGGTTCAATGGGATGGGTGACCCTCAATGGGAGGGGTTCAATGGGAGGGGTGACTCAATGGGAGGGGTTCAATGGGAGGGGTGACCCTCAATGGGAGGGTGTGTACACCCTAGCTAGGAGTCGCTAGAGCCCTAAACTACGCACCTAATCTAATACGCGTCTATTACTCACCTACTATTAGACGGCTAGAGCAGCTTCCCACCGGGGTTCGAATCGCAGAGGGTTCGAATTGCAGTAGGTTCTCGGTAGCTTCTCAGTAGGATCTGTGTATTTCGCCGGAATGTCCATGACAAGGTTGTATAAAATTGCAGTAGGTTCTCAGTAGCTTCTCAGTAGGATCTCAGTAGCTGTGTATTTCGCCTGTAGGGCCCGCTCAACTCCCTAAACAACGGCCGCTGACATTGCACGCGCATCGTAAGGCCATGCTGGCGTTGGATGGGTGGCAGTGATTATATTCGTAGGTCAGGCCCCATTAGAGCGTGACCCGGTTTGCTAGTGCTAGTGCTCGTGCTCGTGCTCACCTTCGATGGAATCCCACACCATGGGGACGTTAGGGTCTGAGCCTATAACGGCGCAGGGCGCCACGCCTGCGCCGAGAAAGAGGACGAAGCGCGGCGAACTACGCAGTTTATTCTGTCCTTTGACAGCCGTTGCATTGGATGCCGGGCCCTAAGCCCATCCAGCAGGCACCTGGGAAAGGGCGCTTGGTCCCTCTTCCAGTTGCAGTGCTAGGCTGCGAGTGCAGGTTACTTGACAAGGACTGACGGGTCATCCGTGTGCCGCAAGCCTGGAGCTGCCAGATCGGCGGGGTAGGTTGACCAGATGCCAAACAGGGTGGGGGGGAGGCAAGGATGCAGAGGGTGGTTCAGCAAATTGTCGCGTGTTGGTGAGATTACGTGCACCATGATTGATTGCAAGATGCAGTGTGATTTGACGTTTCATCTGATTTGATCTGGTCTGATCTGTCAGATTCGGCCCACAATCAACCACCACTGGCCTGCTGCCTGCTCGCCAGCGGCCTGGTGCGTCACTGAGCCCAGTTCAGAATGCAGGCATCCCGCAGGCAGGCCCATCCCATTCCCCTCCCCCATCACACCCCATAAATCCATCGCTTTGCCACACCTGGGCATGAGGGCGTCAACGCGCTGAAGGGGTCCTCGTAAACCCTAATCAGCTCGACCGGCGCTTGCGCGACTCGTCAAACACAGAATTCGATCGCAGGGGATGGTCGAATCGGTGACCATTCCGGCCAGCATCAAGCTGTTCTACTTTGATTTGGTGAGGACGTGTTCGCGACGTTGTTGTGGCCTGCATCGCCTCGGCTATATGCATGCTCGGCTGCACACGCGCATGAAGAGTTGGCAGCTGCCATCGCTCATAATGTCGATCCCTCACGATGTCACATGTGCGCACCGTGATAGTGAGGCAGTGTCATCGACGCGAATCGACGCAAATCGACGCAAATCGACGCAAATCGAAACTAGCGGAGTGCGGACATCACTTGCCTGCCTAGTGCACCCGCGATGCAGCCAGGTTGGGCTGAGGCCACCCGCCTGATGTTCAAGCTGAGGGGCATCCCGTTCGACGACGTGACTTTCAGCCATGAGGAATGGCCCAAGTTCAAGCCAAACATGCCATTTGGCCAAGTCCCTGTGCTGGAGGTGGGTGACCATGCTGCCCCTAGTGCAGCAGGTGGGGGCCCTTGCAGCTGCTACCCAAAGGGGGGAGGTGAGGGCAGGCGCGCAGCAGGAAGCATGTCAGGATGGGCCACATGGGTAACCCTGGGGAAGGTACCAGACGAGGCTTGGCTGCTGCTCTGCTCCCGTACTGCTCCCGTACTGCTGTTGTGAGCTGTGTTAAAAAAACTAAAAATATGTGATGCTGTGATGCTGTGATGCTTGCCAGGCAATGGCAACTCCTTGCCTGTCCCTGCCCGGACACTGCTAGGGGCATTAGGGTAGGAGGCAGGTAGGAGCGGCTGCCTTGTAGCCCAAGCAGCTCAGCGGCTGACAGGTTGAGCGGCGTCAGCCATCTCGTCACCAAGGTGACTCTTGTCGTGACTGAGGCTTGAACCCCTGCCAACACCAATAGTAAAAGATCTGGCATGTATCCACAACCTTTACTTGGCTGCTTTTGATGTACGAGACAGCATGCATGGTGTCCGTGTTGTTGGCATGTTGGTTGGTCAGGTGGACGGCCAGCAGTTGGCACAGACGGCGGCCATCGAGCGGTATGTGGCCAAGCTGACGGGGATGTACCCTGATGACCCGTGAGTGCTGCCTGCCGCACAGGGAGCAGGCTGCCAGGGTGGCCAGGCCGGTGGGGCAGCCAGTGGGGCAGGGCAGAGGCTGGCCCTGTCCTGGCAGGGGCTGGCAATGCTAGCATGGTGGTGTCTGGCTAGGCAGGGGCAGGGGGCAGGGGGCAGGGGGCAGGCCGGGCAAGGCCAGGCCAATGGCACTGGGTCAATCGTTGCATTCAGCCTGTCTTCATATGCCATCACAACAGCCTGACTTGCTGAAGCTGGGCTGTGCAGGTGGCAAGCCGCAAAGGGCGAGGAGCTCAGGTGCTACTGTGTGGAGTGCTTTGAGCTGTTCAACAGGTGCTGGGCCTCAGCCAGCCAACCTGAGTATATACAGAGTGATGTGTGACCTGAGTTTCACTGTGTCATGTCCATGAGCGCCGCACCTCGACCTCTACAGCACAATCGTACGTCATGGACTTCATGATCACCTGACGAGCACATCAACCGCCATGCCACCTGCTGCTGTGCGGTGGTAGCTGGTCACCTTGATTATTGAGCTGCAGCAGCAAGAGTCAGCCAGGTGTCGGGCACTTGCCTGCCCTGCTTGCCATGTATGACTGCATACCCAGGCATGGCCTGGCCTAGCTTGGCCTGGCCTGGCCTGCACGCACAATCTGCTGCAAAGGTGGCCGGACACCACCCTGTGCCACCCCCTGCTGATTCTGGGCCTCGCCAGCTTTGCAGACATACCCCGAAGTGGCCTATGTGAGCCCATGTTGATGTTGGTGGCAGTGGTTGCCAAGTGATGGCTGATGCAGCGCCCGAGCCATCAAGGACCCGGAGCAGCAGGCTGCAGCCCGCAGGGCCGTTGTGGATGGTCCCTTGCAAGCAAAGCTGGCGAAATTGAATGAGGTGCTGGTGAGTGACATTGGGCCGCCGCCTGCCCCACCGCTAACTCCTGCCCCTGCTTTCACCAGCAATGGACACGGCATGCTGCTTGCTGGTGCACTGATGCAGGGGGCTCTGGGTCCGGATACCTTTGTGGCGGGGTCCAAGGACGTGACTGTGTTTGACTTGCCTATCTTTGTCATTCTCAGCTTCCTATGCAGCGGCTTCTTGCCCGGTAGGCACCTGCTATTCACAACGGGTGTGCCAACGCCACGCAGGCTGCCCGCCTTGACCCAGACTATGACCACCTGTGGCCACTCCTGCCAATGTTTCTGTTCTTGCTGCTTTCCTACAGCTGCTACTTGCTTCCATATGAGCTTTCTTCCGAGCTTTCCTAGTCACCCTCTCGTAGGGTTGTCACTGATTGTGACTAGCTCCTGGAAACCCACCCTCTCTAGTGCCCCCTTCCTGCCTGATGTCAATCCCACAAGGATGTTGCTGCACACCATGCCCTGAGTGCCCTGACCTGAAACGTGGTGTACAGCAGCGCCCTGCACAGCGCCCTCCGCCTGCCCTGGTGCCTTGCTGTGCTGCCAGGCATCCCCAAGGACCTGCTCCTGCCCTTCCCTGGCCTGGTTGCCTACCACGACCGCATCGCCCGCCTGCCCGGCATCCAGGCGGTGTACGAGGGGGTCACGCAGGGACCGCGCCTGGCCTTCAAGGTCGGGGGGGTGGGCGCCGCATGAGGTGCAGCACACCAGCCGGGCAGCAGAGCAAAGGTTGAGGGGGCGTGGCGGGCCAAAGCGGTGGTCAAGGTGCTGTGACGGAAACACGGCAGCCTTGGTGAATTGTAAAACTGAGGATTCGAGCTTTTGGTCGTTGTTAGGTGAAGGTAGCACTGGTGACGATGATGGATGGCTGATATCGCTGGAGCCGTCAACCTTGACCCATTAATGTTGGGCTGCTTGTCCACTTTCCCCTTGTCGAGCAACACACAGCAATGTTATACAGCAATGCACCGCTATATGGAAAAAGCCAAGGTACATATGAAATGTAATCGCAATTCTACTTATTCTAACTTGTTGCCATATATTACCAGGGTAGTACAAAAGTATGAATGGCTTCAAGGCTCGATGTTGAAACATCAGGTGCAGGTCAGGCAAAATGCAGGTGAAGGTGCGAGCGAGGTGCAGTGTGCGGATGAAGGGTGCAGCAGCACCTCACATCAAGTATCACATTATTGAGCTGTGTTGTATGCATGTATGTTATGCATACATGCATACAACACAGCTCAATAACAGATGACCCGTGCTGATCGACTGCAATTGAGACGTAACCATGCACTGTTACACGTGCCTTGCCGTGCGTACACTGTTACTGTTGCACGGGAAGATAGTAATGCGAACCACAAGACATTACCTAATTTCTGCATCACCACTGTACGTAAAGGTTCCGAGCTATGGCACAACCTGCCAATCCATGCGTGGATGCACGCATCACTATGCTATCATGCAACCAGCCGTCTTCAGCATGAGCACTCCTGGTTGTTGAAAAACTTGTCCGACCACACAGCTGGATTTGAGCCGGCCTTCAAGGTGTAGCGGGCGCCGAAGAAACCCCTACGCAACAACCATTGCAAGAACATGGTTTCCGCTACGACGCCCTTCTTGGTTTGCGCCACGGCTGAATTCATTTGAGCATGGATTTCATAACACAGTTCAATCCATCCCACTCACCCCAGGTTGTTACAGGTGGTGGCCCTGCCGTCCCATTGATCGCAGCACAGCGACTTGGTCCAGCCCCAGCACTTGGCCACAGACGAGCTGGATGGCACTGAAAAGCCAGACGCAGGGGTTGAGGTGGCTGGGGGAGGGGGAGGGGGAGAGGGAGAGGGAGAGCGAGGGGGAGAGGGGCTTGGAGAGGGGCTTGGAGAGACTACCACTGGGGATGGGGGTGGGGAGCGTGAAGGAGAGGCAACAGAGCCTCCGGTAGAGGGGCATTTGCAGGGTCCCTTCACAGCTGCCAGGGATTCAGCAAAAGCCTGCAGAGCCACACATGCACACAGGCAAGCATGACATAGGTACTACTACAGCTTGAGCCGTACGACATAGGTGGGCACACAACTTGGGCCATACATCCTGCCATTGCTGCTGCTGCTGCTGCTGCATGTCACTACTTACAGTTGCAGTGGCCTTTGCCACAGCCACTGCAATGGCAGTCGAGGATGCTGCGGCCGTGCCTCCTGCAAGCATAGCATGCCAGGGGACGCACCTCAGCTCTCTGCTGTATGTCTCGTACGGCACAGCCACTGGCAGCCATGCCATGCCAAACCAGAGGACGCAAAGTAGGTTTGGCAATTTACTTTTTCAACGTTTTCACCAGCATGTTCAACTGCTAGCTACTGCTAGCTATGGCTAGCTATAGCTATGCCAGCGACAACATCAACTATGTGAGCAAGCCAAACCAAGTCAGGTAAGGCCAAGCAAGCCAAGCATTGGCCAAGACAAGCAGGTGCAGCAAAGCAGGGGGGCCAGCACCAGAACTAGCAGTAGAGGCCTGATGTGCGCACCAGTGGAGCAAGCACTTGCGCTGGCTGTTGCTGTAGCTGTAGCAATGTCCTCCTGGTAATCAGATGCCTGGGACTCTGCGACAGCCTGCAGCCACACCCATACACCTCACCCTCATTTGCATCTCGCCCTTACTTGGGACAGTGTATGCAGCAGCAGCAGCAGCAGCAGCCAGGATTCATGCCACCAATTCCAGGTCAGGCCATAACAAGTCTCCCGTGCAACTGCATGGGGCCAATTGATAGCTTGCTAGATGACAACGACATCTGTGCTCAGCTCACCGCAGCGCAGCCGTTGGATGCCGAGGCAAAGGTCTCAGCAATGGCCTGCGCCACTGCCTTGGCCACGGCCGTTGCAGTGGCTGATGCCGAGGCACAGCCCTGCAGGTTGGGAGGTTGGGTTCAGGGTCTCAGCAGCGCAGTGTGCAACAACATAGCTGCTGCAGTGATCTTGGCTGTACATGGCTGCGTGAGCGATGATTGGTCAGGAACATGGCAGCTAGTCTAGTTCCTACCTCCACCTAGTGGAGCATGATGGCGCATGGTGGACAGCCACTCACCGAGCCTGAGCCCTGGACCGTGACCACTGCCTGGGCGCTAGCGACTGCCTTGGCAGTGGCGGTGGCAGTTGCTGCGCAAGCATAGGAATGGCAGCAGGCTCAAGGCTTATTCCACATCCACATCTCAGCTGTGAAAGCACATTGATAGCACCGGGCTCAGGTATCAGCTCAGCCGCTATGCCATGGCATTACATGGGGAGCAAGGGGAGAAGGGAGAGCACCAGAATGGAGGCGAGGTGCGGGCAGGGAATATGGAAGGTCTACTCACCCTCAGCCAGAGCATTTGCAGCAGCGGTAACGTCCTGACCACCACACACCTACACAGCAGCCACACACCGGCAAGACAGAACAGCAGCATCACACATGGGCCACACATAGTGATGACATCGCTATGCAGCATAGGCTAGCTTGTCCTAGGATTGGGAAGTGGCTCAGGACATGCCTCAAGAGCACAAGGTGTGGACATACGCTGGGTGCATGAACAGTACTATGGCCTGGCCCACCGCAGCGATGGCAGAAGAGACTGCTTTGGCAGAGGCGTTGGCGGCTTCATTGAAGCTCTCAGAGTTGGCTTGAGAGATAGCAGTCACACTTCCTGCGCAAGGATAAAAGGCAACAGTAGCAAAGCAAGCACGTGTTGCAGCAAAGAGCAACATGTGGATGCAAGCATATACAAGCATGCGCGAGAGCAACATGTGCCAATGCCAGCGCTCACCACCATACGATGTTGCGACGGAGTTGGCAATGGTAGATGTATCGCCTGAAGCTATAGCCTGGGCAAAGGCCCGAGCATTGGCACCCCTAGTCGGGGCCACTGAATTTGGTGATACGAAAGCCTCAACACCCTGCGCCGTATGCAAGGCAGCAGCCTTTACACCATCAGGCAGTAACAGCATCCACAAAACATGGCTCATGGTAGTGCAGTGTGCAGGTACCAGTGTGCAGGTGGTGCAATGTGCAGTGTGCTGTGCGCAACAGGTGGGAAAGGGGGTACAGGGAACAGGAAGGTGAGGCGCAGGCACCTAGTCCTGGGTCAGGAGTGCTGTACTGAGCTTCATCAAGCTGAGTACCTCAGGTAAGGCGGCAGGGCTGGAGGGGGCAGCTTCTGGGGCACCAGTGGCAATCGCTAAAGCCTGCAAAGGGTGACAGGCAGCTCCAGTGAATCTCAGTTGCCAGCTGTCATGTACAGCAGCATTGACTTGCCTCTCCAATAGCTGTGGCATTGGCACCCTTCTGAGTCACAGCCGTAGACATAGCCTGCAAAGCACAACATGTACATGAGTGGGGTAGTGGCACATACGATACAAAGCACAGCATATACTTAAGTGGGGTAGTGGTGTCAAACCTTTGGGCACAAACATTGCATGTGCAAAGAGGCGGGCCGCACCTGGGCCAGTGCAACTGTATTCCCCGTAGCCGCAGCCACTGCCAAGGCGCTGGCAAGTGCATTACCTCCCTGCAGTGAGACATCAACGGCAGGGATAGTAAACAGTGAGATGTCAGGGAGGAAAAGAACTAGCACAAGATGTATCTCCCGTCTCTCGAAATGCATACCTGGGCGGCAGCTTGCGCAATGGCGGTTGCTGCAGCGCCGACATCACCTACGAGAGAAGCAACGATGTTAGTGCAAGCGTACTTCTCAACCTGTACTTCGCCATCTGCGCCAGACAACAAAACCCACCATTGCCAACAGCGGTGGCCAAGGCCTGCGCCAGAGCGGATGAAGACGACGGCGAAGGTGGCGAGGATTGAAGCAGGCGCCGCCCTGCAGCATCGAATCAAGAAGCCTTACGTGAGATCCCTGCGACATGTAGCCTCAGCACAAAGCGAGATCCTGACAAGCCGGCTGTGTGCCCTCGGCAGCTGTGCTTGGAGTTGTGCTTGGCTTGTGTTGGCTAAGCCGGCAGTGCATTAGCTGCCTCGGCTGCAGAGCGCTGAAATTGACCCCGACAGGTGGCAAAGGGCCCGCGACAGATACAAAAGCGCACGTACCCATCAGGACCTCGGCGCACGCTGACTGGGCACCCAAAGCCATGACCACCAGCGCCAGCAGGGCTGTGTGCGAGTTCCTGCGTGTCGCTGACATTGTGACGCTCGGAACTAAGGCTTAGCACACTGGAGGGCACGTATGTGACAGCTGTAGTGTGCCGAGGCCACCAAACTCGGCATATGTACCACGACAATTCAAAACTGCCGGCAGTGACCCGGTGCGTGATCATGTCCATGTGCGTTTAGGCATGTTTCAATCCATATGAGTCGCATAATGACTTGTGTAGGGCAAGAGCGTTACAGCACTAATCCCGCAACAACGAAACAAATGCTTAGTGGGTGATACCAAGGCAAGGGATACCAAGGCAAGGTATACGACTTTCCATGAGTCCCAGCCAACTTAAACTGTGGGTCGCATTAGGACTTATGTAGAACAATAACGGTATAGTTTAGACCACACAGCGATTAAGCAAATACTAACTGGAGAACATCAAGGTCGCCGGCTGTGAACCGAGCCAAACTCTATGCTTCTCCGTCAGTCCGAGTAAAGTATTACTGTATGGTCGCTCCCTAGTTACCGTTTGTATGACCAGCAACCGGATGCTTGCCTAGTTAGCACGTTTGTATGACCAGCAACCGGATGCTTGCCTAATGCTGGGAACGCCAGGGTGTCTGTGCCTCGCATCATGAAGTTGACTCTGTCGCACCAACAAACTCCATTACGTGGCATTTAGAGCGCAATCGTACATAACAACGTCATATCGTACATATCATCGTACCTATACAGCCAAGTACGCGGCGTCACGCTGGCGTGCAAGCCTGAAAGCCAGCATGTCTTGAAAGGTGTCCAGATAGAACGTCATGCGGTGCATGTTCTGTGTTCCAGTTTGCTTACTTATTGCTGGGTCTATCTTCTTCCTCATCAGCCTCTTCATCTGCCAGGAGTTCATCAAGCAAGCGGTCGACGTCCGCTGCAGGGTCTGCTGCCCGCACCACTCCTGCCTCACTAGCCACCAGCCCTGGCTGCTGCGGTGCTGCTTTTCTAGCTTCTCCTGACCCTGACCCTGGCCCTGGCCCTAACACTGGCTCTGGCCCTGGACCTTGGCTGCCCTGCTGCCCCTGCACCTCTGCTCCTGCCTCGCCTTGCTCCAGGACCTCTGCTCCCTGCTGCTCCGCAACCGCTTTGAGCCCCTCCCCCAGGCCCTCCCCCTCCCCTGGCCTCTCCTCCCGCCCAGCCAGCAGCTCACCAGCAGGACCAGAGCCAGCAGCGCCCCGCACCTCACCACCCTGCTGCCCAACCTTCCCCTGGGCCTCACCCCTGGCCCCCGCACCAGGCTGGGCAGCTGGCAGCAGCAGCTGGGCGCCCTGCCCCCTGGTGCCCCCTGGTGCCCCCTCCACACCCTCTTCTGTGTCAGCCTCAACCGCAGGGACCGCGCTGGCAGTGGTGGGGTCAGCAGGGGCTGGCTTCTCAGGCTGTGGCCCCTCCTCCTCCCCCCCAGTGGAGTGGGGGGCGGCTGGCAGGCTGGTCGCTGCCTTCCCCCCAGCCTCCCCTGCTGCTGCTGCTGCCCCAGGTGCTGCTGCTGCAGGCAGCAGGCTGGCAGCAGGGGAGCAGGAAACGGAAGGGTGCGTGCCTGTGGCTGCTCCTGGCGAAGGCCCCACAGCCTGGCCGCCAGGTACTTGAGTGTCGGGGCCACCGACAGCGTGGGGGCAGGACATGGAAGGAGCAGGCACGGGGTCCATGCCTGCGGCTGCTCCTGGTGACAGCCCCAGGGCCTGGCCGCCGGGCGCTGCAGCCGCCACTGCACAGTCAGGGCCACTCAGCGGTGTCTGGGGGGCTGCAGCGGGTGAAGGGGGTAGGCCTGGCCCACCTGCACTCTGGCGCTCCTCCCCTGCTGCCACCTGGATACCCTCAGGTGCCGCCCCTACCCCCTCCTCCTCCCCCTCCCTCTCCCCCTCCCTCCCCTCCTCAACCTCATCCTCCCCCTCCCCTCCACCTTCCACACCAGCCTGCTCTTCTAGGCGCCACCCTGACCCTTCGCTGCCAACACCCTGCTGCTGCCCCCCCTCTCCACTTGAGGCGTCTGAAGCCGCGGCCATGTAGGGCTCCAGGGCAGGGGGCGGTGTAGGAACTGCAAGTGCCCCTCCCTCCTCCTCCTCCCCTTCCTCCTGCTGCCCGCCCACCCGCTCCTCTGCCACAGCCCCTTGGCCTGCCCCCAGGACCACGTCCATGGCTCCTGGGGCGGCCCCTGCTGCAGCGCTGTCACCACTGCTGCCGGCTGGGGTGGGGGTGTTGATGCCAGGGCTGGGGGCAGCTCCCACAGCCAACTCCTGGTGGGCCTGGGGGTGTGATGTCATAGCTGTGCCAGAGCCCCGCCCTGGGTCAGCAGCCAAGGTGACCGATGCTTCCTCTATGCTGGGGCTGGCCTCAGCTGGTGCTTGCGCATCAGGCTCCTCATGGGTGCCCCCTGCCCCCTGCTCACCTCCACCAGGACCTGCACCCTCAGCCTTATCTGCCACACCCACCCCCTCCTCCCCCTGCCCCTGCCCCTGCCCCTGCCCCTGCCCCTGCCCCTGCCCCTGCCCCTGCCCCTGCCCCTGCCCCTGCCCCTGCCCCTGCCCCTGCCCCTGCCCCTGCCCCTGCCCCTGCCCCTGCCCCTGCCCCTCTTCCCCCACCCCCTCAACCCTCACTGGTTCAGCTGTACCATGCGCTGCTGCACCAAGGCCAGCGTGTGGGTCAGGCGTCTGCGTCTGGGTCAGCTGGGGGGCAGCAGCAGCAGGGGGGGCAGGGGGTACAGGGGGCTCCTTGTCACCTGGCACTGAGGCAGTCACCTCAGGCAAGGGGGGTGGAGGGGGAGGGAGGGAGGGAGGCGCATGACTGGGAGGGAGCTGGGGGGAGGTGGACTGCATGGGCTGCATGGGCTGGCCAGGTGCCTGGGGGGGTGGTGGGGGGGGGGCTGGTGTAGGGCCAGGCAGGGGGGCTGCCATGTGCTGCCTGGCGTGGTACTGCTGAGCAATGTGGTCCACAGCCTGCAGGGGGAGGTCAGGGCGGGGCGGGTGGGCTGAAGTCAGGTCAGGTCAGTTCGGGCCGGTCGGGTCGGGTCGGGTCGCATATGCAGTCACCGGTTCCACCATGCTCTTGCAGCCAGGTGTGCAATAACCCCTCTCTGGCAATGCAACCCGGCCTGGCAACCTGCAGCCTGCCTTGCCCTGAGCCTGAGCCTGAGGCTGAGCCCCCTCGAGCAGGGAGTCCAGGCAGCCGTCCAGGCACCCACCCGGGCCAGGACCTCATACTCATGGCGGGGCGGGGCGGGGCGGGGCGGGGCGGGGCGGGGCGGGGCGGGGCGGGGCGGGGCGGGGCGGGGCGGGGCGGGGCGGGGCGGGGCGGGGCGGGGCGGGGCGGGGCGGGGCGGGGCGGGGCGGGGCGGGGCGGGGCGGGGCGGGGCGGGGCGGGGCGGGGCGGGGCGGGGCGGGGCGGGGCGGGGCGGGGCGGGGCGGGGCGGGGCGGGGCGGGGCGGGGCGGGGCGGGGCGGGGCGGGGCGGGGCGGGGCGGGGCGGGGCGGGGCGGGGCGGGGCGGGGCGGGGCGGGGCGGGGCGGGGCGGGGCGGGGCGGGGCGGGGCGGGGCGGGGCGGGGCGGGGCGGGGCGGGGCGGGGCGGGGCGGGGCGGGGCGGGGCGGGGCGGGGCGGGGCGGGGCGGGGCGGGGCGGGGCGGGGCGGGGCGGGGCGGGGCGGGGCGGGGCGGGGCGGGGCGGGGCGGGGCGGGGCGGGGCGGGGCGGGGCGGGGCGGGGCGGGGCGGGGCGGGGCGGGGCGGGGCGGGGCGGGGCGGGGCGGGGCGGGGCGGGGCGGGGCGGGGCGGGGCGGGGCGGGGCGGGGCGGGGCGGGGCGGGGCGGGGCGGGGCGGGGCGGGGCGGGGCGGGGCGGGGCGGGGCGGGGCGGGGCGGGGCGGGGCGGGGCGGGGCGGGGCGGGGCGGGGCGGGGCGGGGCGGGGCGGGGCGGGGCGGGGCGGGGCGGGGCGGGGCGGGGCGGGGCGGGGCGGGGCGGGGCGGGGCGGGGCGGGGCGGGGCGGGGCGGGGCGGGGCGGGGCGGGGCGGGGCGGGGCGGGGCGGGGCGGGGCGGGGCGGGGCGGGGCGGGGCGGGGCGGGGCGGGGCGGGGCGGGGCGGGGCGGGGCGGGGCGGGGCGGGGCGGGGCGGGGCGGGGCGGGGCGGGGCGGGGCGGGGCGGGGCGGGGCGGGGCGGGGCGGGGCGGGGCGGGGCGGGGCGGGGCGGGGCGGGGCGGGGCGGGGCGGGGCGGGGCGGGGCGGGGCGGGGCGGGGCGGGGCGGGGCGGGGTCAACTATGCGCGGCAATCCCAACATGTCAAGCCCCACCCTGCTGCTGGCTGCGGCATGCAGTGCACCGCAGGCTGTCACCTTGCAGCCCCCCTTGCAGCCTGAGCCTGGCCCCCTCCCCCTGAGCCCCCCCCAGGGGAGTCCAGTCACCCGCCCTGGCACCCACCCACCCACCCGGGCCAGGGCCTCGTACTTGAGCACCACCTCCTTGTAGGCGCGCAGCAGGCCGGGCACCTGGCCCAGCGTGAGCAGCTCGGGCGCAGCGTACAGCAGGGGGTGCCGCTCCTGAGGGGGACACACAGCGGCTCAGCCTCAGCCCAGCAACGCCACGACCACAACTCTGGTCACACCTAGCCACCACCCTGGTCAAACTCCTAGCCACATCCCTGATCCCTCCCCTGGTCACACCCTCGGTCACTCCCATGGTCACACCCCTAGTCACACCCTTGGTCATACCGGTGATCACACCCTTGGTCACATCGAGGTCACCTTGTTACCACACTTGCCTGCAATGCTCCCGCTGCCTCTGCCGCCAGCAGCAGTCGCACGCCCTCTGCCTCCAAGGCTGCTGAGGACTGGGGTGGGGGTGGGCTGGCTGGGTGAGGGGGCTGGAGGGCTGAGGGGGGTGGGACAGCAGCAGGGGGGGCAGGGGCAGCCCCCACAGCATGCCCCCCCCCCCCCTGACCCAGCCATGGGCCCCGGTCAGGTTGTTGCCCCTGGGGTCCCGCCTGCCCCTGAGCTTGCGCCTGAAGGCCAGCCTCTACACGGCTCTGTGCTACGGGCTGAGGCAGCAGTGGTGGGGGGGGGGGCGGGGGGGCGGGGGCCGGGGGGGCAGCGCCAGCAGCCACCTCTTGCTGCGAGGTGAAGAAGGGGTGAGGCAGAGGCGGGGGAGGGGGTGGGGGGGCTGGAGGCTGCGTCTGGGCCCCTACCCCCCCCGGAGGTAAGGCTCCTCCCGTGCTTGCAAAGCTGGGGGGCGGGGGGGGCGGGGGGTGGGGGGTGGGGACAAGGGTTGGTGGCGGCAGGGGTGAGGTGGCGCTGTCTCGCCGCCTGGCCCACATTGCGCTGGCTAGGCTGTCCATCACCACCTCCACCATCAGCTCAGGCGGGGGGGGGCCAGCCCCACCGACAGCAGCGGCGGCGGCAGCAGGAGGAGGGGGGGGAGGGGGAGGGGGAGGGGGGCCCAGGCCGTGGTGCTGTGGGGGAGGGGGGCCCCCCCCTGGCTGCCACATGGAGGCAGGAGCAGCAGGAGGGGGGGGGGTATGGCTGGGGGGTCTGGGGGCTTGATGGCTCTGGCTGCTGCTGCTGTCCTCTGACAGATCAATCATGGCGGGCAGAGCCGCATGCTGCTGCTGCTGCTGCTGGTAGTGCTGCTGGTAGTGCTGCTGCTGCTGCTGGATGTGAGCAAGGGCTGGTCCAGCAATAGCCATACCGGGCTGGGGGGGCGGGGGGGGTGGGGGTGGAGGGTGGAGGTAGGAGTACTGGTTGTTTGGGGGGGGTGGCGGTGGGGGTGGCTGCTCTGGGTACATGCTGAATATGTCAGCTAGGGGGGGGCGTGAGGGGGGGGGAGCAGGGCCTTGGCCGGGGTCAGGCCGGCTGGGCTGCTGCTGGGGTTGGGTGGGCGGGTGGGGTGGGGGGGGTGGAAGGGCGGGGTAAAGAGCCCCTGACAGCGGCTGGTGGGGGCCAGCCTGGAAGTCAGGGGGGGGGGTGAAGGAGGGGTGACCCCGCAACGGCCCAGGACCGGCAGCAGAGGAGCGGCGCGACAGCTGCAAGAAAACAGCAGCAGCAGCAGCAGCAGTAGCAGCAGGTTCACACAGCCAGGTAAGTATGAGAGGAGTGTGACCACACAGCAAGGTAAGTATGAGAGGGGTGTGACCACACAGCCAGCTGGGTGTGTGAGGGGTGTGACCGCTGACCTGGTACGACCCCAGGTCCTCCTCCGTGATTGCCCCTGCCGCCAGCATGTGCGCCAGCAGCTCATCCGGGTCCACCTTCAGGCTGCTGTGCGCGTCAAGCGTCTCAACAAACGCCAGGGCGCCTTGCTGTGGTACAGGCACAGGGGAGGGGGCACAGGGCAGGGCAGGGCAGGGCAGGGGGGGTGGGTGGTTAGGGTTAAGGTTGGGGTTAGGATGTGACCCAGGTTTGGGTGCATGTGGGGTAGGGGTGTGTGCCAAACCCTATCTCGCTCCGCCCTGCTCCGCCCCGCCCGGCCCGCCCTGCCTCACCCCTGCCCTCCCCCATCCAGCCGGCCCCACCATTTGGACGAAGTAGTACTGCGCCTCTGACACAAGCCGGCTGGCTGCCCTGAAACGCTCAATGAAGGCAAGGTTGGAGGCAAGGTGCTCAGGCGCCGCCTTGATGGTGATGTACACCAGCACAGGGGTGAAGTCGTCCGCTCCTGGGTCCAAGGGGGACAGGGGGAGGCAAGGGGGGAGGGGGAGCCGCAGTGGGTGAGCGGCAGCAGCAGCAGAGGCAGCAGGAGCAGCGATCAGGGCCGGGCATGGGCTGGGTTCCAGAAGCATCAGCAGGAGAAGCTGCCCCTGGGGTTGTGCTGGGGCACATGCACAGCATGGTCAACTCTGCTGGGGGGCAGGGAGCAGCCACATAGGGGGACCAACCAACCAACCAACCAACCAACCAACCAACCAACCAACCAACCAACAGTCCACATAAGCAATTATGACCTATAAGAGGGCTGCCCAGCACCAGCTTACACCATCACACCACCACACCAACATCTGAGTCACATAAGGAGTCATACTTGGGTCAGGATGTGATGTGGGTGTGAGAGTGAGGCAGTCCCGTCACACCTGCTCCGTGTTTGCGGCTGCCCAGCAGGTTAGTGATGACGCGGCAGCAGCTTAGGATGCAGGACAGCTTGTCGCGGGGGCTCTGCGCCACACAGCCACCAGGAGGATGGGGGGGCCAGTGAGGGCACCAGGAGGATGAGGGCCACCAGGGCAGCAGCAGGGCCGCACCAGGTGCAGCCATGGCCCCCAGCCCCCTGCTCCCTGCCTCCCTGCCTCACAGCCTACCTTCAAGCAGCCAGGGCACCCAGGCAGCCACTCAAACAGCCAGCCAGGCTGCAGCCAGGCAGCAGCTGCATCACCCATGGCCAGCCGGCCCTCCCCCTGCTGCTGCCCGCGGCCTGACCTTGAACATGTTGATCTTCTTCAGCTCCTTGTGGGCCAGCAGCAGGGAGCCGTCCGCAGCAAAGTCCAGCGGGATCTCCAGGTGCTGCGGGCCAACAAACTGCAGCGCCTGCACTCAGGGCAGGGGCAGGGGCAGGGGCAGGGGCCAGGGCCAGGGGGGCGGGAGCAGCTGCGTCAGGGGCCAAGGCCAGGGCAGGGGCAGGATGGCAGGAGCAGAGGCCACAGGGGCAGGGCTAGCGCCAGGGTCGAGGCAAGGAAGCCGCTGAGATTGGCTGATTGGGCAGGATTGAGGGCGGATCGAGGGCGATCGGGCAGGATCGAGGGCGAGGAAGCCGCTGAGACTGGACATGTTTTTTCACGTTGGCCATGTTGGCAATGTAACTGTTGCCAATGTAACTGTTGTCAATGTAAGTCGCAAAAGTGCTAGTCATCTTCTACAGAGCGCGATGAAGGGCAAGAAGCGCAAGGGCGCGGATGGGCCCAAACAACCCAAACCCAAGCAGCCTAAGCCAAAGCCCAAGGGCAAGCCTGACAACCTGGGCTGGGTAGGCCCCGTCTCGCCACAAGCGGAACTGGAAGCCAAAGCCTGGCCAGGTGCAGGACCGCTTGTTGCGGTCAGCCTGGAGCGGTTTGAGGCGCCAGTGCGGGGGCTCATGTGGTGCCCTTGGCTGGCCCAGGCCACCCCTGGTAACCTTGGCAAATGGGTGGACAGGGACTGCAACGCAGCCCTCAACCTCCAGCGGGCTGGGGAGAGCAAGTGGCGCCCACTGGAGCTGTGCAGGTGGCCAGGCCGAGGAAGGCTTCCAGCCCAGGGCAAGGAATACCCAGCACTAGGCTTCAAGAAGCTGCGAGAGCAAGCCCCCAAGGCCCTAGGCCAGCAGCCCGTAGCACAGTAGCATGTGTGCACAAGGCAATGCTGAAGCTGTTGCTTACATCAGAGCATGTGTTCATGCCAACATAGATTGCCTGGCCTTCGCAAGCGGGTTGGGGTAGTGAATCAGGTATTGGTGCCGGATGCTTGCTGCATGCAAACAAGCCGGAGAACAGATAACACATCCCTCTACGCCTTAGTAGGGGAGTAATGTGCTGAGATTGGCTGGGGTAAATGCTGGGCATTATTTGTTTCGATGCAGTGAGGGGGAAAACAAAAATCACATTTAATGGATTGCTGCACAGCAGTGGCTGACTGCTGGCCAGCCTCAGTGCAAGTGCTGCCCGCTGCCAACCTGAACTTGAGTAAGGGCCGGTGCTGCGGAGCGGTTGAGACTGGTCAGGGGTGGGCAGGGGTGGTGCAGTGAGGAGCAGCCACCGGTAGGCTGCACCCTAAGCCTGGACTGCCGCCTGCCCACCCCTCCCCTCCCTGCCCTGCCCTGCCCTGCTGCGTCCAGGGCTGACCTGCAGGCGCAGCGCAATGCTTTCATCCCGCTCCCGGTCACTGGGGTAGGCTTGGAAGGTGCGGTCGAACAGCTTGGTCATCAGGTACTTCTCCAGGCCCTGAAGGTTCGGAGGGGGGAGGAGGGCCAAGGGGAGGGCTGGGCTGTGCAGGGGGGCAGGGCTCAATGGGTGGGTGGGGTGCGCAGGGGATCCGTGGTGCATGGGGAGGGGCTGGCAGAGTGTGTTAGAGCAGGGATGGTCATGGCAATGCAAGGTGTGGCAGAGATGGCTGGGGTTGGGCAGGCACAATACCTCACAGGCTGCGTCCAGGTCTGCCCTGGACGCTCCTGCCCATAGAGGGTGCTGGGCAAATGCCTCCTCCATGTCCGCCAAGAAATTCTGCGCCAAGCATAGGCCATCGTCGCCTGGCTGCGAGTCAGCAACACTGTGTCACTGAATGCGCGGCTGTACCTGCACTGCGCGGCTGTCTGAGTCACTGTCGATTTCCTTGGCGCGGAAGTTCTTCATGAAACTGCGATAGCGACAAAGCGTAGCAGATTGACGCGATGCGCGGGTTCGACATGGCGACGTTGCAGATGCGCTGCTTACAGGTTAATGTTTTTCACCAAGTCACGAGCCTGCTCCTTGTTGATTGTGTTGATGAAGCGCTCAAAGCTCAAGCTCGCGGTAGCGCCCTGCATGTCGGCCATGGCTGCCAAACCCGCTAGCGCGGAGGAGCGACCGGTAAGCTTGGCCGCGCCTTGCATCTGACGGTTGCAGCAGTTGACAAGAAAGCATCAAGCGAGGCTCACTGCATCCGACCGCGATACTGCGCGCACATGACAGCTTTGGGTTTGCCGTCTGCGGGTGAGGTGGTAAAAGATAGGGAACACAGGAACAGCACACACACCTTCAAGCTAGCTTGATGGAGTTCAACAAATCATGTGTTCGTGTTGCTTGCGGTGAAAACGCATAAGTGAGTGGCATTGCAGGAGTTGAGCATGGCGAGAGTGAACAGCCTGAACTAAGCCGGCCTGCACCTGGTAAATCCAAACACATTGGTCATGCGGGTGTCAATGGTGCCTGTTGCTGCCGTGTACTTCAACTCGTGGATGTATGGATGCATGACCCAGTGCAGGGCTCCTGCAGCCACACACAACAGGGTGGACAGAGGCAGCTGCAACAGCAGCAGCAGCAGCAGCAGCAGCAGTCAAGTAGCAGGAACGCAGTGCTAAGCTTAGCTTAGCTTAGCTTAGCTGGGTCTAGGGGTGCAATAGAAGTCCAGCTGCTGCACAAGAGTTTGTCATTTCTCACAAAACTCTTACCACGATGGTACTGGCGATATGATAATGCAGCACCAGCATCGGATGGGCAAGGTGGCCGGCCCAGCCTGCCTCCCTTCCACTTGGCTATCCCAGTCCGAGACGTGGCAGAGGCACGCCATTTCTACACAGAGTGAGGCAGACCAGCTGACACAGGCAGGGTGGCGGGTACAGGCAGGGCCAGGGGTTGGTAGGGAGGTGGGGGTGGGGAGGTGGGGTAGGGAGATGGGGCCGGGGGTGCTTCTGGGGTCAGGGAGGGTACAGGATCAAGGGCGGGGGGCTGGGTGGGGCCAGCGCCAGGGCTAGGGTCAGGGTCAGGGCCAGGGTCAGGGTCAGGGTCAGGGTCAGGGTCAGGGTCAGGGTCAGGGTCAGGGTCAGGGTCAGGGTCAGGGTCAGGGTCAGGGTCAGGGTCAGGGTCAGGGTCAGGGTCAGGGTCAGGGTCAGGGTCAGGGTCAGGGTCAGGGTCAGGGCCAGGGTCAGGGTCAGGGGTGGCAGTATGGGTTGCCTTCAGGGGTAACAGTTGCTGAATGTAGCAGCAGCAGCTTGAGGGTACATGGGTAGCTCTACACCAGGAACCCTCGCGGGCATTTATCGATGAGTGACAGCAGAAGCAGTAGGGGTACATAGGTGGTGGAAGATGTGGGAGACCATGCACACATGCAGGCACTATGCTCAGAGGTGAAGCACACCATGACTGGGTCCGGCCAGGCACCCTGGAGACACA
>JASKMD010000020.1:6480752-6505635 GCA_030144725.1 Haematococcus lacustris | reverse complement strand
GGCCGTACACGTCCAACACCCACTCCCAGGCTGGGACCACGGCGGGGCAGGTCAGGAAGCCGTCGCTTGACAGGAGGGCTAGGCGGGAGGAGCGGCAGCGGGTGGCTCAGTGTAGGTCGAGGCGAGGCAACACGCAGCCAGCTACCCAGCCAGCCAGAGGGGGGCCTAGCCGGCGCCGGTATGGCATTCCCTCTTCCGGTTCCAGCTCTGAGGAGTGGGAGGCACGGCCTGCAGGGCACCAGCAAGCTGGCAGGCAGCTTGCTGCGCAGCTTGGCCATGGGTCCCCACACGTGCGCCGCTACGGGTTGCTCAGCCCCTCTGCTAGCCTGGCCAGCTCGCTGGGGGCCTCCTGTGATAGCCCTGTAGTTGAGTCAGCAGGGCCCCGGGAGGGGAGGTTGAGGGTGCCTAAGCGGCAGCAGCCCGAGCAGGCAGCTCAGCCTGGGGAGGAGGTCGAGCAGCTCGGTCCTCTGCCCCTGCGGCCCCCGCTGGCCATCTATTCCCGTGAGCCTCGGATCCGCCTGCGCCGCCCGGGGGCCAAGTTGGCCTGCATTGAGGCCACCTCCAGCCCCTATCCCCGGCCCACCCCCTTTGCCCGGTCCGCCTCCCCTTCCTAGCCCACCCACCCTCCTCTACACACGCGTAGCCCGCGCGGGGGCAAGCCAGGACTAGCCATGCAGCGCCCAGGTGTGGCCGCCAGGTTCTTGGCAGTCACCCTCAACGTGCAGGGCCTTGCCCAGCCGCACAAACTGCAGGCCCTGCTTGACTGGGCCGCTGACAGCCCGGCGCAAGTGGTGTTCCTCCAAGAGTGCCATAGGGCGGAGAGCGTGTGGCAGTGGGCAGAAGCCCACTCGGGGGCCAAGCCTGCCTGGCGGGGGCAGTGGTTTTACACCCCTGGCACCGGCAGCTCCCAAGGCTGTCTGGTGTTGGTCAAGCCCTCCACCATCCTCCAGGGGTGCACCCAGGTGCAGCTGCAGGCAGAGGGGGCCCAGGGGCGGGTGCTGCGGGTAGACGGGGAGCTCGCAGGCAGGCCGGTGTCCCTAGTGTGCGTGTACGCCCCGGCGCAGCAGGCAGAGCGGCCAGCGTTCTACGCAGAGTGCCTCCCCGCTTGCCTCCCGCCAGCCGCCGACCGCCGCCTCCTCCTCATGGGGGGCGACTTCAACTGCATCTTAGCCCCCGTGGACAGAGTGGGCATCCCGCAGGGCTCGCAGCATGGGGAGGCCTGGGTGGGCAGCCGGGGCCAGGGGGCGGAGCAGCTGCGGCAGCTGGTGGGTGAGCGGGGTCTGGTGGACCCGTGGCGCCATCTGCACCCCTCCATAAGAGACCTCACCCACTTCAGCGAGCGTTGGCAGACGGGTGCGCGCCTCGACCGGTGGTACGTCTCGGAGGAGCTGGTGCAGTGGCAGATGGACAACGCCATCCATGGTGTGCTGCCAGTGCCCACCGACCACCGGCCCGTGTCAGTGGCAGTGTGCCCCCCCGACCTGCCTCTCACCGTCCCCGCTCCTTGGCAGCTGCACCCCGCCCACCTTGACAACCCCGATCTGCTGGACTGCCTCAAGGACTTCCTACAGGCGGAGGCCCTTTACCACGAGGCTGCGAGTCAGCTGGGGCTGCCTAGGGATGGGCACAGGGCCAGGTGGGCCCGCATCAAGCAGGGCCTGGCCATGCGTGCCCAGCACTTCCTGCGGGCCCAACGCCGCGCGCAGCGTGACCTGCAGCAGCGCAGGGAGAAGGCGGCAGCAGTGGCCAGGGCTCACCTTGTGCGGCAGCTGGTGCGGGTGGAGCGAGAGGGGGAGGCTGAGGTGCAGGCGGCGCAGCACCTGGGAGAGGCCGCAGCCCTGGCGGGTGTGGGGGCGAGGGAGCAGGGGGCCCAGCAATCCCTGCTGGCCAGCGCTGTCCTCGACCAGTACTACGGCGACCGCTCCTCCTTCTACTTCTACCATCGCGACCAGCCCGCGCACACCCCCACCCTCATCTCCTCTCTCCAGCTCCCCGGCCAGCCAGGTCAGCCAGCAGACCTTACCACGCCGGCCGGGGTGAAGGCAGCGTGCAGGGCTTTCCAGCAGCACTACTCAGCTGCCGAGCCCACCGGTGTCTACGCAGCCAAGCCGGTGGACACAGCTGCGCACGCCACGCTGCTGGGCAGCCTCACCTCCCACCTCACCCCCACCCAGGCCAGGGCTGCCGAGGGCCCCGATGGCATCCCTATGCTATCAGAGGAGGAGCTGGGCCGGGCTCTGCAGGGCTGCGCGCACAGCAAGGCCCCGGGGCTAGATGGACTGCCCATGGAGGTCTATGACCGGCTGTGGGTGGAGCTGGGGCGGCCGCTGCGGGCCATGTTGCGAGAGGCCCTGGCAGACACCGCTGACCCTGCCCCCCTGGCTGAGTTCCTGACAGGCATCATCACCCTCGTGCCCAAGGCTGGCAAGCCGAGGGACCAGGTGGCCGGCTACCGCCCCATCACGCTCCTCAACTGCGACGTGCGCCTGGTGGCTAGGGCAGTGGAGGACCGGCTGCAGCTGCCCTTGGACCTGCTGGTGTCCCCCTCTCAGTCCGCCTTTATCCTAGGCAGGGACATCAGCGACAGCGTGCAGTTCCACCTAGGCCTGCTGGAGTACCTGCAGCAGCGGGGCAGCCCAGCCTGGCTGTTGTTGCTGGACCTGGCGGGTGCCTATGACAACGTGTCCTGGGGCTTGCTCCAGGACACGATGGAGGCCATGGGGTTCTGCCGGGAGGGGCATGTGCGCTGGGCTCAGCTGCTGCACCGGGGGGCCACGAGCCAGGTGCTGGTCAACGGCCACCTCACCGACAGCTTCCCCCTTGCGTCGGGGCTGCTGCAGGGCAGCGGGGCCTCCCCGCTCTACTGGTGCATCGTGCTTCAGCCGCTAGTCAGCTACCTCAGCTCGCTCCAGCTGGCAGGCCGCATCGTCACCCCCACCATCCCCTCCAGCCCTCTGGCCATGCACAGGGCCGCCCTGACCCCCGCGCTCCCCTCCAAGGAGTATGCGGACGACCTCACCATCGTGGTGCTCGATCGGGTCAGAGACGGGAAGGTGGTTGTGGAGGCCCTGGGCCTGTTCCGCGCCGCTGGGGGCCCTGCGCTGAGCGTGAGCAAGAGCTCAGCCCTACCGTGTGCCCAGCCAGAGCCCGGGCTGGGTAACCAGGGGGGCTCGGGCCCCGAGGGAGCGGGGAGGGAAGGGGGTGACGGGGGGGAAGGGGGCGGGCAGGGGCAGGTGGGCGAGCAGGGGCTAGGGGGTGGGCTGGGGGAAGGTGGCGGGCAAGGGCAGCAGCAGGGCGGGCAGGAGCAGGGTGGGGAGCAGGAGCCGGAGGTGGTCATCCCAGCTGTTGTTACAGTGCTGCTGCGCGGTCAGGATGCATGGCTGGCTGCGAACTAAACTCCGGCTGCAGCCGCCAGAGACATGTTGCCGCTGTGGCTGACTACGTACTCGTAGACAGCTTCCGACTAGCGTGGCAGTGCTTTGTACTTACATCGTCAAGAAGATGGCATCAGTAAAACAGTTCTCATCGCATTCCTACGTCACTGAACCAGTCATCCGATCCAGAGTCTCCCTGAAGTCTAGAATCCGAAGTCCCGACACTAAGCAGCGCTCAGCCTTAAGTAAGCCAAGAACAACTAACAACCGTCATGACAAAGTAAGACATGACAAACCCAAATCTCGCATGCAGGGCTGGAAAGATCTGCATGCGCATTTCAAAACACATGCATTCTAGGTTCAAAGCAGGACTGTAACACTCTCCCCCACTCCAAAAAGCTACGTCCCGGAGCTTGCATCGTCTGGGTGAGACAGTCATTCGAACACAAAGCAGGCAGGCAGTTAAAAGCAGGCAGGCAGGTAAAAGCAAACATGCACATGCTACATGCAATACAAGCAGTCATGCACCACGCTACATGCACACCAGGTGCAAGAGAGCACGAGCTAAGTGTCTCGATGTTGTCTTGTTCTTCACTCTAGAGTTGGCGTCAGCTGCGGTGTGACATGTCCGACGTGAAATCAGCAGCCGAATGATGTGATGCATAAGAAAGCAAGGGTGGTAGAGAGAGTTGGTAGATGTTGTGATTGATAGAGGTGGTGGTGAACGTGAACAGTTGGGTGAACCGAACTGTTGTGCACATGGAAGACACCATTGTGCGACACATGTGGTATTCTCGACGTGAACCGGCCTTCTTGCCAGCCAGTGCAGCCGCTCGGTGGCGCTGGTACTGTACATCTGCGTGTGGAGAGTTACTCCTTCGTGTTTGTGTGTGTTCGGGTTTTCTTTCCCCTGCGTTGTGTTGTATTTGTTCGGGATCTCATTGCCCAGGACGTTAGACGCGCCCCTTGCTGTGTGTGTGTTCGGGTTTTCTTTCCCCTGCGTTGTGTTGTATTTGTTCGGGATCTCATTGCCCAGGACGTTAGACGCGCCCCTCTGCTGTGTGTGTGTTCGGGTTTTCTTTCCCCTGCGTTGTGTTGTATTTGTTCGGGATCTCATTGCCCAGGACGTTAGACGCGCCCCTTGCTGTGTGTGTTCGGGTTTTCTTTCCCCTGCGTTGTGTTGTATTTGTTCGGGATCTCATTGCCCAGGACGTTAGACGCGCCCCTTGCTGTGTGTGTGTTCGGGTTTTCTTTCCCCTGCGTTGTGTTGTATTTGTTCGGGATCTCATTGCCCAGGACGTTAGACGCGCCCTCTGCGTGTGTTTTCGTTGGCGGTCGTCGCGCCCTCCTCTGTGTGTGTGATTGCTTGTTCTTATCTTCTCGTTATCTCGTTGTGCAACTGCGGATTGTGCTATGGTTGTTGCTATGCAGAGGCTGAAGCCTGTGCACCCAATGTGTGTGGCCGTCCAGGCAGGTGCGTCTGCCCTGCTGTGTGCCATTGTGTGCTTCCCTAGGTGTTGCCTGGGTTGCCAGAGTGTGCACTAGCTGTGCCGCTAGCGGCTTGAGAGCTGTGGCTGGCTGCTGAGCTGGTCTAGCTCTGCTTGTCATGCCAATGATGTGCTGACCTGCTGCTGCAGGTTGTCCTTGGTGTGGATTGTGGGTAGCTGGAGTATGTGTCTTGTGTATGCGCACAGCTCAGCGGCTGGTGTCAGTTGGCGTCAGGTGGTCAGCTAGTGTCAGTGGGTCAGCTGGTGTCAGCGGCATGTGAGCGAATGGATGTGCTCACAACTCAACAGCTGGTGGTGATGTGTGCTATTCGGGTGATGGGGGGTGAGGCTCATGATGGTAGATTGAGTCAGTGGAATGTAAGTAATGATTTGTAGCTTTGTGTTAGTGTTAGTGTTGATGGCTTTGTAGCTGGAGGCACCGTGCTTGGTGCTTTGGCCTATTTGTGTGCCCTAATGGACTGGTAGAAGCTGAGAGACAACCAATGAAACATGGCTGGCTTTACAATGTCAACGTATCGTGAGGGTGGTGGTGGGGTTGATGGTGGTGTGCGTCGCTGTGAGCTGCATGTCAACTCGGCTGCGAAGTGAAGCAAAGCTGTCGGGCTGGTCCCGCGAGGTACTAAGGTCCCGCGAGGTACGGAGTCCAGAGTTCACTGCAAAGAGCAGGTAGCACTGCATGCAGCAGGTAAAGCACTGCTTGCGCAGGTAGTCACCGCTAACGCAGGTAAACACCGCTCTCGCGGGTAGTCACTGCTTTCGCAGGTGGGCACCGCTTTCGCGGGTAGGCATTTGAAACACTGCAGGTACAAACACTGCAGGTCAGCGGTTAGAGCAGCTGGGCAAGCTTACGTTGCGATGATGCTAATGGGTCAGCGTGAGCCTTCGGCGTTCTTGCACCGGAGGTACTGCCCAAAAGTACCTCAAAAGCTCGATTACTGCGTTGCGTGAGGCAAGAGCACAGGCCGATGATCGATGCGAGGAAACCAAATGTTACAGTGCTGCTGCGCGGTCAGGATGCATGGCTGGCTGCGAACTAAACTCCGGCTGCAGCCGCCAGAGACATGTTGCCGCTGTGGCTGACTACGTACTCGTAGACAGCTTCCGACTAGCGTGGCAGTGCTTTGTACTTACATCGTCAAGAAGATGGCATCAGTAAAACAGTTCTCATCGCATTCCTACGTCACTGAACCAGTCATCCGATCCAGAGTCTCCCAGAAGTCTCAGAATCCGAAGTCCCGACACTAAGCAGCGCTCAGCCTTAAGTAAGCCAAGAACAACTAACAACCGTCATGACAAAGTAAGACATGACAAACCCAAATCTCGCATGCAGGGCTGGAAAGATCTGCATGCGCATTTCAAAACACATGCATTCTAGGTTCAAAGCAGGACTGTAACAGCTGTCCGAGCGGGGGTGCCCGTGCGCCACCTGGGGGTCCCTCTTGGGGCGGCCTCCTACGCTGCCACCAGCGAGGCCGCCTTCGGTGGGGCGGCGGCGGCCATGATGGCAGCCTCCCTCCCTTGGCGGCCCCAAGGCCTCAACCTCCTGGGGCGGGTGCAGGTGGCACAGCAGTGCCTGGCCTCCAAGTCCATCTACCAAATGGCTTTTGTGCAACCCTCCGCTCCTCTGACGCAAGCCATGGCCGCGGCTGTCAACCGCTTTGTGGCAGCCTCAGACCTGCCCCAGGAGCGCAGCCCCAACAGCAGCCGCCTCTACCCTAGCAAGGCCATCTGCGTGATGCCCCGGGGGGAGGGAGGGGTGGGGCTTCCCGACCTGGGGGTCACCAGCACGGCCATGCTGGCGAAGATGCTGGCCCAGCTCTGGTCGCCCCGGGTTCGTCCCTGGCAGCCTCTGACCCACAGCCTGCTGGCAGACCCCTCCCACGGCCTCAGCACGTGGGTCATCACCGACCCCACCGCCCCCCCCTCGCGAGGCATCAGCCCGCGGCTGCAAGCTCACGTGGCGGCCCTGGCTGAGCTCAAGCTGTTCCGTGCGGTGCCCCCCGCTAGCCAGTCCTTCTTCTTGGTGCTGGCAGAGCCGCTGTGGTACAACGCGCAAGTCCGCATGAACCCAGCAGCGAGGGAGGCAGCAGCTGAGCAGGGTTGGACCCACGTCCGCCACGTGAGGGAAGCCCTGCATAGCCCCCAGCTGGAGGGGGAGGCCCGATGGGCTGCCGACCTGGTCAGGGCTTGCCTCCCCGAGCCCTGGCAGGGCATGGTGGACCGCCTGCAGCCTCCTCAGCCGGAGTGGGAGTGCCTGAGGGTTGGGCCAGGGGTGGGGTTTGTGATGCGGCGCACCCCCCTGCTCCAGCCCTCCCACTGGGTGGGCCCCAACGGCCGCCTCTACCCCCTAGACCCCACAGGGCAGGGGCCCCTAGGGGCTTTCTGGGCGGAGGGAGGGGCGGCCTGGGAGCCAGCTGCGCAGGAGCAGGAGTGGCGCAGGAGCAGGCTCAAGGGCTGGAGCAAGGAGGGGCCAGGGCGGTTGGCAGGGGAGGGGGGTGGGCAAGGGGGCCGGGCGGGGGCAGGGTGCGAGGGCGTGGAGGAGGTGGAGGGCGTAGGGGAGCAGGGGGCGGGGCGGGAGGGCAGGCTGCCGACCCAGCTGACGAGGGGCCTGGCACCTGGCCTAAGGAGGAGTGGCTCTTGGGCCCCTGGGCTCACCTGCAGCTGGACCCTCAGGTGTGGGGCATGGGCACCATCACCCTGCTGGACTTCTCTGTCAAGCATGCCAGGGTGCGCCTCCACCAGCTCTAGCGCGTCAGTGCCGACCCCCTCTACCCACCCTGTGGGGGCCTGTGGCCTGCGGTGTGGGGTGTGCGCCCCCCCCGGGCAGCGGGCGAACCGGAGGTGGCAGCGGTGGCTGATGGAGCCCTGAGGGAGCTGGAGCTCAAGTGGGAGGCCAGCGCGCAGCAGGTGGCAGACCAGGGGGCAGCGGGGGGGTTAGCGGGGCAGCAGGGGGGGCAGCGGGGGGTTAGCGGGGGGGCAGCGTGGGGGCAAGGGGGGGGGGGGGGGGGTTCTTTTTTATGGAGGAGCATTACAAGAGAGAGAGTGACACTAAAGAAAAGAGAAGACTACTACAAAACAAGGTTCCCCATACACGAGCCCCAAGCACCCCACCCAAACACAGCGGTCCACTCACCCCAAGCAAAGGTCCACACCCCACATGCAAAGGTCCACACAACCCAAGCAACCCCCTCCCTAGGACAGCGTCAAGACACTCCCCCACACCAACGCCCTCCACTCTAGCTCACCTCCCCAGACCCTCCCCATACCCTCCCCACAAAACTACCCACCCGAGCCTAAGTTCCGCCCCTCGACCTGAAACCTAGAACCCTACCCCCAACGCTGATACCAAGACCACCTAAGCCCCCGGTCCCCTGACACCCAGACAGCCCCCCGAAGCCTAGCCCACCCCACCCACCGAACGCCCTAAGCCCCCACCAGCAACCCTGAAGCTCAGGCTGGCTCGACGGGGAAGGGGACGGGCCACTGCAAGGAGAGGCGAACCACTAGCTCTCCCCCCCCCTGCGCCCTGCCCTCCCCATGCCTAGGCCTCCCTGCTGCCCTCTCCTCCTCCACTCCTCCTGCCCCAACCCTCCCCTCTGCCCCCTCCTGCCCTCCCCTCCGCTCCCTCCTGGGCTGCTTGGCAAACCAGCCCCCCGACGCCTCGGGCCACAGCTGGTCGAAGTGGGCAGCGTCCAGCTCCGGGTCCTTTCCCTTGAACCAAGTGGAGGGCACAGCGCCGCAGAGGCCCACGCGGATGTCCCTCCCCACCCGATGCCAGTCCCGCTTGACGGCCGTGGTGAGGGTGGAGATGACCTCCTCCACAACCCGCCTCGCCACCTGTTGTGGCTGCAGGGCTGTAGCGGCTCCTGAGCTGCGGAGGCGCCACACTGCGCCCAGGTAGGCAACGCGCAGCCGCAGCCACAGCAGGCTGTCAGGGGGCTGAAAGGGGGGGGCCTCGCCGCAGGTGGGGCGCCCACTATGGAGCAGCATGGCGTCGCCTGAGGGGGGGCGGGTGCCTGTGAGGCGGCTGTACACGTCCAGCACCCACTCCCAGGCTGGGACCACGGCGGGGCAGGTCAGGAAGCCGTCGCTTGACAGGAGGGCTAGGCGGGAGGAGCGGCAGCGGGTGGCTCAGTGTAGGTCGAGGCGAGGCAACACGCAGCCAGCTACCCAGCCAGCCAGAGGGGGGCCTAGCCGGCGCCGGTATGGCATTCCCTCTTCCGGTTCCAGCTCTGAGGAGTGGGAGGCACGGCCTGCAGGGCACCAGCAAGCTGGCAGGCAGCTTGCTGCGCAGCTTGGCCATGGGTCCCCACACGTGCGCCGCTACGGGTTGCTCAGCCCCTCTGCTAGCCTGGCCAGCTCGCTGGGGGCCTCCTGTGATAGCCCTGTAGTTGAGTCAGCAGGGCCCCGGGAGGGGAGGTTGAGGGTGCCTAAGCGGCAGCAGCCCGAGCAGGCAGCTCAGCCTGGGGAGGAGGTCGAGCAGCTCGGTCCTCTGCCCCTGCGGCCCCCGCAGGCCATCTATTCCCGTGAGCCTCGGATCCGCCTGCGCCGCCCGGGGGCCAAGTTGGCCTGCATTGAGGCCACTCCAGCCCCTATCCCCGGCCCACCCCCTTTGCCCGGTCCGCCTCCCCTTCCTAGCCCACCCACCCTCCTCTACACACGCGTAGCCCGCGCGGGGGCAAGCCAGGACTAGCCATGCAGCGCCCAGGTGTGGCCGCCAGGTTCTTGGCAGTCACCCTCAACGTGCAGGGCCTTGCCCAGCCGCACAAACTGCAGGCCCTGCTTGACTGGGCCGCTGACAGCCCGGCGCAAGTGGTGTTCCTCCAAGAGTGCCATAGGGCGGAGAGCGTGTGGCAGTGGGCAGAAGCCCACTCGGGGGCCAAGCCTGCCTGGCGGGGGCAGTGGTTTTACACCCCTGGCACCGGCAGCTCCCAAGGCTGTCTGGTGTTGGTCAAGCCCTCCACCAACCTCCAGGGGTGCACCCAGGTGCAGCTGCAGGCAGAGGGGGCCCAGGGGCGGGTGCTGCGGGTAGACGGGGAGCTCGCAGGCAGGCCGGTGTCCCTAGTGTGCGTGTACGCCCCGGCGCAGCAGGCAGAGCGGCCAGCGTTCTACGCAGAGTGCCTCCCCGCTTGCCTCCCGCCAGCCGCCGACCGCCGCCTCCTCCTCATGGGGGGCGACTTCAACTGCATCTTAGCCCCCGTGGACAGAGTGGGCATCCCGCAGGGCTCGCAGCATGGGGAGGCCTGGGTGGGCAGCCGGGGCCAGGGGGCGGAGCAGCTGCGGCAGCTGGTGGGTGAGCGGGGTCTGGTGGACCCGTGGCGCCATCTGCACCCCTCCAAGAGAGACCTCACCCACTTCAGCGAGCGTTGGCAGACGGGTGCGCGCCTCGACCGGTGGTACGTCTCGGAGGAGCTGGTGCAGTGGCAGATGGACAGCGCCATCCATGGTGTGCTGCCAGTGCCCACCGACCACCGGCCCGTGTCAGTGGCAGTGTGACCCCCCGACCTGCCTCTCACCGTCCCCGCTCCTTGGCAGCTGCACCCCGCCCACCTTGACAACCCCGATCTGCTGGACTGCCTCAAGGACTTCCTACAGGCGGAGGCCCTTTACCACGAGGCTGCGAGTCAGCTGGGGCTGCCTAGGGATGGGCACAGGGCCGGGTGGGCCCGCATCAAGCAGGGCCTGGCCATGCGTGCCCAGCACTTCCATGTTGCGAGAGGCCCTGGCAGACACCGCTGACCCTGCCCCCCTGGCTGAGCTCCTGACAGGCATCATCACCCTCGTGCCCAAGGCTGGCAAGCCGAGGGACCAGGTGGCCGGCTACCGCCCCATCACGCTCCTCAACTGCGACGTGCGCCTGGTGGCCAGGGCAGTGGAGGACCGGCTGCAGCTGCCCTTGGACCTGCTGGTGTCCCCCTCTCAGTCGGCCTTCATCCTAGGCAGGGACATCAGCGACAGCGTACAGTTCCACCTAGGCCTGCTGGAGTACCTGCAGCAGCGGGGCAGCCCAGCCTGGCTGTTGTTGCTGGACCTGGCGGGTGCCTATGACAACGTGTCCTGGGGCTTGCTCCAGGACACGATGGAGGCCATGGGGTTCTGCCGGGAGGGGCATGAGCGCTGGGCTCAGCTGCTGCACCGGGGGGCCACGAGCCAGGTGCTGGTCAACGGCCACCTCACCGAAAGCTTCCCCCTTGCGTCGGGGCTGCTGCAGGGCAGCGGGGCCTCCCCGCTCTACTGGTGCATCGTGCTTCAGCCGCTGGTCAGCTACCTCAGCTCACTCCAGCTGGCAGGCCGCATCAGCACCCCCACCATCCCCTCCAGCCCTCTGGCCATGCACAGGGCCGCCATGACCCCCGCGCTCCCCTCCAAGGAGTATGCGGACGACCTCACCATCGTGGTGCTCAATCGGGTCAGAGACGGGAAGGTGGTTGTGGAGGCCCTGGGCCTGTTCCGCGCCGCTGGGGGCCCTGCGCTGAGCGTGAGCAAGAGCTCAGCCCTGCCGTGCGCCCAGCCAGAGCCTGGGCCGGGTAACCAGGGGAGCTCGGGCCCCGAGGGGGCGGGGAGGGAAGGAAGGGGGGGTGACGGGGGGGAAGGGGGCGGGCAGGGGCAGGTGGGCGAGCAGGGGCTAGGGGGTGGGCCGGGGGAAGGTGGCGGGCAAGGGCAGCAGCAGGGCGGGCGGGAGCAGGGTGGGGAGCAGGAGCCGGAGGTGGTCATCCCAGCTGTCCGAGCGGGGGTGCCCGTGCGCCACCTGGGGGTCCCTCTTGGGGCGGCCTCCTACGCTGCCACCAGAGAGGCCGCCTTCGGTGGGGCGGCGGCGGCCATGATGGCAGCCTCCCTCCCTTGGCGGCCCCAAGGCCTCAACCTCCTGGGGCGGGTGCAGGTGGCACAGCAGTGCCTGGCCTCCAAGTCCATCTACCAAATGGCTTTTGTGCAACCCTCCGCTCCTCTGACGCAAGCCATGGCCGCGGCTGTCAACCGCTTTGTGGCAGCCTCAGACCTGCCCCAGGAGCGCAGCCCCAACAGCAGCCGCCTCTACCCTAGCAAGGCCATCTGCGTGATGCCACGGGGGGAGGGAGGGGTGGGGCTTCCCGACCTGGGGGTCACCAGCACGGCCATGCTGGCGAAGATGCTGGCCCAGCTCTGGTCACCCCGGGTTCGTCCCTGGCAGCCTTTGACCCACAGCCTGCTGGCAGACCCCTCCCACGGCCTCAGCACGTGGGTCATCACCGACCCCACCGCCCCCCCCTCGCGAGGCATCAGCCCGCGGCTGCAAGCTCACGTGGCGGCCCTGGCTGAGCTCAAGCTGTTCCGTGCGGTGCCCCCCGCTAGCCAGTCCTTCTTCTCGGTGCTGGCAGAGCCGCTGTGGTACAACGCACAAGTCCGCATGAACCCAGCAGCGAGGGAGGCAGCAGCTGAGCAGGGTTGGACCCACGTCCGCCACGTGAGGGAGGCCCTGCATAGCCCCCAGCTGGAGGGGGAGGCCCGATGGGCTGCCGACCTTGTCAGGGCTTGCCTCCCCGAGCCCTGGCAGGGCATGGTGGACCGCCTGCAGCCTCCTCAGCCGGAGTGGGAGTGCCTGAGGGTTGGGCCAGGGGTGGGGTTTGTGATGCGGCGCACCCCCCTGCTCCAGCCCTCCCACTGGGTGGGCCCCAACGGCCGCCTCTACCCCCTAGACCCCACAGGGCAGGGGCCCCTAGGGGCTTTCTGGGCGGAGGGAGGGGCGGCCTGGGAGCCAGCTGCGGTGGCCCGGCTCAACAAGCCCAGCTACAGGCTGACTCCGGAGGAGCGAACCACCCACCTCCGCCCTCTACCCGCCCAGCATCACGTGGCGCAGGAGCAGGCTCAAGGGCAGGAGCAAGGAGGAGCCGGGGCGGTTGGCAGGGGAGGGGGGCGGGCAAGGGGGCGGGGCGGGGGCAGGGGGCGAGGGCGTGGAGGAGGTGGAGGGCGTAGGGGCGCAGGGGGCGGGGCGGGAGGGCAGGCTGCCGACCCAGCTGTCGAGGGGCCTGGCACCTGGCCTAAGGAGGAGTGGCTCTTGGGCCCCTGGGCTCACCTGCAGCTGGACCCTCAGGTGTGGGGCATGGGCACCACCACCCTGCTGGACTTCTCTGTCAAGCATGCCAGGGTGCGCCTCCACCAGCTCCAGCGCGTCAGTGCCGACCCCCTCTACCCACCAGGTGGGGGCCTGTGGCCAGCGCTGTGGGGTGTGCGCCCCCCCCGGGCAGCGGGCGAACCGGAGGTGGCAGCGGTGGCTGATCAGCGGAGGTGGCAGCGGTGGCTGGTGGCGGTCCCTGAGGGAGCTGGAGCTCAAGTGGGAGGCCAGCGCGCAGCAGGTGGCAGACCAGGGGGCAGCGGGGGGGTTAGCGGGGCAGCAGGGGGGGCAGCGGGGGGTTAGCGGGGGGGCAGCGTGGGGGCAAGGGGGGGGGGGGGGGGTTTCTTTTTTATGGAGGAGCATTACAAGAGAGAGAGTGACACTAAAGAAAAGAGAAGACTACTACAAAACAAGGTTCCCCATACACGAGCCCCAAGCACCCCACCCAAACACAGCGGTCCACTCACCCCAAGCAAAGGTCCACACCCCACATGCAAAGGTCCACACAACCCAAGCAACCCCCTCCCTAGGACAGCGTCAAGACACTCCCCCACACCAACGCCCTCCACTCTAGCTCACCTCCCCAGACCCTCCCCATACCCTCCCCACAAAACTACCCACCCGAGCCTAAGTTCCGCCCCTCGACCTGAAACCTAGAACCCTACCCCCAACGCTGATACCAAGACCACCTAAGCCCCCGGTCCCCTGACACCCAGACAGCCCCCCGAAGCCTAGCCCACCCCACCCACCGAACGCCCTAAGCCCCCACCAGCAACCCTGAAGCTCAGGCTGGCTCGACGGGGAAGGGGACGGGCCACTGCAAGGAGAGGCGAACCACTAGCTCTCCCCCCCCCTGCGCCCTGCCCTCCCCATGCCTAGGCCTCCCTGCTGCCTTCTCCTCCTCCACTCCTCCTGCCCCAACCCTCCCCTCTGCCCCCTCCTGCCCTCCCCTCCGCTCCCTCCTGGGCTGCTTGGCAAACCAGCCCCCCGACGCCTCGGGCCACAGCTGGTCGAAGTGGGCAGCGTCCAGCTCCGGGTCCTTTCCCTTGAACCAAGTGGAGGGCACAGCGCCGCAGAGGCCCACGCGGATGTCCCTCCCCACCCGATGCCAGTCCCGCTTGACGGCCGTGGTGAGGGTGGAGATGACCTCCTCCACAACCCGCCTCGCCACCTGTTGTGGCTGCAGGGCTGTAGCGGCTCCTGAGCTGCGGAGGCGCCACACTGCGCCCAGGTAGGCAACGCGCAGCCGCAGCCACAGCAGGCTGTCAGGGGGCTGAAAGGGGGGGGCCTCGCCGCAGGTGGGGCGCCCACTATGGAGCAGCATGGCGTCGCCTGAGGGGGGGCGGGTGCCTGTGAGGCGGCTGTACACGTCCAGCACCCACTCCCAGGCTGGGACCACGGCGGGGCAGGTCAGGAAGCCGTCGCTTGACAGGAGGGCTAGGCGGGAGGAGCGGCAGCGGGTGGCTCAGTGTAGGTCGAGGCGAGGCAACACGCAGCCAGCTACCCAGCCAGCCAGAGGGGGGCCTAGCCGGCGCCGGTATGGCATTCCCTCTTCCGGTTCCAGCTCTGAGGAGTGGGAGGCACGGCCTGCAGGGCACCAGCAAGCTGGCAGGCAGCTTGCTGCGCAGCTTGGCCATGGGTCCCCACACGTGCGCCGCTACGGGTTGCTCAGCCCCTCTGCTAGCCTGGCCAGCTCGCTGGGGGCCTCCTGTGATAGCCCTGTAGTTGAGTCAGCAGGGCCCCGGGAGGGGAGGTTGAGGGTGCCTAAGCGGCAGCAGCCCGAGCAGGCAGCTCAGCCTGGGGAGGAGGTCGAGCAGCTCGGTCCTCTGCCCCTGCGGCCCCCGCAGGCCATCTATTCCCGTGAGCCTCGGATCCGCCTGCGCCGCCCGGGGGCCAAGTTGGCCTGCATTGAGGCCACTCCAGCCCCTATCCCCGGCCCACCCCCTTTGCCCGGTCCGCCTCCCCTTCCTAGCCCACCCACCCTCCTCTACACACGCGTAGCCCGCGCGGGGGCAAGCCAGGACTAGCCATGCAGCGCCCAGGTGTGGCCGCCAGGTTCTTGGCAGTCACCCTCAACGTGCAGGGCCTTGCCCAGCCGCACAAACTGCAGGCCCTGCTTGACTGGGCCGCTGACAGCCCGGCGCAAGTGGTGTTCCTCCAAGAGTGCCATAGGGCGGAGAGCGTGTGGCAGTGGGCAGAAGCCCACTCGGGGGCCAAGCCTGCCTGGCGGGGGCAGTGGTTTTACACCCCTGGCACCGGCAGCTCCCAAGGCTGTCTGGTGTTGGTCAAGCCCTCCACCAACCTCCAGGGGTGCACCCAGGTGCAGCTGCAGGCAGAGGGGGCCCAGGGGCGGGTGCTGCGGGTAGACGGGGAGCTCGCAGGCAGGCCGGTGTCCCTAGTGTGCGTGTACGCCCCGGCGCAGCAGGCAGAGCGGCCAGCGTTCTACGCAGAGTGCCTCCCCGCTTGCCTCCCGCCAGCCGCCGACAGCCGCCTCCTCCTCATGGGGGGCGACTTCAACTGCATCTTAGCCCCCGTGGACAGAGTGGGCATCCCGCAGGGCTCGCAGCATGGGGAGGCCTGGGTGGGCAGCCGGGGCCAGGGGGCGGAGCAGCTGCGGCAGCTGGTGGGTGAGCGGGGTCTGGTGGACCCGTGGCGCCATCTGCACCCCTCCAAGAGAGACCTCACCCACTTCAGCGAGCGTTGGCAGACGGGTGCGCGCCTCGACCGGTGGTACGTCTCGGAGGAGCTGGTGCAGTGGCAGATGGACAGCGCCATCCATGGTGTGCTGCCAGTGCCCACCGACCACCGGCCCGTGTCAGTGGCAGTGTGACCCCCCGACCTGCCTCTCACCGTCCCCGCTCCTTGGCAGCTGCACCCCGCCCACCTTGACAACCCCGATCTGCTGGACTGCCTCAAGGACTTCCTACAGGCGGAGGCCCTTTACCACGAGGCTGCGAGTCAGCTGGGGCTGCCTAGGGATGGGCACAGGGCCGGGTGGGCCCGCATCAAGCAGGGCCTGGCCATGCGTGCCCAGCACTTCCATGTTGCGAGAGGCCCTGGCAGACACCGCTGACCCTGCCCCCCTGGCTGAGCTCCTGACAGGCATCATCACCCTCGTGCCCAAGGCTGGCAAGCCGAGGGACCAGGTGGCCGGCTACCGCCCCATCACGCTCCTCAACTGCGACGTGCGCCTGGTGGCCAGGGCAGTGGAGGACCGGCTGCAGCTGCCCTTGGACCTGCTGGTGTCCCCCTCTCAGTCGGCCTTCATCCTAGGCAGGGACATCAGCGACAGCGTACAGTTCCACCTAGGCCTGCTGGAGTACCTGCAGCAGCGGGGCAGCCCAGCCTGGCTGTTGTTGCTGGACCTGGCGGGTGCCTATGACAACGTGTCCTGGGGCTTGCTCCAGGACACGATGGAGGCCATGGGGTTCTGCCGGGAGGGGCATGAGCGCTGGGCTCAGCTGCTGCACCGGGGGGCCACGAGCCAGGTGCTGGTCAACGGCCACCTCACCGAAAGCTTCCCCCTTGCGTCGGGGCTGCTGCAGGGCAGCGGGGCCTCCCCGCTCTACTGGTGCATCGTGCTTCAGCCGCTGGTCAGCTACCTCAGCTCACTCCAGCTGGCAGGCCGCATCAGCACCCCCACCATCCCCTCCAGCCCTCTGGCCATGCACAGGGCCGCCATGACCCCCGCGCTCCCCTCCAAGGAGTATGCGGACGACCTCACCATCGTGGTGCTCAATCGGGTCAGAGACGGGAAGGTGGTTGTGGAGGCCCTGGGCCTGTTCCGCGCCGCTGGGGGCCCTGCGCTGAGCGTGAGCAAGAGCTCAGCCCTGCCGTGCGCCCAGCCAGAGCCTGGGCCGGGTAACCAGGGGAGCTCGGGCCCCGAGGGGGCGGGGAGGGAAGGAAGGGGGGGTGACGGGGGGGAAGGGGGCGGGCAGGGGCAGGTGGGCGAGCAGGGGCTAGGGGGTGGGCCGGGGGAAGGTGGCGGGCAAGGGCAGCAGCAGGGCGGGCGGGAGCAGGGTGGGGAGCAGGAGCCGGAGGTGGTCATCCCAGCTGTCCGAGCGGGGGTGCCCGTGCGCCACCTGGGGGTCCCTCTTGGGGCGGCCTCCTACGCTGCCACCAGAGAGGCCGCCTTCGGTGGGGCGGCGGCGGCCATGATGGCAGCCTCCCTCCCTTGGCGGCCCCAAGGCCTCAACCTCCTGGGGCGGGTGCAGGTGGCACAGCAGTGCCTGGCCTCCAAGTCCATCTACCAAATGGCTTTTGTGCAACCCTCCGCTCCTCTGACGCAAGCCATGGCCGCGGCTGTCAACCGCTTTGTGGCAGCCTCAGACCTGCCCCAGGAGCGCAGCCCCAACAGCAGCCGCCTCTACCCTAGCAAGGCCATCTGCGTGATGCCACGGGGGGAGGGAGGGGTGGGGCTTCCCGACCTGGGGGTCACCAGCACGGCCATGCTGGCGAAGATGCTGGCCCAGCTCTGGTCACCCCGGGTTCGTCCCTGGCAGCCTTTGACCCACAGCCTGCTGGCAGACCCCTCCCACGGCCTCAGCACGTGGGTCATCACCGACCCCACCGCCCCCCCCTCGCGAGGCATCAGCCCGCGGCTGCAAGCTCACGTGGCGGCCCTGGCTGAGCTCAAGCTGTTCCGTGCGGTGCCCCCCGCTAGCCAGTCCTTCTTCTCGGTGCTGGCAGAGCCGCTGTGGTACAACGCACAAGTCCGCATGAACCCAGCAGCGAGGGAGGCAGCAGCTGAGCAGGGTTGGACCCACGTCCGCCACGTGAGGGAGGCCCTGCATAGCCCCCAGCTGGAGGGGGAGGCCCGATGGGCTGCCGACCTTGTCAGGGCTTGCCTCCCCGAGCCCTGGCAGGGCATGGTGGACCGCCTGCAGCCTCCTCAGCCGGAGTGGGAGTGCCTGAGGGTTGGGCCAGGGGTGGGGTTTGTGATGCGGCGCACCCCCCTGCTCCAGCCCTCCCACTGGGTGGGCCCCAACGGCCGCCTCTACCCCCTAGACCCCACAGGGCAGGGGCCCCTAGGGGCTTTCTGGGCGGAGGGAGGGGCGGCCTGGGAGCCAGCTGCGGTGGCCCGGCTCAACAAGCCCAGCTACAGGCTGACTCCGGAGGAGCGAACCACCCACCTCCGCCCTCTACCCGCCCAGCATCACGTGGCGCAGGAGCAGGCTCAAGGGCAGGAGCAAGGAGGAGCCGGGGCGGTTGGCAGGGGAGGGGGGCGGGCAAGGGGGCGGGGCGGGGGCAGGGGGCGAGGGCGTGGAGGAGGTGGAGGGCGTAGGGGCGCAGGGGGCGGGGCGGGAGGGCAGGCTGCCGACCCAGCTGACGAGGGGCCTGGCACCTGGCCTAAGGAGGAGTGGCTCTTGGGCCCCTGGGCTCACCTGCAGCTGGACCCTCAGGTGTGGGGCATGGGCACCACCACCCTGCTGGACTTCTCTGTCAAGCATGCCAGGGTGCGCCTCCACCAGCTCCAGCGCGTCAGTGCCGACCCCCTCTACCCACCAGGTGGGGGCCTGTGGCCAGCGCTGTGGGGTGTGCGCCCCCCCCGGGCAGCGGGCGAACCGGAGGTGGCAGCGGTGGCTGATGGGGCCCTGAGGGAGCTGGAGCTCAAGTGGGAGGCCAGCGCGCAGCAGGTGGCAGACCAGGGGGCAGCGGGGGGGTTAGCGGGGCAGCAGGGGGGGCAGCGGGGGGTTAGCGGGGGGGCAGCGTGGGGGCAAGGGGGGGGGGGGGGGGTTTCTTTTTTATGGAGGAGCATTACAAGAGAGAGAGTGACACTAAAGAAAAGAGAAGACTACTACAAAACAAGGTTCCCCATACACGAGCCCCAAGCACCCCACCCAAACACAGCGGTCCACTCACCCCAAGCAAAGGTCCACACCCCACATGCAAAGGTCCACACAACCCAAGCAACCCCCTCCCTAGGACAGCGTCAAGACACTCCCCCACACCAACGCCCTCCACTCTAGCTCACCTCCCCAGACCCTCCCCATACCCTCCCCACAAAACTACCCACCCGAGCCTAAGTTCCGCCCCTCGACCTGAAACCTAGAACCCTACCCCCAACGCTGATACCAAGACCACCTAAGCCCCCGGTCCCCTGACACCCAGACAGCCCCCCGAAGCCTAGCCCACCCCACCCACCGAACGCCCTAAGCCCCCACCAGCAACCCTGAAGCTCAGGCTGGCTCGACGGGGAAGGGGACGGGCCACTGCAAGGAGAGGCGAACCACTAGCTCTCCCCCCCCCTGCGCCCTGCCCTCCCCATGCCTAGGCCTCCCTGCTGCCTTCTCCTCCTCCACTCCTCCTGCCCCAACCCTCCCCTCTGCCCCCTCCTGCCCTCCCCTCCGCTCCCTCCTGGGCTGCTTGGCAAACCAGCCCCCCGACGCCTCGGGCCACAGCTGGTCGAAGTGGGCAGCGTCCAGCTCCGGGTCCTTTCCCTTGAACCAAGTGGAGGGCACAGCGCCGCAGAGGCCCACGCGGATGTCCCTCCCCACCCGATGCCAGTCCCGCTTGACGGCCGTGGTGAGGGTGGAGATGACCTCCTCCACAACCCGCCTCGCCACCTGTTGTGGCTGCAGGGCTGTAGCGGCTCCTGAGCTGCGGAGGCGCCACACTGCGCCCAGGTAGGCAACGCGCAGCCGCAGCCACAGCAGGCTGTCAGGGGGCTGAAAGGGGGGGGCCTCGCCGCAGGTGGGGCGCCCACTATGGAGCAGCATGGCGTCGCCTGAGGGGGGGCGGGTGCCTGTGAGGCGGCTGTACACGTCCAGCACCCACTCCCAGGCTGGGACCACGGCGGGGCAGGTCAGGAAGCCGTCGCTTGACAGGAGGGCTAGGCGGGAGGAGCGGCAGCGGGTGGCTCAGTGTAGGTCGAGGCGAGGCAACACGCAGCCAGCTACCCAGCCAGCCAGAGGGGGGCCTAGCCGGCGCCGGTATGGCATTCCCTCTTCCGGTTCCAGCTCTGAGGAGTGGGAGGCACGGCCTGCAGGGCACCAGCAAGCTGGCAGGCAGCTTGCTGCGCAGCTTGGCCATGGGTCCCCACACGTGCGCCGCTACGGGTTGCTCAGCCCCTCTGCTAGCCTGGCCAGCTCGCTGGGGGCCTCCTGTGATAGCCCTGTAGTTGAGTCAGCAGGGCCCCGGGAGGGGAGGTTGAGGGTGCCTAAGCGGCAGCAGCCCGAGCAGGCAGCTCAGCCTGGGGAGGAGGTCGAGCAGCTCGGTCCTCTGCCCCTGCGGCCCCCGCAGGCCATCTATTCCCGTGAGCCTCGGATCCGCCTGCGCCGCCCGGGGGCCAAGTTGGCCTGCATTGAGGCCACTCCAGCCCCTATCCCCGGCCCACCCCCTTTGCCCGGTCCGCCTCCCCTTCCTAGCCCACCCACCCTCCTCTACACACGCGTAGCCCGCGCGGGGGCAAGCCAGGACTAGCCATGCAGCGCCCAGGTGTGGCCGCCAGGTTCTTGGCAGTCACCCTCAACGTGCAGGGCCTTGCCCAGCCGCACAAACTGCAGGCCCTGCTTGACTGGGCCGCTGACAGCCCGGCGCAAGTGGTGTTCCTCCAAGAGTGCCATAGGGCGGAGAGCGTGTGGCAGTGGGCAGAAGCCCACTCGGGGGCCAAGCCTGCCTGGCGGGGGCAGTGGTTTTACACCCCTGGCACCGGCAGCTCCCAAGGCTGTCTGGTGTTGGTCAAGCCCTCCACCAACCTCCAGGGGTGCACCCAGGTGCAGCTGCAGGCAGAGGGGGCCCAGGGGCGGGTGCTGCGGGTAGACGGGGAGCTCGCAGGCAGGCCGGTGTCCCTAGTGTGCGTGTACGCCCCGGCGCAGCAGGCAGAGCGGCCAGCGTTCTACGCAGAGTGCCTCCCCGCTTGCCTCCCGCCAGCCGCCGACAGCCGCCTCCTCCTCATGGGGGGCGACTTCAACTGCATCTTAGCCCCCGTGGACAGAGTGGGCATCCCGCAGGGCTCGCAGCATGGGGAGGCCTGGGTGGGCAGCCGGGGCCAGGGGGCGGAGCAGCTGCGGCAGCTGGTGGGTGAGCGGGGTCTGGTGGACCCGTGGCGCCATCTGCACCCCTCCAAGAGAGACCTCACCCACTTCAGCGAGCGTTGGCAGACGGGTGCGCGCCTCGACCGGTGGTACGTCTCGGAGGAGCTGGTGCAGTGGCAGATGGACAGCGCCATCCATGGTGTGCTGCCAGTGCCCACCGACCACCGGCCCGTGTCAGTGGCAGTGTGACCCCCCGACCTGCCTCTCACCGTCCCCGCTCCTTGGCAGCTGCACCCCGCCCACCTTGACAACCCCGATCTGCTGGACTGCCTCAAGGACTTCCTACAGGCGGAGGCCCTTTACCACGAGGCTGCGAGTCAGCTGGGGCTGCCTAGGGATGGGCACAGGGCCGGGTGGGCCCGCATCAAGCAGGGCCTGGCCATGCGTGCCCAGCACTTCCATGTTGCGAGAGGCCCTGGCAGACACCGCTGACCCTGCCCCCCTGGCTGAGCTCCTGACAGGCATCATCACCCTCGTGCCCAAGGCTGGCAAGCCGAGGGACCAGGTGGCCGGCTACCGCCCCATCACGCTCCTCAACTGCGACGTGCGCCTGGTGGCCAGGGCAGTGGAGGACCGGCTGCAGCTGCCCTTGGACCTGCTGGTGTCCCCCTCTCAGTCGGCCTTCATCCTAGGCAGGGACATCAGCGACAGCGTACAGTTCCACCTAGGCCTGCTGGAGTACCTGCAGCAGCGGGGCAGCCCAGCCTGGCTGTTGTTGCTGGACCTGGCGGGTGCCTATGACAACGTGTCCTGGGGCTTGCTCCAGGACACGATGGAGGCCATGGGGTTCTGCCGGGAGGGGCATGAGCGCTGGGCTCAGCTGCTGCACCGGGGGGCCACGAGCCAGGTGCTGGTCAACGGCCACCTCACCGAAAGCTTCCCCCTTGCGTCGGGGCTGCTGCAGGGCAGCGGGGCCTCCCCGCTCTACTGGTGCATCGTGCTTCAGCCGCTGGTCAGCTACCTCAGCTCACTCCAGCTGGCAGGCCGCATCAGCACCCCCACCATCCCCTCCAGCCCTCTGGCCATGCACAGGGCCGCCATGACCCCCGCGCTCCCCTCCAAGGAGTATGCGGACGACCTCACCATCGTGGTGCTCAATCGGGTCAGAGACGGGAAGGTGGTTGTGGAGGCCCTGGGCCTGTTCCGCGCCGCTGGGGGCCCTGCGCTGAGCGTGAGCAAGAGCTCAGCCCTGCCGTGCGCCCAGCCAGAGCCTGGGCCGGGTAACCAGGGGAGCTCGGGCCCCGAGGGGGCGGGGAGGGAAGGAAGGGGGGGTGACGGGGGGGAAGGGGGCGGGCAGGGGCAGGTGGGCGAGCAGGGGCTAGGGGGTGGGCCGGGGGAAGGTGGCGGGCAAGGGCAGCAGCAGGGCGGGCGGGAGCAGGGTGGGGAGCAGGAGCCGGAGGTGGTCATCCCAGCTGTCCGAGCGGGGGTGCCCGTGCGCCACCTGGGGGTCCCTCTTGGGGCGGCCTCCTACGCTGCCACCAGAGAGGCCGCCTTCGGTGGGGCGGCGGCGGCCATGATGGCAGCCTCCCTCCCTTGGCGGCCCCAAGGCCTCAACCTCCTGGGGCGGGTGCAGGTGGCACAGCAGTGCCTGGCCTCCAAGTCCATCTACCAAATGGCTTTTGTGCAACCCTCCGCTCCTCTGACGCAAGCCATGGCCGCGGCTGTCAACCGCTTTGTGGCAGCCTCAGACCTGCCCCAGGAGCGCAGCCCCAACAGCAGCCGCCTCTACCCTAGCAAGGCCATCTGCGTGATGCCACGGGGGGAGGGAGGGGTGGGGCTTCCCGACCTGGGGGTCACCAGCACGGCCATGCTGGCGAAGATGCTGGCCCAGCTCTGGTCACCCCGGGTTCGTCCCTGGCAGCCTTTGACCCACAGCCTGCTGGCAGACCCCTCCCACGGCCTCAGCACGTGGGTCATCACCGACCCCACCGCCCCCCCCTCGCGAGGCATCAGCCCGCGGCTGCAAGCTCACGTGGCGGCCCTGGCTGAGCTCAAGCTGTTCCGTGCGGTGCCCCCCGCTAGCCAGTCCTTCTTCTCGGTGCTGGCAGAGCCGCTGTGGTACAACGCACAAGTCCGCATGAACCCAGCAGCGAGGGAGGCAGCAGCTGAGCAGGGTTGGACCCACGTCCGCCACGTGAGGGAGGCCCTGCATAGCCCCCAGCTGGAGGGGGAGGCCCGATGGGCTGCCGACCTTGTCAGGGCTTGCCTCCCCGAGCCCTGGCAGGGCATGGTGGACCGCCTGCAGCCTCCTCAGCCGGAGTGGGAGTGCCTGAGGGTTGGGCCAGGGATGGGGTTTGTGATGCGGCGCACCCCCCTGCTCCAGCCCTCCCACTGGGTGGGCCCCAACGGCCGCCTCTACCCCCTAGACCCCACAGGGCAGGGGCCCCTAGGGGCTTTCTGGGCGGAGGGAGGGGCGGCCTGGGAGCCAGCTGCGGTGGCCCGGCTCAACAAGCCCAGCTACAGGCTGACTCCGGAGGAGCGAACCACCCACCTCCGCCCTCTACCCGCCCAGCATCACGTGGCGCAGGAGCAGGCTCAAGGGCAGGAGCAAGGAGGAGCCGGGGCGGTTGGCAGGGGAGGGGGGCGGGCAAGGGGGCGGGGCGGGGGCAGGGGGCGAGGGCGTGGAGGAGGTGGAGGGCGTAGGGGCGCAGGGGGCGGGGCGGGAGGGCAGGCTGCCGACCCAGCTGACGAGGGGCCTGGCACCTGGCCTAAGGAGGAGTGGCTCTTGGGCCCCTGGGCTCACCTGCAGCTGGACCCTCAGGTGTGGGGCATGGGCACCACCACCCTCCTGGACTTCTCTGTCAAGCATGCCAGGGTGCGCCTCCACCAGCTCCAGCGCGTCAGTGCCGACCCCCTCTACCCACCAGGTGGGGGCCTGTGGCCAGCGCTGTGGGGTGTGCGCCCCCCCCGGGCAGCGGGCGAACCGGAGGTGGCAGCGGTGGCTGATGGGGCCCTGCGGGAGCTGGAGCTCAAGTGGGAGGCCAGCGCGCAGCAGGTGGCAGGCCAGGGGGCAGCGGGGGAGCGGGAGCAGCAGGGCAGGGATGTGGAGGAGCGGCTCCCCGAGGAGGTGCACGGCAGCCAACCGCCTCGCTGGCTTGACACCTCCGCCAGGGCGCACCAGCGACCCTCGCCGCAGATGAGGGCGGCCCAGCAGGCTGAGCGGCAGCTGGAGGCCCAGCAGCGGCGTGGGGGCAGGCAGCCAGTTGCTCAGCCCGCCCCCCGGGCCGACACCGTGGACCAGCTGGCTGTGGGTGTTCAGGCGGGCCAGCCGTGTGCGAAGGTGTGGAAGGAGCTGCTAGACCCCACCCTCCGTCGGGAGCATGTCATCGTGGCCTGGCGGGTGCTTCACGCCAGCCTCATGGTGGGGGCCTTGTGGGGCCACATCCTCAAGGGTACGGCTGCCCCGGGCTCTTCCGCCTGCCGCTTCTGCCAGCCGGGGCACTTGGAGACCCTCACCCACGCCTTCCTGACCTGCCCCGCCGTGGTCCCAGCCTGGGAGTGGGTGCTGGACGTGTACGGCCGCCTCACAGGCACCCGCCCCCCTTCAGGCGACGCCATGCTGCTCCTCAGTGGGCGCCCCACCTGCGGCGAGGCCCCCCCCTTTCAGCCCCCTGACAGCCTGCTGTGGCTGCGGCTGCGCGTTGCCTACCTGGGCGCAGTGTGGCGCCTCCGCAGCTCAGGAGCCGCTACAGCCCTGCAGCCACAACAGGTGGCGAGGCGGGTCGTGGAGGAGGTCATCTCCACCCTCACCACGGCCGTCAAGCGGGACTGGCATCGGGTGGGGAGGGACATCCGCGTGGGCCTCTGCGGCGCTGTGCCCTCCACCTGGTTCAAGGGGAAGGACCCGGAGCTGGACGCGGCCCACTTCGACCAGCT
>JASKMD010000020.1:6460017-6480252 GCA_030144725.1 Haematococcus lacustris | reverse complement strand
GTCCAGGCGGGCCAGCCGTGTGCGAAGGTGTGGAAGGAGCTGCTAGACCCCACCCTCCGTCGGGAGCACGTCATCGTGGCCTGGCGGCTGCTTCACGCCAGCCTCATGGTCGGGGCCTTGTGGGGTCACATCCTCAAGGGGGCGGCTGCCCCGGGCTCGTCCGCCTGCCTCTTCTGCCAGCCGGGGCACCTGGAGACCCTCACCCACGCCTTCCTGACCTGCCCCGCCGTGGCCCCAGCCTGGGAGTGGGTGCTGGACGTGTACGGCCGCCTCACAGGCACCCGCCCCCCCTCAGGCGACGCCATGCTGCTCCTCAGTGGGCGCCCCACCCACGGCGAGGACCCCCCCTTCCATCCCCCTGACAGCCTGTTGTGGCTGCGGCTGCGCGTGGCCTACCTGGGCGCTGTGTGGCGCCTCCGCAGCTCAGGAGCCGCTACAGCCCTGCAGCCACAGCAGGTGGCGAGGCGGGTCGTGGAGGAGGTCATCTCCACCCTCACCACGGCCGTCAAGCGGGACTGGCATCGGGTGGGGAGGGACATCCGCGTGGGCCTCTGCGGCGCTGTGCCCTCCACCTGGTTCAAGGGCAAGGACCCGGAGCTGGACGCTGCCCACTTCGACCAGCTGTGGCCCGAGGCGTCAGGGGTCTGGTTTGCCAAGCGCCTAGGAGGGAGCGGAGGGGAGGGCAGGAGGGGGCAGAGGGGAGGGTTGGAGCAGGAGGAGTGGAGGAGGAGAGGGCAGCAGGGAAGCTCAGGCAGAGGGAGGGCAGGGCGCAGGGGGCGGGAGAGCTGTTTGTTCGCCTCTCCTTGCAGTGGCCCGTCCCCTTCCCCGTCGAGCCAGCATGAGCTGCAGGGTTGCTGGTGGGGGCTTAGTGCGTTCAGTGGGTGGGGTGGGCTAGGCTTCGGGGGGTTGTCTGGGTGTCAGGGACCGGGGGCTTAGGTGGTCTTGGTTTGAGCGGTGGGGGTATGGTTCTGGGTGTCAGGTCGAGGGGCGGGGCTTAGGCTCGTGTGTGTAGTTTTGTGGGGAGGGTCTGGGGAGGTGAGTAGAGCTAGGGTGGAGGGCGTTGGTGTGGGGGAGTGTCTTGACGTTGTCCTAGGGAGGGGGTTGCTTGGGGTGTGTGGACCTTTGCTTGGGGATCGTGTATGGGGGAACCTTGTTTGTTGTAGTCTTCTCTATTCTTCTTTTCTTTAGTCTCTGTCTCTCTTGTAATGCTCCTCCATCATATAAAACAGGGCCGAGCTCTGCAAGACTGCGCGCACAGCAAGGCCCCGGGGCTAGATGGGCTGCCCCATGGAGGTCTACGACCGGCTGTGGGTGGAGCTGGGGCGGCCGCTGCGGGCCATGTTGCACGAGGCCCTGGCAGACACCGCTCACCCTGCCCCCCCTGGCAGAGTTCCCGGCAGGCATCATCACCCTCGTAATCAAGGCTGGCAAGCCGAGGGACCAGGTGGCCGGCTACCGCCCCATCGCGCTCCTCAACTGCGATGTGCGCCTGGTGGCCAGGGCAGTGGAGGACCGGCTGCAGCTGCCCTTGAACCTGCTGGTGTCCCCCTCTCGATCAGCCTTCATCCTTGGCAGGGACATCAACGACAGCGTGCAGTTCCACCTGGGCCTGCTGGAGTACCTGCAGCAGCGGGGCAGCCCAGCTTGGCGGTTGTTGCTGGACCTAGCGGGGGCCTATGACAACGTGTCCTGGGCTTGCTCCAGGACACGATGGAGGCCATGGGGTTCTGCTGGGAGGGGCATGTGCGCTGGGCTCAGCTGCTGCACCGGGGGGCCACGAGCCAGGTGCTGGTCAACGGCCACCTCACCGACAGCTTCCCCCTTGCGTCGGGGCTGCTGAAGGGCAGCGGGGCCTCCCCGCTCTACTGGTGCATCGTGCTCGAGCCGCTGGTCAGCTACCTCAGCTCGCTCCAGCTGGCAGGCCGCATCAGCACCCCCACCATCCCCTCCAGCCCTCTGGCCATGCACAGGGCCGCCCTGACCCCCGGGCTCCCCTCCAAGGAGTATGCGGACGACCTCACCATCGAGGTGCTCGATCGGGTCAGAGCCGTTGGAAGGTGGTAGTGGAGGCCCTGGGCCTGTTCCGCGCCGCTGGGGGCCCTGCGCTTAGCGTGAGCAAGAGCTCAGCCCTGCCGTGCGCCCAGCCAGAGCCCGGGCTGGTTAACCAGGGGGTCTCGGGCCCCGAAGGGGCGGGGAGGGGAGGGAGGGGGGGTGACGGGGGGGAAGGGGGCGGGCAGGGGCAGGTGGGCGAGCAGGGGCTACGGGGTGGGCCGGGGGAAGGTGGCGGGCAAGAGCAGTAGCAGGGCGGGCGGGAGCAGGGTGGGGAGCAGGAGCCGGAGGTGGTCATCCCAGCTGTCCGAGCGGGGGTGCCAGTGCGCCACCTGGGGGTACCTCGTGGGGCGGCCTCCTACGCTGCCACCAGCGAGGCCGCCTTTGGGGGGGCGGCTGCGGCCATGATGGTAGCCTCCCTCCCTTGGCGGCCCCAAGGCCACAACCTCCTCGGGCGGGTGCAGGTGGCGCAGCACTGCCTGGCCTCCAAGTCCATCTACCCAATGGCCTTCGTGCAACCCTCCACTCCTCTGGCGCAAGCCATGGCCTTGGCTGTCAATCGCTTTGTGGCAGCCTCAGATCTGCCCCAGGAGCGCAGCCCCAACAGCAGCCGCCTCTACCCTAGCAAGGTCATCTGCGTCATGCCCCGGGGGGAGGGAGGGGTGGGGCTTCCCGACCTAGTGGTCACCAGCACGGCCATGCTGGCAAAGATGCTGGCCCAGCTCTGGTCGCCCCGGGTTCGTCCCTGGCAGCCACTGACCCACAGCCTGCTGGCAGACCCCTCCCACGGCCTCAGCACGTGGGTCATCACCGACCCCGCCGCCCCCCCCTCGCGAGGCATCAGCCCGCGGCTGCAAGCTCACGTGGCGGCCCTGGCTGAGCTCAAGCTGTTCCGTGCGGTGCCCCCCGCTAGCCAGTCCTTCTTCTCGGTGCTGGCGGAGCCGCTGTGGCACAACGCGCAAGTCCGCATGAACCCAGCAGCTAGGGAGGCAGCAGCTGAGCAGGGCTACACCCACGTCCGCCACGTGAGGGAGGCCCTCCACAGGCCCCAGCTGGAGGGGAGGCCCGGTGGGCTGCGGACCTGGTCAGGGCTTGCCTCCCCGAGCCCTGGCAGGGCATGGTGGACCGCCTGCAGCCTCCACAGCCGGAGTGGGAGTGCCTGAGGGTTGCGCCTGGGGTGGGGTTTGTGATGCTGCGCACCCCTATGCTCCAGCCCTCCCACTGGGTGGGCCCCAACGGCCGCCTCTACCCACTAGACCCCACAGGGCAAGGGCCCCTAGGGGCTTTCTGGGCGGGGGAGGGGGCGGCCTGGGAGCCAGCAGCGGTGGCCCGGCTCAATAAGCCCAGCTACAGGCTGACCCCGGAGGAGCGAGCCACCCACCTCCGCCCTCTACCCGCCCAGCGTCACGAGGCGCAAGAGCTGGCTCAGGTGCAGGAGCAAGCAGGAGCCAGGGCGGTTGGCAGGGGAGGGGGGCGGGCGAGGGGGCGGGGCGGGGGCAAGGGGCGAGGGCGTAAAGGAGTGGAGGGCGTAGGGGAGAAGGGGGCGGGGCGAGAGGGCAGGCTGCCGACCCAGCTGACGAGGGGCCTGGCACCTGGCCTAAGGAGGAGTGGCTCTTGGGCCCCTGGGATCACCTGCAGCTGGACCCTCAGGTATGGGACATGGGCACCACCACCCTGCTGGACTTCTCGGTCAAGCATGCCAGGGTGCGCCTCTACCAGCTCCAGCGCGTCAGTGCCGCGGGCGAACCGGAGGTGGCAGCGGTGGCTGATGGGGCCCTGAGGGAGCTGGAGCTCAAGTGGCAGGCCAGCGCGCAGCAGGTGGCAGGCCAGGGGGCAGCGGGGGAGCGGGAGCAGCAGGGCAGGGATGTGGAGGAGCGGCTCCCCGAGGAGGTGCAGGGCAGCCAACCGCCTCGCTGGCTTGACACCTCCGCCAGGGCGCACCAGAGACCCTCGCCGCAGATGAGGGCGGCCCAGCAGGCTGAGCGGCAGCTAGAGGCCCACCAGCGGCGTGGGGGCCGGCAGCCAGTTGCTCAGCCCGCCCCCCGGGCCGACACCGTGGACCAGCTGGCTGTGGGTGTTCAGGCGGGCCAGCCGTGTGCGAAGGTGTGGATGGAGCTGCTAGACCCCACCCTCCGTCGGGAGCATGTCATCGTGGCCTGGCGGATGCTTCACGCCAGCCTCATGGTGAGGCCTTGTGGGGCCACATCCTCAAGGGGGCGGCTGCCCCGGGCTCGTCCGCCTGCCGCTTCTGCCAGCCGCGGCACCTGGAGACTCTCACCCACGCCTTCCTGACCTGCCCCGCCGTGGTCCCAGCCTGGGAATGGGTGCTGGACGTGTACGGCCGCCTCACAGGCACCCGCCCCCCCTCAAGCGACGCCATGCTGCTCCTCAATGGGCGCCCCACCCACGGCGAGGACCCCCCCTTCCAGCCCCCTGACAGCCTGCTGTGGCTGCGGCTGCGCGTGGCCTACCTGGGCGCAGTGTGGCGCCTCCGCAGCTCAGGAGCCGCTACAGCCCTGCAGCCACAGCAGGTGGCGAGGCGGGTCGTGGAGGAGGTCATCTCCACCCTCACCACGGCCGTCAAGCGTGACTGGCGTCGGGTGGGGAGGGACATCCGCGTGGGCCTCTGCGGCGCAGTGCCCTCCACCTGGTTCAAGGGCAAGGACCCGGAGCTGGACGCTGCCCACTTCGACCAGCTGTGGCCCGAGGCGTCAGGGGTCTGGTTTGCCAAGCAGCCTAGGAGGGAGCGGAGGGGAGGGCAGGAGGGGGCAGAGGGGAGGGTTGGGGCAGGAGGAGTGGAGGAGGAGCGGGCAGCAGGGAAGCTCAGGCAGAGGGAGGGCAGGGCGCAGGGGGCGGGAGAGCTGTTTGTTCGCCTCTCCTTGCAGTGGCCCGTCCCCTTCCCCGTCGAGCCAGCATGAGCTGCAGGGTTGCTGGTGGGGGCTTAGTGCGTTCAGTGGGTGGGGTGGGCTAGGCTTCGGGGGGTTGTCTGGGTGTCAGGGACCGGGGGCTTAGGTGGTCTTGGTTTGAGCGGTGGGGGTATGGTTCTGGGTGTCAGGTCGAGGGGCGGGGCTTAGGCTCGTGTGTGTAGTTTTGTGGGGAGGGTCTGGGGAGGTGAGTAGAGCTAGGGTGGAGGGCGTTGGTGTGGGGGAGTGTCTTGACGTTGTCCTAGGGAGGGGGTTGCTTGGGGTGTGTGGACCTTTGCTTGGGGATCGTGTATGGGGGAACCTTGTTTGTTGTAGTCTTCTCTATTCTTCTTTTCTTTAGTCTCTGTCTCTCTTGTAATGCTCCTCCATCATAAAAAACAGGGCCGAGCTCTGCAAGGCTGCGCGCACAGCAAGGCCCCGGGGCTAGATGGGCTGCCCCATGGAGGTCTACGACCGGCTGTGGGTGGAGCTGGGGCGGCCGCTGCGGGCCATGTTGCACGAGGCCCTGGCAGACACCGCTCACCCTGCCCCCCCTGGCAGAGTTCCCGGCAGGCATCATCACCCTCGTAATCAAGGCTGGCAAGCCGAGGGACCAGGTGGCCGGCTACCGCCCCATCGCGCTCCTCAACTGCGATGTGCGCCTGGTGGCCAGGGCAGTGGAGGACCGGCTGCAGCTGCCCTTGAACCTGCTGGTGTCCCCCTCTCGATCAGCCTTCATCCTTGGCAGGGACATCAGCGACAGCGTGCAGTTCCACCTGGGCCTGCTGGAGTACCTGCAGCAGCGGGGCAGCCCAGCTTGGCGGTTGTTGCTGGACCTAGCGGGGGCCTATGACAACGTGTCCTGGGCTAGCTCCAGGACACGATGGAGGCCATGGGGTTCTGCTGGGAGGGGCATGTGCGCTGGGCTCAGCTGCTGCACCGGGGGGCCACGAGCCAGGTGCTGGTCAACGGCCACCTCACCGACAGCTTCCCCCTTGCGTCGGGGCTGCTGAAGGGCAGCGGGGCCTCCCCGCTCTACTGGTGCATCGTGCTCCAGCCGCTGGTCAGCTACCTCAGCTCGCTCCAGCTGGCAGGCCGCATCAGCACCCCCACCATCCCCTCCAGCCCTCTGGCCATGCACAGGGCCGCCCTGACCCCCGGGCTCCCCTCCAAGGAGTATGCGGACGACCTCACCATCGAGGTGCTCGATCGGGTCAGAGCCGTTGGAAGGTGGTAGTGGAGGCCCTGGGCCTGTTCCGCGCCGCTGGGGGCCCTGCGCTTAGCGTGAGCAAGAGCTCAGCCCTGCCGTGCGCCCAGCCAGAGCCCGGGCTGGTTAACCAGGGGGTCTCGGGCCCCGAAGGGGCGGGGAGGGGAGGGAGGGGGGGTGACGGGGGGGAAGGGGGCGGGCAGGGGCAGGTGGGCGAGCAGGGGCTACGGGGTGGGCCGGGGGAAGGTGGCGGGCAAGAGCAGTAGCAGGGCGGGCGGGAGCAGGGTGGGGAGCAGGAGCCGGAGGTGGTCATCCCAGCTGTCCGAGCGGGGGTGCCAGTGCGCCACCTGGGGGTACCTCGTGGGGCGGCCTCCTACGCTGCCACCAGCGAGGCCGCCTTCGGGGGGGCGGCTGCGGCCATGATGGTAGCCTCCCTCCCTTGGCGGCCCCAAGGCCACAACCTCCTCGGGCGGGTGCAGGTGGCGCAGCACTGCCTGGCCTCCAAGTCCATCTACCCAATGGCCTTCGTGCAACCCTCCACTCCTCTGGCGCAAGCCATGGCCTTGGCTGTCAATCGCTTTGTGGCAGCCTCAGATCTGCCCCAGGAGCGCAGCCCCAACAGCAGCCGCCTCTACCCTAGCAAGGTCATCTGCGTGATGCCCCGGGGGGAGGGAGGGGTGGGGCTTCCCGACCTAGTGGTCACCAGCACGGCCATGCTGGCAAAGATGCTGGCCCAGCTCTGGTCGCCCCGGGTTCGTCCCTGGCAGCCACTGACCCACAGCCTGCTGGCAGACCCCTCCCACGGCCTCAGCACGTGGGTCATCACCGACCCCGCCGCCCCCCCCTCGCGAGGCATCAGCCCGCGGCTGCAAGCTCACGTGGCGGCCCTGGCTGAGCTCAAGCTGTTCCGTGCGGTGCCCCCCGCTAGCCAGTCCTTCTTCTCGGTGCTGGCGGAGCCGCTGTGGCACAACGCGCAAGTCCGCATGAACCCAGCAGCTAGGGAGGCAGCAGCTGAGCAGGGCTACACCCACGTCCGCCACGTGAGGGAGGCCCTCCACAGGCCCCAGCTGGAGGGGAGGCCCGCTGGGCTGCGGACCTGGTCAGGGCTTGCCTCCCCGAGCCCTGGCAGGGCATGGTGGACCGCCTGCAGCCTCCACAGCCGGAGTGGGAGTGCCTGAGGGTTGCGCCTGGGGTGGGGTTTGTGATGCTGCGCACCCCCATGCTCCAGCCCTCCCACTGGGTGGGCCCCAACGGCCGCCTCTACCCACTAGACCCCACAGGGCAAGGGCCCCTAGGGGCTTTCTGGGCGGGGGAGGGGGCGGCCTGGGAGCCAGCAGCGGTGGCCCGGCTCAATAAGCCCAGCTACAGGCTGACCCCGGAGGAGCGAGCCACCCACCTCCGCCCTCTACCCGCCCAGCGTCACGAGGCGCAAGAGCTGGCTCAGGTGCAGGAGCAAGCAGGAGCCAGGGCGGTTGGCAGGGGAGGGGGGCGGGCGAGGGGGCGGGGCGGGGGCAAGGGGCGAGGGCGTAAAGGAGTGGAGGGCGTAGGGGAGAAGGGGGCGGGGCGAGAGGGCAGGCTGCCGACCCAGCTGACGAGGGGCCTGGCACCTGGCCTAAGGAGGAGTGGCTCTTGGGCCCCTGGGATCACCTGCAGCTGGACCCTCAGGTATGGGACATGGGCACCACCACCCTGCTGGACTTCTCGGTCAAGCATGCCAGGGTGCGCCTCTACCAGCTCCAGCGCGTCAGTGCCGCGGGCGAACCGGAGGTGGCAGCGGTGGCTGATGGGGCCCTGAGGGAGCTGGAGCTCAAGTGGCAGGCCAGCGCGCAGCAGGTGGCAGGCCAGGGGGCAGCGGGGGAGCGGGAGCAGCAGGGCAGGGATGTGGAGGAGCGGCTCCCCGAGGAGGTGCAGGGCAGCCAACCGCCTCGCTGGCTTGACACCTCCGCCAGGGCGCACCAGAGACCCTCGCCGCAGATGAGGGCGGCCCAGCAGGCTGAGCGGCAGCTAGAGGCCCACCAGCGGCGTGGGGGCCGGCAGCCAGTTGCTCAGCCCGCCCCCCGGGCCGACACCGTGGACCAGCTGGCTGTGGGTGTTCAGGCGGGCCAGCCGTGTGCGAAGGTGTGGATGGAGCTGCTAGACCCCACCCTCCGTCGGGAGCATGTCATCGTGGCCTGGCGGATGCTTCACGCCAGCCTCATGGTGAGGCCTTGTGGGGCCACATCCTCAAGGGGGCGGCTGCCCCGGGCTCGTCCGCCTGCCGCTTCTGCCAGCCGCGGCACCTGGAGACTCTCACCCACGCCTTCCTGACCTGCCCCGCCGTGGTCCCAGCCTGGGAATGGGTGCTGGACGTGTACGGCCGCCTCACAGGCACCCGCCCCCCCTCAAGCGACGCCATGCTGCTCCTCAGTGGGCGCCCCACCCACGGCGAGGACCCCCCCTTCCATCCCCCTGACAGCCTGCTGTGGCTGCGGCTGCGCGTGGCCTACCTGGGCGCAGTGTGGCGCCTCCGCAGCTCAGGAGCCGCTACAGCCCTGCAGCCACAGCAGGTGGCGAGGCGGGTCGTGGAGGAGGTCATCTCCACCCTCACCACGGCCGTCAAGCGTGACTGGCGTCGGGTGGGGAGGGACATCCGCGTGGGCCTCTGCGGCGCAGTGCCCTCCACCTGGTTCAAGGGCAAGGACCCGGAGCTGGACGCTGCCCACTTCGACCAGCTGTGGCCCGAGGCGTCAGGGGTCTGGTTTGCCAAGCAGCCTAGGAGGGAGCGGAGGGGAGGGCAGGAGGGGGCAGAGGGGAGGGTTGGGGCAGGAGGAGTGGAGGAGGAGCGGGCAGCAGGGAAGCTCAGGCAGAGGGAGGGCAGGGCGCAGGGGGCGGGAGAGCTGTTTGTTCGCCTCTCCTTGCAGTGGCCCGTCCCCTTCCCCGTCGAGCCAGCATGAGCTGCAGGGTTGCTGGTGGGGGCTTAGTGCGTTCAGTGGGTGGGGTGGGCTAGGCTTCGGGGGGTTGTCTGGGTGTCAGGGACCGGGGGCTTAGGTGGTCTTGGTTTGAGCGTTGGGGGTATGGTTCTGGGTGTCAGGTCGAGGGGCGGGGCTTAGGCTCGTGTGTGTAGTTTTGTGGGGAGGGTCTGGGGAGGTGAGTAGAGCTAGGGTGGAGGGCGTTGGTGTGGGGGAGTGTCTTGACGTTGTCCTAGGGAGGGGGTTGCTTGGGGTGTGTGGACCTTTGCTTGGGGATCGTGTATGGGGGAACCTTGTTTGTTGTAGTCTTCTCTATTCTTCTTTTCTTTAGTCTCTGTCTCTCTTGTAATGCTCCTCCATCATATAAAACAGGGCCGAGCTCTGCAAGGCTGCGCGCACAGCAAGGCCCCGGGGCTAGATGGGCTGCCCCATGGAGGTCTACGACCGGCTGTGGGTGGAGCTGGGGCGGCCGCTGCGGGCCATGTTGCACGAGGCCCTGGCAGACACCGCTCACCCTGCCCCCCCTGGCAGAGTTCCCGGCAGGCATCATCACCCTCGTAATCAAGGCTGGCAAGCCGAGGGACCAGGTGGCCGGCTACCGCCCCATCGCGCTCCTCAACTGCGATGTGCGCCTGGTGGCCAGGGCAGTGGAGGACCGGCTGCAGCTGCCCTTGAACCTGCTGGTGTCCCCCTCTCGATCAGCCTTCATCCTTGGCAGGGACATCAGCGACAGCGTGCAGTTCCACCTGGGCCTGCTGGAGTACCTGCAGCAGCGGGGCAGCCCAGCTTGGCGGTTGTTGCTGGACCTAGCGGGGGCCTATGACAACGTGTCCTGGGCTTGCTCCAGGACACGATGGAGGCCATGGGGTTCTGCTGGGAGGGGCATGTGCGCTGGGCTCAGCTGCTGCACCGGGGGGCCACGAGCCAGGTGCTGGTCAACGGCCACCTCACCGACAGCTTCCCCCTTGCGTCGGGGCTGCTGAAGGGCAGCGGGGCCTCCCCGCTCTACTGGTGCATCGTGCTCCAGCCGCTGGTCAGCTACCTCAGCTCGCTCCAGCTGGCAGGCCGCATCAGCACCCCCACCATCCCCTCCAGCCCTCTGGCCATGCACAGGGCCGCCCTGACCCCCGGGCTCCCCTCCAAGGAGTATGCGGACGACCTCACCATCGAGGTGCTCGATCGGGTCAGAGCCGTTGGAAGGTGGTAGTGGAGGCCCTGGGCCTGTTCCGCGCCGCTGGGGGCCCTGCGCTTAGCGTGAGCAAGAGCTCAGCCCTGCCGTGCGCCCAGCCAGAGCCCGGGCTGGTTAACCAGGGGGTCTCGGGCCCCGAAGGGGCGGGGAGGGGAGGGAGGGGGGGTGACGGGGGGGAAGGGGGCGGGCAGGGGCAGGTGGGCGAGCAGGGGCTACGGGGTGGGCCGGGGGAAGGTGGCGGGCAAGAGCAGTAGCAGGGCGGGCGGGAGCAGGGTGGGGAGCAGGAGCCGGAGGTGGTCATCCCAGCTGTCCGAGCGGGGGTGCCAGTGCGCCACCTGGGGGTACCTCGTGGGGCGGCCTCCTACGCTGCCACCAGCGAGGCCGCCTTCGGGGGGGCGGCTGCGGCCATGATGGTAGCCTCCCTCCCTTGGCGGCCCCAAGGCCACAACCTCCTCGGGCGGGTGCAGGTGGCGCAGCACTGCCTGGCCTCCAAGTCCATCTACCCAATGGCCTTCGTGCAACCCTCCACTCCTCTGGCGCAAGCCATGGCCTTGGCTGTCAATCGCTTTGTGGCAGCCTCAGATCTGCCCCAGGAGCGCAGCCCCAACAGCAGCCGCCTCTACCCTAGCAAGGTCATCTGCGTGATGCCCCGGGGGGAGGGAGGGGTGGGGCTTCCCGACCTAGTGGTCACCAGCACGGCCATGCTGGCAAAGATGCTGGCCCAGCTCTGGTCGCCCCGGGTTCGTCCCTGGCAGCCACTGACCCACAGCCTGCTGGCAGACCCCTCCCACGGCCTCAGCACGTGGGTCATCACCGACCCCGCCGCCCCCCCCTCGCGAGGCATCAGCCCGCGGCTGCAAGCTCACGTGGCGGCCCTGGCTGAGCTCAAGCTGTTCCGTGCGGTGCCCCCCGCTAGCCAGTCCTTCTTCTCGGTGCTGGCGGAGCCGCTGTGGCACAACGCGCAAGTCCGCATGAACCCAGCAGCTAGGGAGGCAGCAGCTGAGCAGGGCTACACCCACGTCCGCCACGTGAGGGAGGCCCTCCACAGGCCCCAGCTGGAGGGGAGGCCCGCTGGGCTGCGGACCTGGTCAGGGCTTGCCTCCCCGAGCCCTGGCAGGGCATGGTGGACCGCCTGCAGCCTCCACAGCCGGAGTGGGAGTGCCTGAGGGTTGCGCCTGGGGTGGGGTTTGTGATGCTGCGCACCCCCATGCTCCAGCCCTCCCACTGGGTGGGCCCCAACGGCCGCCTCTACCCACTAGACCCCACAGGGCAAGGGCCCCTAGGGGCTTTCTGGGCGGGGGAGGGGGCGGCCTGGGAGCCAGCAGCGGTGGCCCGGCTCAATAAGCCCAGCTACAGGCTGACCCCGGAGGAGCGAGCCACCCACCTCCGCCCTCTACCCGCCCAGCGTCACGAGGCGCAAGAGCTGGCTCAGGTGCAGGAGCAAGCAGGAGCCAGGGCGGTTGGCAGGGGAGGGGGGCGGGCGAGGGGGCGGGGCGGGGGCAAGGGGCGAGGGCGTGAAGGAGTGGAGGGCGTAGGGGAGAAGGGGGCGGGGCGAGAGGGCAGGCTGCCGACCCAGCTGACGAGGGGCCTGGCACCTGGCCTAAGGAGGAGTGGCTCTTGGGCCCCTGGGATCACCTGCAGCTGGACCCTCAGGTATGGGGCATGGGCACCACCACCCTGCTGGACTTCTCGGTCAAGCATGCCAGGGTGCGCCTCTACCAGCTCCAGCGCGTCAGTGCCGACCCACTCTACCCACCCAGTGGGGGCCTGTGGCCTGCGCTGTGGGGTGTGCTCCCCCCCGGGCCGCGGGCGAACCGGAGGTGGCAGCGGTGGCTGATGGGGCCCTGAGGGAGCTGGAGCTCAAGTGGCAGGCCAGCGCGCAGCAGGTGGCAGGCCAGGGGGCAGCGGGGGAGCGGGAGCAGCAGGGCAGGGATGTGGAGGAGCGGCTCCCCGAGGAGGTGCAGGGCAGCCAACCGCCTCGCTGGCTTGACACCTCCGCCAGGGCGCACCAGAGACCCTCGCCGCAGATGAGGGCGGCCCAGCAGGCTGAGCGGCAGCTAGAGGCCCACCAGCGGCGTGGGGGCCGGCAGCCAGTTGCTCAGCCCGCCCCCCGGGCCGACACCGTGGACCAGCTGGCTGTGGGTGTTCAGGCGGGCCAGCCGTGTGCGAAGGTGTGGATGGAGCTGCTAGACCCCACCCTCCGTCGGGAGCATGTCATCGTGGCCTGGCGGATGCTTCACGCCAGCCTCATGGTGAGGCCTTGTGGGGCCACATCCTCAAGGGGGCGGCTGCCCCGGGCTCGTCCGCCTGCCGCTTCTGCCAGCCGCGGCACCTGGAGACTCTCACCCACGCCTTCCTGACCTGCCCCGCCGTGGTCCCAGCCTGGGAATGGGTGCTGGACGTGTACGGCCGCCTCACAGGCACCCGCCCCCCCTCAAGCGACGCCATGCTGCTCCTCAGTGGGCGCCCCACCCACGGCGAGGACCCCCCCTTCCATCCCCCTGACAGCCTGCTGTGGCTGCGGCTGCGCGTGGCCTACCTGGGCGCAGTGTGGCGCCTCCGCAGCTCAGGAGCCGCTACAGCCCTGCAGCCACAGCAGGTGGCGAGGCGGGTCGTGGAGGAGGTCATCTCCACCCTCACCACGGCCGTCAAGCGTGACTGGCGTCGGGTGGGGAGGGACATCCGCGTGGGCCTCTGCGGCGCAGTGCCCTCCACCTGGTTCAAGGGCAAGGACCCGGAGCTGGACGCTGCCCACTTCGACCAGCTGTGGCCCGAGGCGTCAGGGGTCTGGTTTGCCAAGCAGCCTAGGAGGGAGCGGAGGGGAGGGCAGGAGGGGGCAGAGGGGAGGGTTGGGGCAGGAGGAGTGGAGGAGGAGCGGGCAGCAGGGAAGCTCAGGCAGAGGGAGGGCAGGGCGCAGGGGGCGGGAGAGCTGTTTGTTCGCCTCTCCTTGCAGTGGCCCGTCCCCTTCCCCGTCGAGCCAGCATGAGCTGCAGGGTTGCTGGTGGGGGCTTAGTGCGTTCAGTGGGTGGGGTGGGCTAGGCTTCGGGGGGTTGTCTGGGTGTCAGGGACCGGGGGCTTAGGTGGTCTTGGTTTGAGCGTTGGGGGTATGGTTCTGGGTTTCAGGTCGAGGGGCGGGGCTTAGGCTCGTGTGTGTAGTTTTGTGGGGAGGGTCTGGGGAGGTGAGTAGAGCTAGGGTGGAGGGCGTTGGTGTGGGGGAGTGTCTTGACGTTGTCCTAGGGAGGGGGTTGCTTGGGGTGTGTGGACCTTTGCTTGGGGATCGTGTATGGGGGAACCTTGTTTGTTGTAGTCTTCTCTATTCTTCTTTTCTTTAGTCTCTGTCTCTCTTGTAATGCTCCTCCATCATAAAAAACAGGGCCGAGCTCTGCAAGGCTGCGCGCACAGCAAGGCCCCGGGGCTAGATGGGCTGCCCCATGGAGGTCTACGACCGGCTGTGGGTGGAGCTGGGGCGGCCGCTGCGGGCCATGTTGCACGAGGCCCTGGCAGACACCGCTAACCATGCCCCCCCTGGCAGAGTTCCCGGCAGGCATCATCACCCTCGTAATCAAGGCTGGCAAGCCGAGGGACCAGGTGGCCGGCTACCGCCCCATCGCGCTCCTCAACTGCGATGTGCGCCTGGTGGCCAGGGCAGTGGAGGACCGGCTGCAGCTGCCCTTGAACCTGCTGGTGTCCCCCTCTCGATCAGCCTTCATCCTTGGCAGGGACATCAGCGACAGCGTGCAGTTCCACCTGGGCCTGCTGGAGTACCTGCAGCAGCGGGGCAGCCCAGCTTGGCGGTTGTTGCTGGACCTAGCGGGGGCCTATGACAACGTGTCCTGGGCTTGCTCCAGGACACGATGGAGGCCATGGGGTTCTGCTGGGAGGGGATGTGCGCTGGGCTCAGCTGCTGCACCGGGGGGCCACGAGCCAGGTGCTGGTCAACGGCCACCTCACCGACAGCTTCCCCCTTGCGTCGGGGCTGCTGAAGGGCAGCGGGGCCTCCCCGCTCTACTGGTGCATCGTGCTCCAGCCGCTGGTCAGCTACCTCAGCTCGCTCCAGCTGGCAGGCCGCATCAGCACCCCCACCATCCCCTCCAGCCCTCTGGCCATGCACAGGGCCGCCCTGACCCCCGGGCTCCCCTCCAAGGAGTATGCGGACGACCTCACCATCGAGGTGCTCGATCGGGTCAGAGCCGTTGGAAGGTGGTAGTGGAGGCCCTGGGCCTGTTCCGCGCCGCTGGGGGCCCTGCGCTTAGCGTGAGCAAGAGCTCAGCCCTGCCGTGCGCCCAGCCAGAGCCCGGGCTGGTTAACCAGGGGGTCTCGGGCCCCGAAGGGGCGGGGAGGGGAGGGAGGGGGGGTGACGGGGGGGAAGGGGGCGGGCAGGGGCAGGTGGGCGAGCAGGGGCTACGGGGTGGGCCGGGGGAAGGTGGCGGGCAAGAGCAGTAGCAGGGCGGGCGGGAGCAGGGTGGGGAGCAGGAGCCGGAGGTGGTCATCCCAGCTGTCCGAGCGGGGGTGCCAGTGCGCCACCTGGGGGTACCTCGTGGGGCGGCCTCCTACGCTGCCACCAGCGAGGCCGCCTTCGGGGGGGCGGCTGCGGCCATGATGGTAGCCTCCCTCCCTTGGCGGCCCCAAGGCCACAACCTCCTCGGGCGGGTGCAGGTGGCGCAGCACTGCCTGGCCTCCAAGTCCATCTACCCAATGGCCTTCGTGCAACCCTCCACTCCTCTGGCGCAAGCCATGGCCTTGGCTGTCAATCGCTTTGTGGCAGCCTCAGATCTGCCCCAGGAGCGCAGCCCCAACAGCAGCCGCCTCTACCCTAGCAAGGTCATCTGCGTGATGCCCCGGGGGGAGGGAGGGGTGGGGCTTCCCGACCTAGTGGTCACCAGCACGGCCATGCTGGCAAAGATGCTGGCCCAGCTCTGGTCGCCCCGGGTTCGTCCCTGGCAGCCACTGACCCACAGCCTGCTGGCAGACCCCTCCCACGGCCTCAGCACGTGGGTCATCACCGACCCCGCCGCCCCCCCCTCGCGAGGCATCAGCCCGCGGCTGCAAGCTCACGTGGCGGCCCTGGCTGAGCTCAAGCTGTTCCGTGCGGTGCCCCCCGCTAGCCAGTCCTTCTTCTCGGTGCTGGCGGAGCCGCTGTGGCACAACGCGCAAGTCCGCATGAACCCAGCAGCTAGGGAGGCAGCAGCTGAGCAGGGCTACACCCACGTCCGCCACGTGAGGGAGGCCCTCCACAGGCCCCAGCTGGAGGGGAGGCCCGCTGGGCTGCGGACCTGGTCAGGGCTTGCCTCCCCGAGCCCTGGCAGGGCATGGTGGACCGCCTGCAGCCTCCACAGCCGGAGTGGGAGTGCCTGAGGGTTGCGCCTGGGGTGGGGTTTGTGATGCTGCGCACCCCCATGCTCCAGCCCTCCCACTGGGTGGGCCCCAACGGCCGCCTCTACCCACTAGACCCCACAGGGCAAGGGCCCCTAGGGGCTTTCTGGGCGGGGGAGGGGGCGGCCTGGGAGCCAGCAGCGGTGGCCCGGCTCAATAAGCCCAGCTACAGGCTGACCCCGGAGGAGCGAGCCACCCACCTCCGCCCTCTACCCGCCCAGCGTCACGAGGCGCAAGAGCTGGCTCAGGTGCAGGAGCAAGCAGGAGCCAGGGCGGTTGGCAGGGGAGGGGGGCGGGCGAGGGGGCGGGGCGGGGGCAAGGGGCGAGGGCGTGAAGGAGTGGAGGGCGTAGGGGAGAAGGGGGCGGGGCGAGAGGGCAGGCTGCCGACCCAGCTGACGAGGGGCCTGGCACCTGGCCTAAGGAGGAGTGGCTCTTGGGCCCCTGGGAGCCGCCTCCTCCTCCTGACCGCCGCCTCCTCCTCATGGGGGGCGACTTCAACTGCATCTTAGCCCCCGTGGACAGAGTGGGCATCCCGCAGGGCTCGCAGCATGGGGAGGCCTGGGTGGGCAGCCGGGGCCAGGGGGCGGAGTAGCTGCGGCAGCTGGTGGGTGAGCGGGGTATGGTGGACCCGTGGCGCCATCTGCACCCCTCCAAGAGAGACCTCACCCACTTCAGCGAGCTTTGGCAGACGGGTGCGCGCCTTGACCGATGGTACATCTCGGAGGAGCTGGTGCAGTGGCAGATGGACAACGCCATCCATGGTGTGCTGCCAGTGCCCACCGACCACCGGCCCGTGTCAGTGGCAGTGGGCCCCGTGGACAGAGTGGGCATCACTTTTCGCCTCCCGCACTTTTCGCAGCCTGCCATTTCGCGTGGGTCGCGAGTTAGCGCCTCCCGTTAGCACAGCTAGCGTTTTCGCAGCAGGAGCAGCCGGAGGAGCGTTGTTTCGCAGTTTTTGTTGCTAAGGCAGCAAGTCGCGAGTTTCAGCCTGCGGAGCAGCTAAACAGCAAGGAGCAGGAGCTGCGTTAAGGTGGTGTGGTCGTCTCTGTCTGTCTGCTCTCAGCCGCAGCCAGCCGCCAGCAGCCGCCAGCAGCCGCCAGCAGCCGCCAACGGCCGCCAGCAGCGCTTTTGCTCTTTTCGGCTTTCCGCTTCGTTACGTCCTTGAAGTTGTGCCAGCCGCAGCCGTTTCTATATGGCGCCGCCACCTGAGCGCCTCATCCCAGCCGCCGCTACCTCGCAGCTGCCGCAGGTTTAACCGCTCCAACCGCCTCCAGCAGCCTTTCCAGCCGCAGGTCCTTTCCTGCTATCGCTGTGTGCAGCTGCTGTCGCTTCTTGTGCGACCCACAGCCAGCAGTTCGCGGGAGCCTACAGCGCTGTCGGTATCCTGAGGCAACCGCCTCAACCGCTGCAGCTTCCGCCCAGCTGCCCTTCCCCCACCCTCTTCTCCTTCTCCCCCCCTTCCTCCTCCCCCCCGCGTGCCTCGCCTTCTGCCGGCGCCTCTCGCGTCACTGCCAAGGAGACGACAACGGTCGGAGGCCCACCGCCGGGGTTTGCTCCACTGAATTCAGTGCGAGCCGGCGTACCTGAGAACCAAGCCTAGCCCCCGGGTCAATGGGGGAAGGCTGAGTTAAGTGCTCAACCAGTGCGCTTGACCCTTAGTTTGTGCCCGTCTCAAGCTCGCGTGTTGCCTGCGCCTGTGGCCCTCCAGGTTGCTTCGGCTTATCGCGTCATGGAGGCCAGCTGCAGATCGCAGCAGCTTGTGCCTGTCTTTCGGCACTTTGCGTGGTCCCGGGCCCCTCTCTTGTCTTGGGACCCATGCCCTCCCCTTTTTGAGCCCCTGGTCGGCGGGCCCATGGCGTGGCTCATGCCAACCTTGCGCCTACCTGTTGGAAGAGCACGGGCAGACGCGGACACCAGTTCAGGGTGCCTACGACTGCCGGGTGTCTGCCCTAAATACGGCAGTCACACTCGCACTCATCGCGGCCGGGCCGCTGGCAGGCACACCCTACAATCCCGGTGCTTGATCTCAACTGCACCGGGAGGGTATGCAACTAACAAACCCCCTGCTGCCTGCCCCTTATGAAGATGCCTGGGCTCTCGCAGAGACTTGCAGCACAGCCCTGCTGGCTCACAAACAGCGGCATGGCAGTGCTGTTGCCTCCCTCTCCACCCTCCACTCTGCAGGCCACCCCCTCTACAGCTTGGTGGTCGTGCATGATGCAGCCAGCATGGAGGGAAGGGCCTTGGACTCCCAGTTCATCTCCCAGCCGTGGTTGGAGATGCCTCTCTTTGGCCGGAACGTGCGTGTGCCCGTGGAGCCCATGGACCATGGCCCCCCCCCAGGTGCAGTCAAGCTGGTCTTCCACCACCACTACCCCCTGGCGTCTAGGGAGGGTCTGGTAGAGGGGGTGCTCAAGGCAGTGGGGTACAAGGTCAGCCCGGCCCCAACAGCGGGCTTGCCGGAGGCCCTGGACCTGCACACAGCAGTCGTGCTTAGCGAGCGGCTGGGTGCCCATTCCCGCACAAGCAGTTTCTGGGGGTCGCCTGGGGGTAACGGGGCCATAGTGGAGGCTGTCGTGGTGCCCCCTCTAGGGGACCCAAAGCTACACTCCTACAATTTAGTCCCTGCGTTTGTCCCTGCGTTCTACCGACCTTGTCCGATCGGGCTGAAAATTTGATAGATGGCAGTTTTCAGAAAATAAAACATATCTTTCAAGAAAAATATTTGGAAAAATGTAAAAGCTGCTGCGCTGTGGCCCGCAACCTATCCCTGCACTTATCCCTGCACCTACGCCCCAGGGCCGCAGCGCAGCCGCCTTTGATTTTTTCAAAATATTTTTTCTGAAAAATATGTTTTATTTTCTGCAAACTACCATCTATCAACATTTCAGCCCGATCGGCAAGGTCGGTAGAACGCAGGGACAAACGCAGGGACTAAATTGTAGGAGTGTAGCCCTGCTGCCTGAGGTGTATGCCACTCCTACTGGCTGGGGCAAGTTGCAGATCCTGCAGCTGTGGGGGGACACACAGCCTCTGCTCGACCAAGGACCCCCCCCCGCTCAGGCCCCTGCCCAGCCACCAGGTGACCCCCCTGCTCAACCTCCCCCGCCTCCCCCTGCCCATCCTCCTCCCCAACCCCCTGCCCAGCCACCAGCCCAGCCTCCTGGTGGACCCCCCGTTCATCCTCCCCCGCCTCCCCCTGCTCAACCTCCCCCACCTCCCCCTGCTCAACCCCCCCCACCACCCCCTGCCCAGCCACCAGGTGACCCACCTGCTCTTTCTCCCCCTCCACCCCCTGCCCAGCCCCATACCCAACCACCAGGTGACACCCTTGCTCAACCTCCCCCCCCTCCCCCTTTCCATCCTCCTCCTCAGCCCCCTGCCCAGCTCCCTTCCCAGCCACCTGATGACCCCCTTGCTCTACCTCCTCCACCCCCCCTTGCTCAACCTCCCCCACCACACCCTGCTCAGCCCCCTACCCAGTCACCAGGTGACCCCCCAGCTCTACCTCCCCCTCCCTCACCCTCACCCTCACCCCCTCCCTCCCTCACCCTGCCTCACCCTCCCTCACCCTCCCTCACCCTCCCTCACCCTCCCTCAGCTGCTGCCGCCCCCCTCCAGCGCACCTCAGATGGGGGTGGCACAGCTGGGGATGAGGGGGCCCGGGTGGCGCAGGGCGCCCAGGTGGCCCAGAAGCGGCAACAGCACAGCCCTACCTCCCGGGACCCTGACCATGCCTCAGCTGCTACCGCCCCCCTCCAGCGCACCTCAGATGGGGGTGGCACAGCTGGGGATGAGGGGGCCCGGGTGGCGCAGGGCGCCCAGGGTGCTCAGCAGCAGCAGACGCTGCATAGCCCTACCTCCCGGGGCCCTCACCCTGCCTCAGCTGCTGCCGCCCCCCTCCAGCGCACCTCAGTTGGGGGTGGCACGGCTGGGGATGAGGGGGCACGGGTGGCGCAGGGCGCCCAGGTGGCCCAGCAGCGGCAGCAGCACAGCCCTACCTCCCGGGACCCTGACCCTGCCTCAGCTGCTGCCGCCCCCCTCCAGCGCACCTCAGATGGGGGTGGCACAGCTGGGGATGAGGGGGCCCGGGTGGCGCAGGGCGCCCAGGTGGCCCAGAAGCAGCAGCAGCAGCACAGCCCTGGGTTGGGAGCGGGGGCGGGGAAAGACGCTATAGCGGGGGCAGGGGATGATTCAGGGGCTAGAGGGCCAGGGCTCAAGGGTCTCGGGATCCAACCGTCTGCTCCGCCCCGTGGAAGGCCTTCCCGGTTCGATAGCTCTTGGGGCCCAGCTACAGCAGAGCTTTCTGGGGGGACTCCGTGGCTGGGCCCGTCCTGGGCTGCCCGGGTGTGCTCAAGGGGTGAGTCAGCGCAGCCGGGGGAGAAGGAGGCGCATGGTCTGTCGCCGAGCAGCCCAGCCGCCCCCTCCACTGGTCAGGGGCCCGCGAGTCGGCCTTTCCAGCTTGGCGGTGCAGCAGCTCCTACACGAGGCAGGAGGTCCCTTCTTCCCCGCATGGACATGACCAACTCCACCGGAGGTAAGTCGGGGGATGTGGGGGGCAAGGCT